>JAOXJP010000003.1:1950654-1964058 GCA_025762735.1 Platanus orientalis
GAATCTGTGCATAATGCATGTCGGGGGCTGAGAACACTCATTTCAGCATTGAAAAGTGATTTGTATTTTTTGGGGTGTGTTTATCACTTTTCAATGCTGATGTGAGTGATCACATGCCTTTGAACATGAATTGTACACAGATTTTGAATGCACAGAATCCGGAGCGAAGAAAACTTATCAAAATACTAAAAGCCAATTAAAACCATGCAACAATGGTTCAATGTCCTTAAAAATTAGTTTTAAAGGTGGAGAAGAAGACTCCAATTATTTGGGTTCTTAAATTTTAAAAATAAAATAACAAAATATTATAAAAATTTATCTTTAAAACCACCTAATTATTAATAAATGAGATAACATTAATTGGTGTCCAGTCACATCATTTAAAGGGTTTTAAAAGGGTGCAAATCTTTTATTCCCAAAGTTGTATTGCCGGTGCTCCAGGCGGGAAGTGTTAGGGTTAAAGTTTAAAACTGTAGAACAGTTTTTTTTTTTTCCTAAAAAAAAAAAGCATCAAATGACTGGCTTTGTGTTTGGGAGTGTATGATTTGCTCCTTAGAGACAATGTAAAATTTAATTTTTAAATGCATAATTAGATATCCTATTTATGAGGCTTTAAAAGGGATATGTACTTTTTTGACGTAACCTTATGCAGCAAATCCAGACTCAATACCCAAAATCCGACTTATAAAATTGAGTATAGAGTTTTTTCTTCCCCCCCTTCCTCCACTAAAAATTAGGTGAGAATGAATCTTGTGAGAACTGTGAAAGCAGCATCAGGGTACGGACACATCAGCACCAAAAAGTGATAAGTGCACCCCAAAAAGTGTAAATCATTTTTCAGTACTAATGCATCAGCCCCTCTGATGCCATTTTCATGGTTCTCATGAGATTCGTTCTCACAAAATCCAAGCCCAGAGGAGGGGGGGCTTGGATTATGTGCAAACAAATCTTGTGAGAACTGTGAAAACGGCACCAGAGGAGCTGACGCATCAGTACCAAAAATTTATTTGTATTTATTGGGGGCACTTATCACTTTTCGGTGCTGATGTGTCCACACCCTGATGCTATTTTAACAGTTCTCACAAGATTTGTTCTCTCCTAATTTTTAGTGGTCTTCCACAGGTTGTGTCATTGGCCTCAGTAAATGCATGTCCGGATCTGCTGCATAAACTATCCCCAAACGCCACGTATCCCTCTTTAAAGCCTATTAAGTAACGAGATTATTTATAAAATGGATATCTATCAAGTCATTTAAACATTACTTCTTAAATATCTCGATTGTACACCCATTAAATATAAATACTTTAAAAAAAAATAATTATCAAAATATGTGATCATTTATAAACGGCTATCTATCAAGTCAATTAAATATTCGAAATTAATGTTTTAGGGTATTTGGTTTGCGGGACACCATACGACTTCACGTGGAATAAAATGGGCACAGGTCAGATGAAATTTCAAAATGGGAGGAAAGTTATTGTTAAAGGATTTGTTGTCAGGATGGTTGGTGTCCAGGGCATAAGGTGACTTCATTGGAAATAAAATGGGTGGTAATTTGAAATTTCATCTAACCCAGCCCATTTTATTTTATGTGAAGTTGCCTGATGTCTTGAACACCAAATCTTGGACAGAACATCTATTTTGTTTCAAACTTCTACCTATTTTATTCCATATGACATCCCTTGGTATTGTAGACACAAAATCTTGGATAAGCCATTTGTTCCTTTAAACATTACTTCTTAAATAACTTGATCGGACTGTATTTTACTAAAAGAAAAAAAATCATGAAACCCAAATTATTGGGTCTTTTTTAATCCTTATTTTTTATTGGAAGAAAATAATCTGTCATGAAAATGTCTTGTAGTGTCTAAAGTGAATTATAAACTGCCATGTGTTGTTTTGGGGGGTAAAAATGTTCAGTTGAATAAGTACGAGGTAAAAAAAGACATCAAATTCAAAAAATACATCATGTGTCAATCAATGGCACACCTTTAGACGTCTGTGTCATCATAAACAACCACTGGATATTTTCCTTTAAAAGTGATCTTTGCTTGCAACGCCATCCTATTGTTTGGCTTTGGAAGAGAGACCCCTTTGTTATAGCAGCTTTGTGAGCTTGACATCCTCATCATTTAGAAGTAAATTAATATAAATCTTTTTAAATAAATAAATATTTTAAAATAATATCTCAGCATAATTTTATTTTCATATAAAAAAATAACTTATTATAATTTTATTTTATTAATTCTCTTTCTTTATTTATTTTTCTTGATACGCGAAACATTAAGATTTATTAGAAACTCACATTCTTTAGTTGTAGGGTTTTATACTTACGATTGAGTAAGAAAACTTACCAAATTACTAAAAGCCAATTAAAATCAATGGATCATTGTAACAATGGTTCAATGTCCTTCAAAATTAGTTTTAAGGGAGTAGAAGAAGACTCTAATGATTTGGGTTCTTAAATTATAAAAATTTAAAAATTTAAAATTTATCTTTAAAACCATCTATTTATTCATAAATTAGATAACATTAATTGATGTTCAGTCACATCATTTAAAATGGTGTAAATCTACTATTCCCAAAGTTGTACTTGCCTATTACTCCCAAACACAAAGTCAGGAGTGTTTAGGGTTAAAACTGTAAAAAATAATTTTTTAACAAATACGCCCTTTCTGTTTGGGAATGGAAGATTTGATCCCCTTTAGTAAATGTAAAATTTAATTTTTACATGCATAATAGATATCCTATTTTAGAGGCTTTAAAAGGGATATGTCCTTTCTTGACATAAGCTTATGCAGCAGATCCAGACTCAATATCCAAAAATCCGAATTATAAAATTGAGTACAGTTTTTTCTTTATTTTTTTTCCCACATAAGTTTCCAATGGATGCTAAATCTACGCTGGTGATTCACCGATTTGCAAAGTTTCATTGGCCAATCACTTGTTAATTATGACGAATCAACCACCCAAAAACCTTAAGGTTGTGTTTGGATAGACTTCCTAGTAGACTTCTGCCAACTTTTGGCCATATAAGTTAAAAGGCCAACACCTGAATGCCCTGGGAGCTAAGGGTTAGGGTTCGGCAGTGTGCAGTGGAAGTCGCTTGCTTTGGTTGGGGTAGGGTTGGATAGTTGAGACGAGCATATACTAAATGTAGACCCTAGAGGTCAGTACCCACAAAAAAATAAAAAAAAAGACTGTTTGGCTAGCAGTATCAAGAAGTCAAAAGTCATTAGGTTCGTTCAAAGGTGGGACTCATACAAGAAGGTGAATTTTTTACTTCTACAAAAAGTTCACCATACCTGCAGAATACGATAAAAAAAAAAAAAAAAGGTTTTGAAGAGCAGCTTCTCATGCTAACAAAACAAATTACCTTAGAAGTTGCTTCTCCTGCAATTTCTTATAAGAATTCCTTTTCTTCCAACGTAATTTCTTCTCATTTTCAGTGCAACTTCTAGTTCAATAAGTCACATAGGATCCAAACCGTTGGATGAGATGACCTTGACGTCATTAACTGCACTATATATAACGTCACTAGCTTCCTCTTATTGTCAAAGCCACTCGTGATCATGACCCAGTTCCACTCACTGTGTTAACTCGCTCCGGTAAAACAATAATTAAGAGAAGGACAAATAAAAAAAAAACCCAACCTCAAAAAGTACCGAGTGGCGAACGAGTAAACGAAGTTTAATCTTTTAATCTTTTCGCCCAAACACTTCCTATTCTCTTCTTTATTTAATAATAATACCTCAATCAATCATTTCTCTGTTCCTAAACCACCATATCGCCGCCTTCCCAACCCTATCAGCCGCCGGATTCCGGCGAGAGTTCTCCCCGGAAGATATTCCTCTACCTCTTCCCCGGTCATCTGCGCTTGGCGATCCGATCAAGGCCTCAGATTTCCGACTGATGATTCCCCCCCGTTCGGTACTTATATCTAATTCTAATTGTTTTGTTATTATTTTTATTGGTTTTAATTGGGTTTCGATAATTCTGTATATATTTTTTTGAAGGCGTTATTGCTGGTTTCTCGTTCTTCTCGTTTGTTGTGTTTTCGTTCTTTGTGTCCGGCGGCTTTGGCCGGAATTTCGGAAAACCTCACCGGATTCCGCGAGTTTTGGACGGAGACTCTGCTGTTTGTTTTGTGATTTGGATCCGTTTGGTTTGGCTTTTTATTGATTGCCCAACTTCTGATTTCGGGGGAGAATTCTGTTGTTCTGGTCGGAGAACGGTCCGGATTTTTTTTATTCGAGATTTCGCTGATTGCCGTCTGGATCCGTTTTTCTTATTTTGTTCGTTCTGACGGATTTATGTGTTTCTTTTTCTCTCGGTAATCCGGTGGAAAACAGAACGGATTTCGCCGGAAGATCCTGAGATTCCGATGGAAAGCGCCGCAAGTTGGCATCGTTGTCGGAGATCCGATTGTTTTTGCGTGGCTGAGATCCAATTTTAGATCGATTGGTCTAGTTGAGCCTGTTCTGTTGAACTGACAATTTGACGGAAATCCTGCAAGTTTGGCCAAAGAACGGTTCAGTTCGGATTTCTTGATCATCTATATCTCTTAAATCCAACCGAAACATGACGGAAGGATTGAAAAGCGGGATTCTACGGAGTCCTTGAGCGTCGATTGGTAGAATTATAGATGGATAAAGAGATTGATAGATATTGAATTATGTTGCGTGAAGGTCGAACTTTGTTTTATGGATATCGGGATCGTGATCGAGAATCGCTGCACTATACTAGAATTGGGCGGTAACCACAATTTTGTGTTAGAGATTTCTTACCAGATGTTCTCAGAGAGGAGCCGATAGATCTGTTTAACATGCTTCTGTAAATTGGTAGGTCGAAGAAACTGTTCGATCTTCCGTTCTTGATGACCAAATCTTACTTGAGATAATTAGAGAAAGAAAAAAAATCGCTGTTTTGGAGATGGGATCGGAGCGAGAAGATTGTGATGATCGCTGTCCACGTCACCGCCGTGTCGGATCATGCGATTCTCTTATTCCGGGTCTACATGACGACATTGCTCTGACCTGCCTTGCCTGGGCTCGCCTACCAGATTACGCTTCACTTGCTTGCCTCAACAGGAGATTTAATTCACTAATAGCAAATGGCGACCTCTATGGATTGCGAAAGCAGATGGGTATCACCGAGCAATTGATATACCTGGTCTGTGACCCCAGGGGGTGGGAGCTTTTTGACGCCATGAGAAAAAAATGGATGAGATTGCCCAAAATCCCTTGTGACGAATGCTTCAATCATGCAGACAAGGAGTCTTTAGCTGTGGGCAGTGAATTGCTGGTTTTTGGCCGGGAATTGCTGGATTTTGCCACTTGGAAGTACAGTCCGGTTCGCCGGAACTGGGAGAAATGCCCGGCAATGAACTTCCCTCGTTGCTTATTCGGTTCAAGTAGCTCTGGCTCAATTGCCATTGTTGCAGGAGGCAGTGATAAGAAAGGAAATATATTGGAATCTGCAGAGCTCTATGATTCAGTTTCAGGTTGTTGGAAAACGTTGCCCAATATGAAATCTCGCCGGAAGCTGTGCTCAGGTTTCTTCATGGATGGAAAATTTTATGTGATAGGTGGGATGTCAAGTCCTACAGTCTCATTGACTTGTGGGGAGGAGTATAATTTTCAGAAGAATGAATGGAGGAAGATTGAGGGAATGTACCCAAACGGTAATATGGTGTCTCAGGCACCTCCCCTTGTGGCAGTCGTGGATAACCAGCTTTATGCAGTAGAGCACTCGACCAACATGGTGAAGAAGTATGACAAGGAGAAGAACAACTGGGCTGTCTTGGGAAGGCTCCCTGTAAGAGCTGATTCTTTGAATGGCTGGGGCCTGGCTTTCAAGGCCTGCAGGAATGAACTGCTAGTTGTTGGTGGGCAGAGGAGCCCAGAAGGTGAGGGTATTGTGCTGAGCACTTGGTGTCCAGAGTCAGAGATCAAAGATGGGACTTTGGAGTGGAAGGTGCTCGATGTGAAGCAGCATGTTGGGGTGTTCGTCTATAACTGTGCTATCATGGATTGTTGAGCTCTTGTTCTTCAATTTGCTCAAACTGAAGGAGTGGACATCTCTGCAATCTAACCAGGCGTTTTAGGTTGTTCCTCCACCTTCTATTTGATTGACTACAATTACAGATTATTTAGAAAGCCTTTATTGATTTGAATATTTGTTTTGATAATTTCTGTATTCGGGTATGGTGCCCAATTGCATTATCCCAGTTTCGTGGATTTCGAGAGACTCTGGTAATGTCCTTGACTCTGTTGTATTTCTTAAGTTCTGTCACTAATCCACAGCCAATTTTCTGCACCAAGAACATGAAAAGCAGTATTATTTTAGCTGGGTGATGTTTCTCACCTCTGATGCGTACTTTTTTGTTTGGAAACACATACAATGCCTTTATGTTTCTTCTCGTTTGCCTGACTCAATGAGGACTACAGTTTATTCTGCTTAAAACTCATTCTAATACTTAGTTGAGTTTCTGATTCTAAAATGACTCAACTGTGATCTGATTCTTCACATTTTCTTTTAGTTTCTTCATCAAGATTTGATTTAGGTCCTAGAGAAACCAAATTCTCTCATACTTGGCTCAATTTTTTTTTAGTTCTCAGATCAGATGAAGTTTTCAAACACTTGTAAATGAACCATTGGCATCTTTTATTTGGGGTTATGCTTCCTCGGAATTTCAATAATGGCTAATCGCCTGATCTTCTGTTTGTGGTGCTGCTCCCTATGCAAAATCTTCAATTTCCTATTTGCTGCATCTGGTCCTGAACGAGGGATGTTTTAATCCTACTGTCACTTCTTGCCACATGTAGTATCAAGGAGCCAAATACACTCACTCCTTTCTTGGTTGAGTGAACATGGGTTTGAACCCAATACTATCAATTTAATATTCAGTCGAGTTTCTGATTTTAAACTGACTAAACTCTGATCTTCTAGAGAAACCAAGTTTTCTCCTTTACTTGGCTCAACTTTTTTCTAGTACTCGGATCAGATGAAGTTTTCAAACATTGGTTGACGGACCATTGTCATCTTCTATTCCGGGTGCTACTGCTGCTTTAAAATCTTCAAAACTGGTTTCTGAACAATCGGCAATCTTCTCATTGCGGTTCTGCTACCTCTTTAAGAGCTTTAAATTCCCATTTGCATCCCTGAACCTGGAATCGTTAACTCTACAGTCACTTCCTATCACATCCAGTTGCCAAGTAGTGAAATGCACTCCTTTCTTGGTTAAATGCAAACGAGTTTGAACCAACAACATCACAATTGCAGCATGAAACATTATCAAATTTCAGCTACCAGCTGAACTCCAATATCATCGGAGAATCACATTCCCCATAGACCAAAAGTCTCTTTGGTTAAATAAAAATGGGTTTCAATCTGCAGCTCCACAGTTGCAGCACGAAACGCTTTATTCTGTGAGCTCTACTACAACATCAATCACATTCCCCATAGACCAAAATTTGTGTAATGCTGTGCTTCTCCCCTGTGCCTCTTGTACAAGAGGATCAATAACTAAGCTATGGTACCCATCTGCAGAAAATGAATCACATTGCAGGGTATGTCTGCATCTCTTGAAATCCTATCAACTATTTTAGTTACGTGTAATGAGTAGTGCCTGCATGCTGTGAAACAAGCACAAGATGAGGTACATATTTGGTATTGAATCCATCAGGGGCTTAAATTTGAGTCCATGATTTGCGAGTTTGACGCCTCATCTTCTTCATGAATGCCTTAAGACTTTGTTCCAGACAGGAAACAAAAGCTTATATTATATGCCCAACCTGCAGAATGTTCCTACAGGGGAGGAAACTGTCCCCAGCAACAACCATTGATGCCACAAGTAGATGGAATCAACACCAGTTCATAAAATTGCAGGATCAGATACATCATTTTGATGACGCTGCAGTATGCTTGAATTTGAAGTCATCCCCTTAGGGGCCTCTCAGGATTTGGTACGAACAAGACATGAACAGACAAGGTCCGAATGGCAGAGGCGGCTTTTTCGGTGTTGATGAGTCCGCCACTGACACCATTCAGACCTTGTACGTTCATGCCTTGTTTGTACCTAATCCCAGCCGCTTAGGGGCGGGAAATATTTGAGATGACAGAAGAGGTTCCCTTCCTCTCTTCCTCATGAGTAGGCCGAGTTCCTATCAGCGTCTTGTTCTCTGATTTTCTATTTTTTTGCCTGATAGATATGATGGGTTCACCGTGCATGGCTTCAAGATTCCAAGACTAAAGATTTAGCAAGGCAAGATATTTCCTCTTCCTCTGCACAGGTTCATTTAGTAGTGTACTTATTACTATAATACCTCCTTTGACCCACTCAAGATCCTCCCTAGCTCTTTTGAATGGTGTTTTGGTGCTAAGTGACTTTATTGCCATGTCTCACTCTTTAATGAGAACTCGAGAAAAACAGAAAAAAGAGCTACAAAGGATCCTCCCTCAATTAGGCTTGAGAAAAAGTAAGGGTATCGACGAACTGAGATTTGCCCAGCTCAGCTCAAGCTTGGGCTTGTAACGAGCTTGAGAGCTGAGCTCAAGTTAGCATATGTTTTATCTTGCTTTTTTACCAAGTATGCTCCGAGTTAGAACCCCATCAGATGACGAATCCCAACCACCACACACACCATGTATACAACACAGACCAGGGAATCCATGCCAACCAACTCAACATAAATACCCCAACTTCTCCTTAACAAGATGCATATTTGTAATACACCCAAAAAAATTAAAAAAAAATGATGCATCTGTGTTAGCTTCTTCTTCTGTTTTTTCTTTAACAAATAAAAAACCAAAGAGAACCGACAATGACTTACTATTTGATGATTGTCTAACTTTTTTGAATGATGTTCTAAGACCAATGCAGAAATGACGATGCCCATAGCTTTGCTCGGCCACCAAAATACAATGGGTGTCTTTCTTGAGCAAATAGAATAACAATTACCCAAAAAAAAAAAAACAGAATAAAAAAATCTCTACCAATACCCCCAAATAAAAATAAATAAATAAATTACTCCTCGTCTTTGATGCTCCTCTTTGAGTTTCCGTGATGAGAATGTTCAGACGACCCCAGAGAAGTAACATCACTCCAACCTGGTCCTGAATCTCGAGTGGATCGATCCATGGATGTCGTGGGTTCACTTAGTGCGTCTTTTCTTGGCATCTCTTGATGGCTCTCCACTATCAAATAGTGAACCTTTTTGTCTGCTACTAAAGGTCAGGGTAGCTATAGTATGGGACATTCCACTGGCCGAGCGTGAGCTTCTGTGCCTGATGATACTATGTGTTGGGGTCGCAAAATGACGGGAAGTGCTGATGGAGGAAGTCCCTGCAGATTTTTGAAACAGTCGGCTAGGATGACTAGCACTGGGTTTCTCCAACTCGTGAGGCTCTGGGTAACGGACTAAGGAAACTCGCCGTGAAATCTTTTCAACTGCAACAAAACAACCAATATTTTTATTTTTATTTTTATTTTTTCTGTCAAGTAACAGGACAACCAATATCACAAGAGTGCATAAAACTTCATTCAACTATGTCCATCAAAAAGCCAATTGCGAAGAACTTTCTTATTGGTTGAAGAAAATGGGGGTATCTTGGAGCAGAAGGCAAAGAGAGGTTGAAGAGGAAGCGGAGAAAAAAGATTACAGTACTTATGAGGGAGCGGAATCATAGATTTAGACGCTTGTATCGGAGGAGTCTCTGGCCAGTGAGGCAAAAGGAGAGTTATTTAGACGCTTGTATCGGAGGAGTCTCTCACCGGTGAGGCAAAAGGAGAGTTTCCAGTCAGAGAGAGGGAGGCAACAGACTGTTCCGATCGCAGAAGGTACAAGAGACACTGAAATAGCAGTGTGAGGGGTTGTTTTCCTTCTTGGAACCAGTATGATCGGGGTTGCCCTATTAGGCAGAGTAGGGCAAGGAGATAAAGAAGGTTCTATTCTATAGTTAAGATATAAGGCTCCATGGCTCCGGCAAAATCACACGGGAGCTCAAGATCAAGGCCTCAGTGTAGGGGGGCCTCCAAAGTCCTATGTGTAGACATTGATGAACAAGGACTGACCCCAGGTAAAAGGGTGACTCGTGTTAGGTGGAACCTATAAAAGGTGGGGCCCATGAAGGAGAGTTTGACTGAGGGTCTGGCCTAGCTTGGGCTATAAGATAAAATGGATTGATTCGCCTCCCTCTATTAGTTTGACCTTTTAGAGTAAGTGATGAGTCATCCTACATCAACAAGCACTTGTTATTAGGGGGGTGTCAACGAGCCAAGCTTTGCCCAGCTCAATTCAGGCTCGTCATATGAAGCCAAGCTCAAGCTCATGACGAGCCTGAGTTGCCGAGCTCGGGTTCGTGAAGGTAGGCTCAGACTCGGTTTGCCAAGAAAAAAAAAAAAGAGACCAAACATCCTAATGTCCCATTGTCTTAATTAGTCCTATTTGAACACTTCTCTTACCAATATATATTAACAAAACCAAGCTCTTAATGAGCCGAGCTTTTAGAGCGCTGAGCTCAGTGAAGCGCTTAGGCTCACTTGATAAATGAGCTTAAATCAAAGCTCAAGCTCGGCTCATCAAGCTTAAAACAAGGCTCAGACTTGGTTCATTGACAGTCCTACTTCTTATTCTATGCACCTCGTTTCTAATTACCCATCAAGGTCAAAAGAATACCATTAATCATGGTATTCCCCATCAGACGATATAAACTATCACACTTTTCTCCCTTCATCAAGACCATACAACCACATGTGATTTTCAGGGCTCCACCTATAACTGAATATCTATAACCCATGGAATTCAACTAGTCTAGTGATATTAGATTCTTTTGCATCTTTGAGACATATGCTATACCACCCAAAGTACGAACCACTACATCAAATATCTTGATTCTTCACTGTCCCAACACCTATGACGTCACAAGTAGATCCATCACCTGAAGAAACAAAACTTGTCTTCTCCCCTCAGATTTCGTGCACACAAAAGACGTGCACAAACAAGTGTAACCCAAAGTGTAAATCACTTTTCGGTGCTGATGTGTCCGCCCCCTGGTCCGTGCACACAACTTGCACACATCTTTTGTGTGCACAAAACAATCTAAATCTAATATTCACTCATCATGAGAAAAAGTATTCATACTGTTGGAGATTGTGAGAACATCTCCAATGTACTCCTCATGTTATTCTACCAATGCTATACTGGGATTGTCACTTTTCTTCCAGTTAGCACATTCTGGAAAATCTCTCTTCATGTGGCTATATTCCTTGCAATAAAAGCATTGCACCTTACCGTTTCCTCTAAACTTGACCTCAACCTGCTATTCCCCGAACCCCTCACAGATAGCCTTCCTTTGCAATTCCCTACACGACTAATTGATCCAAAATCTTCAAGATTTGGTCTCTTCCTAATCTCATTAGATAGAAGCGAAGTTGTGATGTCCTCAAAGCTTACTGTATTTTTCATGAACAGTAATGTCGTTACCAAGTTGTCATAAGAATCAGAAAATAAGGTAAGAAGCAAAAAGGCCTTGTCTTCTTCCTCCACCTTGACATCAACTTTGTGCAGTTGATCCAAGAGTTGATTGAACACGTTTAAGTGCTCTAACATGTTCACACCTTCCACCATCTTCAACCTGTATAATTGCCACTTCAGATATAGCTTGTTAGTGAGACTCTTTCCCATGTAGAGTTTCTCCAATTTCTCCCATAAAGTCGGTGTCGAATCCTCATCCATAACGTTAAATAGTACATTATCCGCAACACAGAGACGAATTGTGTTGACTACTCTCATCTTTATGCTTTGCCAATCATCATCCTCCATCTCTTTGGATTTGCCTTTCTTTTTCTGCAATGCCTTGTACAAACCCTATTTTACTAATATATCCTTCACCATTTTTTGCCAAAGAGTGAAACTACTATTTCTACCAAATTTCTCCAAAGAGAACTGACCAATGGAAGCCTTTATTGCCATCGTGAATCCACCCAAGAATTTTAAAAAATAACCCTTTGAATAAAAAAGAAATTTACTCACCAGTTGCTTCATTTTCCTCCCAAACACGAACCAAAAGCTCTAATACCAATTGTTGGCGCAATGGAAACAGTCATGAAATTCAATGTGATGGGATACGGGCCTAAACCACTCACGATTTATGCAAAAAAGAATAAAATAACAACAAAGAAATTAACAATCAAACAAGACGATGAATTTTACGTGGTTTGGCGATGTAGCTACATCTACGAGAGAGAATCAACCGTCTTCACTATGAGAATGCAAAATCTGTACAAAGAAATGTGTTTTCTATAACCCAAAACTAGCACATTTTCCCCTTGTACACCCTCTCTCTCTCACTCTCAAATCTTAAAGAAAACCCCACAAGAACCCCTTGCAGCTACACCCCTTCTTCCTCTTTTTCTTTTCTCTGATTTTATATTAGGGTTTCACACTCTTTGCCGTCATCAACGACTCTTCTTGAGGAAGGAGTCTCTAACCCAAAAGACTTGGCCACTGTGGTTGGCTGCAAATATAGCCAAACCCAACACCATCACTTCCCAAACAGAATGCTTCTTATAGTGATTTGTTTGGAGATTTGAGTTGAAAGAAATTATATTAAGAGTTCAAGATCATAAGAATATAGATGCCACTTTTAATATTTGATGTGTTTAACATTGAGTATTGTATTGATTGTTTTGATGAAGATGAATCGAATTTGATGATGAATTATTTCCAACCAGGGGAGAATGATGCAATGTAACACATGGCAGCACGTGATTTCAGAGTGGATATGTTTTAAGAAAAAATCCAGGAAGAAAAACTAGATATTTTCCTTTATTTAGAATTACTTAATAATATGTTTTGGTTTTATCATGAAAGATTTTTATTTGTTATAATAAGAAACTTTATAGAATCTTAAGATTAATGTTTGGGTTAATAAGGGAAATTCACAGAAATTCGTTATTTAAAAAGTTTTGCACAGTTCAACTTCCAGATGACTTAACTTTTCCCATAGATGTCCGATTTACGAGATTTTTTATGCATTGGAAAGAAGACTTTAGAAGTTACAATTGTTATTTCATAACAAAATTTCAAATTTAGATGATACTAAGACAAAAATCTTGATCAAAGAAGATGCACGTGATTGAAATCTTTTCATACAAAATTTTGGACAAATTTCTTTAGACTTGTTTAGGGCTTTTTTATTTTTTTAGGTCTTTGATCTATAAATAAGCTATGTAACAGAACATTATTATAGATTGAATTATTGAATAAAGTTTTTAGTTATTGAGATTTGTACTCTGCCCAAATTCTTGGTATTTCCTATGTAAAAATCAATAAGTCCCATTGTTCTTGTTATTTTCTCTTATGAAAATCAACAGGTTCATGGAAGGTTGTGTTCTATCAG
>JAOXJP010000003.1:1964158-1985012 GCA_025762735.1 Platanus orientalis
GTATTATGGTCCTTATATACAAGAATAATGGAGATATTCAAATTGCACCAATTATTGTGGGATCAAGCTTATGAGCCATATAATGAAATTATGAGAGAAAGTAATTGAGCATCGACTAAGACGTGAAACTAGAGCGTTTGAAAATCAATTTGGATTTATGCCTGAGAGATCAACAACTGAAGCTATTTTCCTGTTTCGGTGATTGATGGAAAAGTAAAGAGAAACAAATAAAGATTTTTACAGTCTTTAGTTTTAGATAAATAATGGGTCTTAAGTAGATATATTGGCATAGTTAAGGATATGTATAATAGAGCGATAGCTAGTGTTAGGACAACCATGTTAGAGATAAGTGAGTTTGTGATCATAGTAAGATTGTATCAAGGATTAGCATTGAGTTCATACCTTTTTGCTTTAGTTATGGATGAGTTGACTAGGCACATATAAGAGGAAGTGTCATGGTATATGTTACTTGCTGATGATGTTTGTTGATTGATGAGATTAAAGAAGGGGTAAATGCCAAGTTAGAATTATAGAGGGATGTTTTAGAATCAAATGGTTTTAGGATAAGTCGGACTAAAATAGAATATATGGAATGTAAATTTAGCCAAAATAGGAATAGAAACGAGAGATAAGTTAGAATTGATAACCAAGATATAACCACATAGTGACCATTTTCGTTATCTTGGTTCAATCATGCACAAAGAGAGATATTTTAGATGATGTTGCTCATAGAATTAGAACAGGATGGTTGAAGTGGAGAGGTACTTCTGAAGTGTTGTGTGATAAACGAATACTATTAAAATTAAATGAAAAATTATATAAGATAGCTATAAGACCAACCATGCTTTAAGGAGCAGAGTGTTGGGCAGCCAACAAACAAGAAGTATATAAAATGAGTATGACTGAAATGAGGATGTTAAGATGGATGAGTGGCAAGATTAGAAATGATAAAATTAGGAATGAATTCATTCATAAGAGTTTAAGGGTTGCACCAATAAATGATAAAATGAGAGAGAGAATGTCGATTGAGATGGTTTGGGCATGTGCAATGAAGACCAATGACTGTACCAGTGAGGCAGAGTGAGACAAGTTGAAGCTGCTAGAAGGATTAGATGAAGACCAAAATTGACTTGGGTGGAAGTAGCAAGGAGGGACATGACAACTTGTAATTTAATAACAGATATGACCCTAAACAGAGTAGAATGGCAAAGTAGGGTTCGTGTAGCCGACCCCCAAATAGTTGGTATAAAGCTGTGTGTTGTTGTTCTTAAATTCCCATACTTTCAAATATTCGGACAAAAATAGCAATTTTTATCATATTTTAAGAATTAGAATAATTTTTAAGTCAAACCATTTTACGAAATTATTTTCATTTAATTTAATCTTTAATGAAACCAAATTATTTAAACCATTTTAACAGAAGGCAATGACTTCTATTTCATTTTCTCAAAAAGTGTTAGTTGGGACTAATTGATATTCTAACAAAGTTTAAATCGTGAGAGGCGAAGCTAATATTGGATTAATACACTTGGTACGGATTTTTTTTTTTTGGATTGTAGATTCATATTTGTTTTAAATGGACTGAATTCAAATTAGCCATAAATGTTTATTTGAATAATTTGTATCCTACTAGGTAGGAGAGTCTATCTTCAATAAACGAGCTAAGAGGAATCCCAACGCTCGAATTTTGACTGATGCAGGCCTATTGGAAAAAGTCTGCAAGTGTCTGGTAGGCTAGAAGGCCATGGGTCGTTTCGGTAAGAAACTTGAGATACTTTTTCATCCTCAATACTAATGATCCCCATACCTTGTCTTTGACAGTCATGAATTGACAATTTGGAAAATGATTGGATTTAATGAGCCAATTCTGCAGGGAGAATCACTTCATTGTTATAGGTGGTTGGTAAAGGTCAGCTAGTGAATAAATCCAAGTGAGTCACTTAGAAAACCTTTTCCTCGTATACGTTACATGTTCATGTGAGTAATGAAGCTAGTTGTAGCAAGGTTTTCTTTCTTGTGGGGATAACATGGCCCACATAGCAGATCTAAACCATTCGATGGGAACCCTTTGATTAACTATATCCATATGATTCACTTTTGCCCTATAAAGGATAGCCCTCGAATATTCTTAAATTTTAGTAAATAAATGGAGTTTTAAACAATAATTCTTTGCCACATGGAAAGGCTGTTGGGCCAAAACATGATACATAGAATGGGTCAAGTTACATCTAGTCTGAATGGAAAGATTTCATGCTAGTATCTACCAGCAGTTGATAAATACACAAGTAATTACGTACTGTGTATTTACAATAACCCTAGGTGATCAGCTGTAACATATTTTGTGGTAGCTTTTTTTAGCATGAACAAAAAATAACAGTAAGACAAATCCCCGTCATTTGATCCATGTGTATTGGGCAAACACCCTTTGTGAGATATTTTGTCAATATTATTATAATTATTTTATTTTTTTATCCTTTGGCTTACATCATCAGTTGACAACCCGAGCAGCGACATTTTCCATTGTGCACTGCTCACCCAACCCCCCCCCCCGCCCCAACCTATTAACCACCGAGCAGGCAAAAATTACTACTCGCGCTACCTCCCCCCCCCCTCTCTCTCTCTCTCTCCAGGGTATTAACCTTGGGTCTTCCCTAGGGAAGACTTATGCCTCAACCACCATTCAAGCCCTACATAAAAAGGTGATGAATGGAGAAACATGTTAGACCCATTTATGGTTGAAAGCTCAATTGTCACGTTCAACATCAGAAATAACAGTAAACTTTGCCTGTTGCATAGCCTTGAGGATTTTGTAGGATCACCTGAGGTCACCCTAAAATAGGATTGACATCAAGGCCAACACATCAGTGCTAGAAAGTAAATAGCATCCCCTAAAAAGTGTAAGTCACTTTTTTTGGCTCTGATGTATCGGCCCCTAATGTTAGTCCTATTTTAGGGTGACCTCAGGTGGTCTTACCAAATCCAAGGCAGTTATGCAGGGAAGGCAACAAGATGAGCTGAGCTTAGCTCGGGTTCATTAAATGAAGGCAAAGCTCAGGCTTGGCTTGGGTTTGGCAAGAAAAAAGGCCCAACCATCTACTGGCCCATTTAATCCAATTTGTTTTTTTTTTTTTTTTTTTTAACATTACCATCCACACACACCCATATATATATATATATATATATATATATATAACTAAACTGAAATTTTAGCGAGCTGAGCTTTATGAAGCTCGATTCAGGCTTGCTTAGAAAAAGATTTCAAATCCAAGCTCAAGCTTGGCTCGGTGAGCTTAAAATGAAGCTTAGGCTCAGCTCATGACAAGCTGAGTGGACCTAAGTGGGGAGGCGGACAAATTCCTTCCTCAAAAGAACAAGTAACATTGAGTTCTGAGAGTAAATGGGATATTGGCCTTTCTTGGGATGAGGGGATGAGTCCAAGTATCAATGCTTCCCAAATTTTACAACTCCCGCTTGTTTTGGCTGACAAGTTGAGTCTTGAATGGCAGTGCACTTGTACTGTACTCCGTTTTGCCATAGAGAATTTGGACTCTTTAGGTATATATCTACATTGCAAAGCATTAAGTGAGTGCACAACAAACAAAAGATCCACAAGTTGTGTAGTAGATTTTCATGGCCGTAGACCCATTTTTTAGTTGACAAGGTGATTGTTTATGCATCCATTTCAAAGGCACATTCGTTGCATTCAAATTGATCCAACAGAGTACTACTAAAGAGATTGCAGAATTATCAATCATCAAAGAATTGAGTGAGAAGAAATAAGAAAGAGTAATTTATTTTAAATAAGCAACCTAACTTTGGTTACTTAGAGTGCTATTTTTTGGTGTATAAAATAGTTGAGAAAAAAAATACTTTAAAGAACATTTAAAGTTCTGCTGAAGATGGTTTGCCATGCTATTTTGAAGTGTGAAGAAATTTGAGTTCTCTAGCCCACATAAAAATAAAGCTTGAGCCTCTTTCATCATAGTATGAAGGTCATTCATTAAATTTTATTTTCTTAGTGGATTATATCGATTGAAAATTTTAGTTGCGTTTGATCATACCACATGAATCCGAAGAGAAGGAAATAAATTAAGAAGAAAATTCTATGGGAATACCTTGTCAGTTCAAATATCTTAGCTCTTCTAGTATTCACTTCGATTCTCCAAATAACCCTTCAAAATTTCAAACGCATACTCGATTTAATGGCCATCAAGATTCAGCAGTTGATTTTATTTATATATATAAAACTATCAGAAAGAAGCAAACGATCACTCGACTATAGGGATGCTAAGAGCCTTCAACACTACTACATGACAAAGTGGAATGGGTTCCGTGACTATTTAAGATGCATTTCGATAGCACGGTGTGCATACTTAATATGCTTTCGGAGCTGACTAGCAAGCAACAATAATATGACAATGCAATAAAGGAACTTATTGGCAGGTTAAACAGGATTTGGCACAACAATGCTCGGGATGAGCACTATCCTCGTTGAATCATATATCATATCGTTGTCTATTTCATATAGGTTTAACTAGCTCATCTGTATAAAATTCAAGTTATTTGGATTCTGCTAATCCTTATGATGGGTTGATAGAAAATGATTCCACATGACTATGGGGAGAAAGAAACATAATTATGATGAGATTGGCTACATGACATGGTTAACTATGAATTTGGAATGAAGGATACATGCATACAGCTTTGCATTCTAATTACAATCGTGATCCACTATTAAAAATAATCTGAAAACTCAATTGTGAAAGACATAGAAGTTTATAACTCCAGAAAATGGTTAATAAGGGAGATATGCGAGTGGTGTAAATTTAATCATTTGAAATGATTTTCATGTTTTCTAGGATCGTTCATCGTAATTTATCAAAAATAAATATCAAACAAATTATTTATATGAAAACAAAAATGATTCTCTCCACGTAAAACCAACCAGGACCCAGTCTCCTCTCTAGGAAGATATCCATTCCAGTTGTGGCAACTGTTACATGTGTTAGCTTTAGAGAGTTTGCAAAGATTAAGATAGGGTTCATACAATTGTAATTGTGGATTTTGTGACCATTTATTAAACTTTTGTTGATCTGCCACATCAGGTGGGAGCCACAAGCAATTGGTAACACCATTCAGAGAAAATATACTTAGGACCGTATATTATCTATTTTATGTATCCAAATATGACGGTTATTAAGGCTGCTTTTGGCAGCCACTTATAAAGTAATCGTTCCATTTGAGTTTTCCAAGGGGCTTTGTAGCCACAACCGGATGGTTTGTTATGAACTCATTCAAATTTGCGGAGATTTTTGCTTATTAACATAAATCATTTTATTTTATAGAAAAACTAGGATGACTTCATTACTAATTGTAGTTAACAAATTGGTATAAATTTGAATGACTTCATTAAGAACCATCACTTCATGGCTACAAATGCATTGAGAAACTCAAATGAAATGATTACATTACAAATGGCTGCCAAACAGACTATAAATGAATTTGTATATTGCTTTGCAACTATCTGCACTTCTGTCCCTTAAAATTTATCCAACGACCCACTTATATCAAGACACAAAATGAATTTTTAGTTTTAAGACTCGATTGTATATTCATCTGTGTTTGATACTGCTCCTCACTCAAACCCATCTGAGTTCCAAAATTTCAAACCAGACTGGATGCAGACATCATCACGGACGATTTTTGACAAGAGACCACTTACCATCTAACAATCTAAAACTGGATTCATTAAATAAATAAAAAATAAATAAACTATTTAACAATTCCCACAAAAGTAAAAGATAGTTGGGACATAAGATGAAGCACCAGTTACTTCCAAGCTATGTACAGGAATTCCATTTTGAAAACATCTTCTTCTTGTTCTATTTTATTTTTGTGTAATCATTTTGAAAACTTGGTTGCTGTTATACATAATACACACTTTTTAAATAGGCAAAACATATATATATTTTTTATAATTCCCGGTGATTATCACAAGAGAAAATATGATGAACAATAGGATGCATGGATTTTCACAAACGAAAATACTAAGAACTAGGATGGAGAAAAACTCTCAATAACTCAACTTTATTCCAATTTTTATCATACATATATGTTGTTTCCAGCTATTATATCTTTATCGAAAAAAATATAGATAAGTTATTTTAGAAGCACATCAAAAATATCTTAGTACAGACTATATCGATGTGTGAGATCAATGTGGTTGGGAGCCACAACTAGGCTGTAAATGATCCGGATAGTTATCCAAATTTGATTTGTATCTGCTCTAACCCATTCATAAACAGACCAAATATGAATTTATATTGATCTGGTACTGCTAGATATAAGTTTTTATGTTCATTATACATATATTTACCTAATCAATGACTATAATAATAATGTAGACATTGTGACATAGGATACACTATATAAATAAATACTTGAACAATAACAGAAAGACCCTGATGGAAAGGAGCAAATGGCACATTGGTGTGAGCATATGATACTGTAACAAATGAGTTGTTCATGTAAATACAGATATGCATGGGGGATTTACTCAAAGAAAGAAATAAGGTGAAGATCAAAACCTTGGTCGGTATATATCCAAAAATAAAAACCCATGGTTTGTGAGATGCGGCTAATTCAGTCTTATGTGATGTGCCGTAATGGATCCGCAACAACCGGAACTCTTAAACTAAACTCCCTTACCCAACAATTGGATGCATCTTTTCGAGATTGAAGCAGCAATGTGATTCTTGTCTATCAGTGGCAAATTGGGAGCTGCAAATTCTTCCAAGGCGGAGGCATCTGCCTTTTAATGGGGTTGGTTACACAAGTAACAGCTATGGAATTTTAATGGGGTTGGTTACACAAGTAACAGCTATGGAAGTCAGTAGGTGTCTGGTAAAAAGCTATGCTCTTTAAGTTGCGTCTATGGAAAGAGTCTCAGTCCATGGTACCTCGCACACTTCATCTACGAAATTAGGGAGCCTGGTGTCAGAAATGAATAAACATTTAAGCCCACATCCCTTCAAAATGAGGCGGTGAACAACATTCCTTGTATAAAGGAAACGCGATTCTAGAAATGTTTGTGTATCATGTTTCTCTTGTATTGTATTCTATGTAATAAAATCTTTGTTATTGATTTTTTTTAAAAAGGATAAATAAAATGGATCCATATATGGAGCATGCTTCAAAATATTTGTATCCGATCAAAAAACATCCTCTTATATTAATGGACTGAATACGGATCTAAGTATATCCGTATTGTATTCGGTCCATCTACTGCCCTACCTGTAACCATGCAACACAACAGGCATACGTTTTTTTTTTTTTTTTTTTTTTTAAATTTTTTTAAATCCTCTTTGGGCATAAACTGACAGCCACGGGGTAAAAATTAAAAGTTCTGACATGCAAATGTGTATCAAGGCACTTCCAACTTCTTTGATTAAATTCATAAACCCCTTTAAAGATGACTCGGCTAAATCAAGATTTAAGTGATTACCAAAAAATGAAATAAAAAACCAAAGACTCAGTGTACATCAATTTACAAAACAGAGAACGCTCAAAACCAAGCATAAAAAATATTGGAAAGCATCACAGGATTTCTCAACTCAAAATGCAGTACTATACTAGACCTAGTTTTGAATCAACTCAGACAGAGACAGGTTAAGCTGTGGCTAATATATCTGTTTTTATAAAACCTGAGATGAGAATGCTCGACAAAGATTTAGAGAAGTTGGATCGAACCACACCAAGTTTAGGATGTCAAAACGCAACAGCACCACACCAAGTTTTGAGTTGAATTTTCAAGTTCTCAAACCTTAATTGAGTTAATTCTCCCCATTAGAAATGAATGTTTAAATTAGGGGTGTCAAAGAACCGAGCTGTTGTCACATATAGTCTAAAGCTCAGCCTTCTGATGAGCCTGAGTTGTCGAGCTCGGCTCACCAAGAAAAGAAAAAAGAAAGAAAAGAAGTCCCAACCCGATTTGTCTTGTCTTAACATTACTATCGTTTAAAATATATAACATAAAAAATCATTATACATGTATATATTATTATTAAATTCTTAACCAAACTGAGCTTTAGTGAGGCTCAGCTCGCCTCAGACAATCTGATAAATGATGTGATGGGATATGAGGCCAAACCACTTACGTTTAATGCGTACACATCTCTCTCTCTCTCTCTCTCTCTCTCTCTCTCTCTCTCTCCAAATAATGAAGAATACCCTTTCCCAGCTAAACCTGTTTTTCTCTCTTTGATGAAAATCCCCCTATTCTCTTCGTTTCATTCAAGGATAAAACATCGATAAGAAAAGTCAAAATAGCCTCACCAGTTTCTAATAAGAAACTCTCTTATATGGTCCTAAGAACCCCACTCAATGTACACGGAAAAGACACTTCTAATTATGAATAACTTTCAAAACAGAAGTTCAAATCTCATACAACTAAAAAATACAAACACAACAATTTCCACCTTGGCTTGTTTGACAGCCACATTGAAAATATCCTCCGGTAGTCTATTCCACCTGCTATCTCTGCTCAAGACAAAACCTACAACATGTGCACAACATTCCATCTTGGCTCACAATTATGGAGTCACACTATAGATAACTCTGCACTTACCCTCCTTATTGAACTCTATACCACCTATGCCTGATACGCACCTCCACCTCGAGCTTGAATTAGACAAACTACTTATATTACCACAAATAACCATTGGCCTTAAAAAACTACCAGCTTATACACACCATCGAATCAATCTGGTTCCGACTCAATCTAACTCAATTACAATACAACCAATGCACAAGAGTATCTACCCCAAGTCGACTCGTCTACTCAACTCTAGAGAGACCTCAATCAGTCCTTCAAACCGTAGGAACTGTCCCACCATTGTCTATCTCTTAAAAGCCTATAGCACTTGTCTTTACCCCCAACTACGAAAAAGACTTGCACAAAACGCTTAATACTCCGTGCACCTTGTTTCCACCTCCCATCAAAGTCCAAAGAATACCAATAATTACCATATTTCCCGTCAAACGATATAAAACATCACACACATCTTTAAGATATATATTACACCACCAAAAGTATGAACCACACCATCAAACATTTTGAAATTCACCGTCCCAACACTCATGATGTCGCACATGGACCTGTTAACCAAAAGACAACACTTGTCTTCTTCTCTATTAATACAATCAAAAATTATTTTTGAAGCATATCTAAAGATGACATCCTAAATCTAATATCCGTCATGAGAAGTGATCATACCTTTAAAACATATTCCCATTGCTACTATTGTACTAGGATTACTCTTCTACATCTTAGACAATCCTTCTCAATGTGGCATATTCCCTACGGTGGAAACACTACACCTTTCCCTTTCCTATGAACTTGGACCTAAACCTGTCAAACCCCTCGCAAACGACCTTATGATCCAGAACGATAGAAAGAACAGTTGTACATTACAAAAGAATAACTCAAAATATAAAATAAAATAAAAACTGAATTTCGGACCAGAGGCAAAAGCATAATTATGACAGATTTGATAAATTACCAAAATACCCTTGCCACATGTCAAAATTTTATAGAACTTTTCAGATCAGTAATGCATCATTAAAAGGGCTTAGGTTTAAAATTTCATACAATTTGAATAAATTTTGGTGGATCAAATACTTAAATTTCATAAACTTGAAAGATTCTTTAATGGTGGATATGAAACCAACCGGGAATCTTTTAAATTTCAAAAAGAGGGAAGAAGAGAATTACAAGGAAACAAAGGGGTTTTTGTAGGAGAACCACAAGGATACAAAACTCTCAAATAAAAGAATGGAAAAGGGTATTAGAGAGGGGTGCGATTTTCTATTTTATAAACCCATGAAATTCTGATAAAAATTGAGAAGGATTTAAACATTGATTTAGAGAACAGCAGTATAGTGTAAAAACATAGAGAGGAATTATCAGATTCTAACAAGGATTAAAATATATAATAAATTCTGTAAAAACAGAGAAAGAAATACCTGGATCTGAACTTTTATTTTAGATTATGTAGGGGTCAGAACACCTAATCGTGGACCCTTTTGTTCTACAGAATTAGGAGATTCCAGCCACTGACCTTGATGATGATAGCAGGACAGTATTTCTGGCGAGAAATTAACAGTGAAGAAGGAGAAGAGAGGAGGGTGTGGGGTTGTGGTGAGAAGATGTAGAAGGTTGGAAGGACTAGGAAGAAGTGGAAGTGAAGGGACTGTCGTGGGGTAGAGAGAGAAAGAGAGGAAGAGGGAAATATAGGAGCCTTGGTCCACGACCAACTTGGAAATCCATCCAAAACTATTCAAAACCCAATTAATTCTTCAATGCATAATATGAGAGAGGGGACACCTTTAAATAGGCTTACAACTCAAAATTAATTAGAAACTTTCCTAAATTAGCAACTCCTAAAAACTCTTAACTTATCACCCAAATATTTCTTAAACTAAAACTTTATAAAACACATATTTTCCTATAATTAAAACTACCCAAAATTTGAGATGGAACATAGGTATCGAAAAGTTTTTCTAGTGGGCCACATTGCTTGACTTTGGTGGCCACTATAGGACAAAAGAGTATGAGTTGTCGCCTAGGTAGTTCACCCCAAAAATAGTCTTGGCTTTACAGCCATTACATCCATACCTCTAAACAAAATCTTATCATAAAAAGTGAAACTATTGACCTTATTACATAAAAGACAAATAAAAATATGTTCCCCCTATGGTTAGAAGTGTTAGGTCCTCTTGGTCTTGATCTTAGGCTTTCGCAAGGGGTATCTACGATCCATCCAAGCTATTAATGTTGCATCACCTTCCCTTATTACATAAAAGACACATAAAAATATGTTCCCTCTACGGTTAGAAGTGTTAGGTCCTCTTGGTCTTGATCTTAGGCTTCTGCAAGGGGTACCTACGATCCATCCAAGCTATTAATGTTGCATCACCTTCCCTTATGATTCTCCTAATGACCAAGCACTCAAAATCTTGACCTCCTTCAAGATTTGATTATCATAATCTCGTTATGTAGAAGCATTGTCATTACGTCCCCTAAGCTTACTTATCTTCCCAAATAATAATATTGTCACCAAGTTTTCATAAGAATCACAAAGCTATGTAAGAACCAATAGACCTCATCTTCTTCTCCCACCTTGGCATCAACTTTGCGTAGTTGACCAAGAGTTTATTGAATACATTTAAGTGTTCCAACAAATTCACACATTCCTTCATTTTCAGGCCATACAATTGTCGCTTCATATATAATTTGTTAGCCTATTTTTTATGCAACATATAGCTTGGTTGGGTAGAAAATTCCCTATGGATAGAAGATTCCCTTTGTGGAGGCTCCTAACCCAAGAACAAGAGGGCTTAGGCACTTCTAGTCGTGGGGGGTACATTTTTTTTATATCTTTTATGTAATAAGGCTAATAGTGCCACTTTTTTATGTTAGAATCTTGTTTAGGGGTATGTGGATAATAAAACTACAAAACCAAGGGTATTTTGGAGTAAACTAGGTCTAGTCGACAGCCTATACTCTTTTGTCCTCTAGTGATCACTAAAAAAACAACGAGGCCCACTAGAAGAGCTGATTGATAGTCATGTTTCCTCTCAAGTTTTGGATAGTTTAATTATAGGAAAGTATGGCCTTTATGAAATTTTAAAATACTTGGGAACAAGTTAAAAGTTTTAGTAATTGCTAATTTAGGAAAGTTCATAAATAATTTTGAATTGTAAACCTATTTAAAGGCACCTCCTCCCCCATATTATGCATTGAAGATCAATCAAAATTTTTGTGTAAACTGGGTTCCAATTTGTGGTCATGGGCCTAATCTCTGTCTCCTCTCCTTAGTGTGACGACTCTAAGGTCTCCCCTTCTCTTCTCATATATCTCTCTCTTTTTTCTTCCCAATCTCGTAACAGCCTATTGTTTTCTACTTCTTCCTCCTCCTTGATCCATCATCATCCTCGTCCCTTGCTTCTAAACTTCATCTTTCTGACTTCTCACTACTATGCAACACCATCATCATCGTTTATCAAGTATTGAAGAGGCAAATTGCTGGATTTAAAACTGGTGTGCTGGAATTGCTCTCACAGCTGAAGAATTTTAACTACAATACAATCCAAATTGTGGCCATCAAAGGGAGGGAGATTACTTCTGACTAAACTAAGTTTATTCTTCATATTTTTCACTTTTTAATGTTATAGATCTGATTGAAATTCGGACTAACTAAATTTCCCTCATTGAAATTCCGTTCTTAAACCCCATTTATATATACCAGAATTTTCTGGATTTATAGAATCTGAAAATTGTCCCTTCATAACCCACCATTTTCCTTCATTGGTCTATGAGGGTATTCATCCCTAGATGATCTCCTACAAAACCCCTAAGCTTCCCCTCTTCTCTCTCTAAATTTTATAAGATTCCCTACTGATTTCACAATCACCATTAAAGAATCTTTCAAGTTTCTGAAATTTGACTAGTTGTCCTAGCAAACCTTATCCCAATCGTGTGAAATTGTAAACCTACACCCTTTTAATGATGCACTACTGATATAAAAAGTTTCATAATTTTTATGACACATGAAAGGGGTATTTTGGTAATTTTATCAAATCTTTCATAATTATGACTACCCCATGGTTTCTACAATATTTTAATGATCCACTGATATAGAAAGTTTCATAAAATTATGACACATAAAAGGGATATTTTGATAATTTTACCAAATCTGTCATAATTATGATTGTCCCATGGTCCAAAAATTATTATTTTTATTCTCTGAGTTGATTTTCTGCAATTTGTACTTGTTCCGCATCAATTTCCCATGTAGTGTTTTTCCTACTACTCCTATACAACCAATGTCGAATCTTCATCAACATTAAATAACATGTTATCTGCCAAACATAGACAAATTGTGCGATTGCCCTCATCTCTATGTCTTACCATTCATCATCTTTCCTTCTCCATGAATTTACTTTTCATTCCTTACAACGCCTTGCACAAGCCATGTTGTAGCAATAAGTCCTTCACTCTTCTTTGTCAAAGAGTGAAACTAACCCCCCCCCTTCCATCAAGTTTCTCACAGAGATTTTTTTTTTTTTAGTAAGAGAAAATCCATTAAGAATAAGGGGTGAGAAATCCTTAAAGATATCCAACCAATAAGCAAATATTAGTCACATATCAACAAATTTCCCCAATCCTCCTTAGTCACAGAATACTCCCCTAAGTGATTACATCTTAAACCCCGGAAGCAGACCAAATTCTTAGCCTTAGATAAGATGTTGAAAGTCAGCCCATTATATCCCTCAAACACTCTTTGATTCCGATCCAACAAAATCGCCCAACAAACAACATGACAAACAAAGTTCCAAAGAGTTCTACCCTTCCTTGAGACCTTCCAAATATCCCAAGAGTGGACGAGCGAATCAATTCGCGTAGAAAGGACCCACACAATGCCAATCTCTTTCACAAATAAAGTCCAAACCTCATACACAAAAGGACAGTAAATTTCTCACAGGGAATTGACCAATGGAAGCCTTTATTACTGTCATGAATTGACCTAAGGCTTTAGAAGTAATCCTATACCTAAATTAAAAATAAAATAAAATAAAATTTGCTCACCAGTTTATTCCCCTTCCTATCAATTGTTAACACAACATACGCAACCATAATATACCACGTGATGGGGTGTGGGATCAAACCACTCACAATCAATATTTGGCAACAAAGAAATCAACACGCACACAAGACGAGGACTTTACTTCATGTTTCGAAAGATTAGCCGATCCAGCTTAGGATCAGCCGATCAGATCGGGATCGCCAGTCCTTGATCCCGATCCCAGGCTTGGATCGACCTTAGAAAAGGATCAGCCACCCAATCCTTTCAATGGATCGCCCAATCCTTGCAAAGATCGCCTGATTCAACTCATGCAATCTTGAACCAAGCGATCCGCAATGGATCGGCCGATCCATTGAAGGATTGCCCAATCCATACCTGAATCGGTAGTGTCCGATCCCGAGCCTCATTCTGATTTTGGGATCCATGTTTTACATAGTTTGGCTCTCTGGCCTACATCCGAGAGTGTTGCCCATTATTCACTTTAAACCCAAGAAATACAACCTACAATAGAATAAATTCTCCATTTTTCTCAGCTCAAACCCAATACCCAAGAACACATAACACCTATAACTCTCTTTATAAACAATAAATAACACCCTTCTCACCTTTTCTCCCAACCCAAAAAAGACATGTTTTCTCACTTTGAAGAAACCCCTTTGTCTCTTTGTTTCATTCAAGGATAAAACCCAAGAAAAGTTAAAATAGCCTCAATAATTTCCCATTGAAAACTCACTTAAATAAAGAGACTCATTGCATTATAAATAGCCTCAATAATTTCCCATTGAAAACTCACTTAAATAAAGAGACTCATTGCGTTATAAACTTATAACTCCTTCATATAGATGGAAATGGCACCTCTAATTATTAACTTCCAAAATAGAAGTTCAAATCTCATCAATTGGGTTTCTCACCAATCCAACGACTAGAAATAAAGCACCTCCTCCTTTGTCTAGGCTTGGGAATTGCAGTGCAAGAATACTAGAAGAACCAAATTCTCACTAGTTATTCAATATTACGGTGAAAATAATGGAAAAAATAACACACAGAAAAGCAGAGCCAAAACTGCATTTGTATCTTGTACAGATTTTTAGAATAATACATGCAAATTCTTTTGACTAAATCTTAAACTATTATTTCCAGTCTTAATTTACACAAACTACCACCACAAAAACTCAACGAAACAAAAAATTCTTGGTTGCCAGAGAGAACTAAATTGTTCTTATACGACACACAATTTGTTTAGAACACAATAGAATGGAATTACCATTAATTTTTTAAAGTAAATATCACACTCACATTGATCATAACAGCAATTTAAATGTTGTGGATATGTTGAGTTCTTTCACATAAAGAACCCACTACTAATTCCTCATAGCATGACAGAACATAACAACAACCAAAACAACTATAAAAACAAGACATACCTCAGTGAAAGCAAACAATAACATAGTTGGCACAATAACGAAGCAGAGTATAAGGTTTCTCCACAGCCTGAACAAGAAACTTAAAGGGTCTTAAACAGAAATAACAGAAAGTAAAATAAGTTCAAAGGAAATTAAACATAACATAGTCCAAAAGAAAATCATATAGTTCAACGAACTTCTCATGGAAGTTCAAGCCACACTACCATTGATGGACAAAGACACCTTTACTTCGGAGACCCTTGAAGAGGTCCCCACAATCTCCATGTTTAGCACCTTCGTCAGGTATCCTGTCTGTGCAATGAAGGAAGAGCTCGTCAACAAGGCATATAGCTCCGCTTTCGAATAATTCAAAGAGAAGTTTCAATTCTACGCCTCTCGCATTCATCTTCAACACCACAAAATCTTTAGCTGACACTGTCTCTTTAAACCAGACAAGAAAATCAAATCCTTCATCAAACAATGGACTCATATCTCCAACAGGACTGGCAGTAACCTTGTTTCCAGCTAGATCTGGATGATAGACAAAAGTGACACCAGGCTTTTTAACATAGGAAGATAGGACAGATGTGTCATGGTCAACTACATAAACATCGAAGGCTCGAGACTGTGCAGGATAGAATGGCATTGACCAATTTGTAGCGCTGGAATTTATGGAATCCCCAGCACCTATATCAATGTAAATCAACCGCTTCCTAGAAGAAGTATCCATGAAGTGGGTTAAATACGAAACATTTCTTTCAACTCCAACAGGTTTTTCCTCTGAAAGAGGCTCCAAGTACTCCATGAAAGGCTTATTGTTTGTAACAGATGGGCATTCATCAGGGAGTTGGTAGTGCTCAAAGGAATTGGTACAGTCAAATCTTTTCTTAAAAGCAATCAATGTAAAGGAGCTGATACTACTAACATGGATGACATCAGAACTTTTCAGGAATGATGAAACGGGGGTAGCAGACTTTATCAAGCTACCCGGGTTCGAAGTACCAACACACACAAGCATAGCTCCAACACCACCTGGTCTCAAGACACGCTCAATCTCAAGCACGAAAAGAGCAGGGACGGAAACCCTATCAAGAGCTCTGGAGAAAACAAAATCGAAAGAGTTGTCCTTGAACTCGAGGGTGTAAATGAAACTTTTCCGACTAAAAGAGAAAAATGGGTGTCGATCGACCCCTAAAGCATCGGAAAACCCAATTTGCTGCAATACAGAGGCAGCTGAGGCAGACCCCTCTCCAACACAGAGAGCTTTTGCACCAGATTTCAACAATTCCTTATCCATTAAATCTCTAAACAAATGAAGAGTGAAATTGGCATTTACCTCGCGCGACACCGACGGTAGAAATGGAACAGCATAAGACACATCTTTCATAAACTGGCTCGGAAACAAAAGTCGATTGGAACCGACAACATTTAGGGCACACTCATTAGAATTCACTGCAAAGAGCTCAGTCGGCTCGACATCACGGAAGAGTTGCAGGAACAGGAAGATGGACAGAGCCGATGCGAACAAGAAAGCACGAAAGAACAGTCGGCTAGCCAAAAATCCGTGAAGGATTTGCGATTTCGAAACATTAAAAGCCATTGATCTCTCTTTTTTTACGTTCCCGAGAATCGCATAAAAACCAGATAATTCAACAAGAAATATAGGGGAGTGACCAGACCTAAGCTCGATCTCCGATCGGCAGATCGCAGAAAGAGAGTGTGGTTTTTCAAAAGAAAAACCAGATCTTTTGAAAAAGGATACGAGAAAAAGCCAAATCAAGTACGAAATTACAGAGATTAGCGAGTGCAAAACCTGGAGGAGGTGTGATTTCCACCCACGAGGACACCCTGAGACTTTTGAAACCCTAACCAGACCCTCCTCGGAACCCTTCTCGGCATCGGCTCGTACCAGGCTCCGACCATCATCGGAGTAATGGATCGCATAGGTTCGAGATCGCTACATATTACTCCTTGGGGATCCACCAGACACAGAAGGCGAGGGACTCACATCGGGAGGGAAAAATCCCCCTTTGCTTAGAAGGAAGAAATTAGGGTTGGGGTTTCTAGGATTTCTCCGAAGAAGCGCAAATGAGAGTGTTCGACAAAGGAGTGGAGTGAGAGGGACCTAAGTATGGATCTGGATCTAGAGCCGGTATTTATAGTCGGAAATTAAAGAAAGCAAGTGAACTGGCAGAACTCAGCTTGTGGACGTTTGATGGGGTTCCCGAGGGTTTGACACTTCCAAGGGTTCACATCATCTCCAGCCTGAATGGACAGGTACCACCAGTCTCTACCATTAGGATGTGACACGATGTCTCATAAAGTTTATAAAGTGTGTATTACTGTAATATATCCTTTGATTCCTATGTATTGACCCCGATATCACGTCAGGCACTAATTAGTATTGGTGTGATATATCCATTTAGACAGGAGGTGATTCCAACCCAACTTTTAATCATTAATTAGATAAACACGTGGCCTAATAGAGGCAATGAAACTGAGAGAAGCCCCATCTAATATAGTCAACACGCGTTATTCTAAAGAGGGGTAATTCAGTAATTAGGATTCATAGTGAGTACGGGAGTATAGAGGGATGTGTGTCTAGTAGGGATGACAATGTTCGGGTTAGGATTGACTATAAAATTATCTTGGGTCAAAGCAGGTTGGCCCGAATGGGTAAGGATAGGGTTGAACTATATAGTCGTATACCTTAACACAATATGAAAATGACTTGCCGACATGACCTACCACAGAACCCGTAAAACCGACACAAACAGAAAACATAATAATTAGGTTAGGGTTAACTATAAACATGTTTTCGGGTCAAAGTAGATGGACTTGTTTTGACATGATTAACATATGGGACGGGTTAAGGTTGAGTCATATAGTCATATACCCTTATCTCGACACAACAAAAACTTGACCCAATAACACGAATTGTCACCCCTATTGTGTGGGTGGGGATCCTCCCATAGGAGTTGGTTAAGAGAGACCCTAAGGTTGTCAACGAGCCAAACTAATTTGACTTAGATTGGACTTCAGCTTGTTTAAATGCAGCCATCTATTTTATTCCACATGACATTTATATCTTCTTTCAAATTCTATTTTCCCTCGGTTTTCAATTTATCTCTAAATTTCGCTAATTTTTCATTTTCAAGGTTCCACCATTTAATTATTATATAATTAATTTATCGTTTATTTCTTTTATTCTCCTACTAAGAAAAAAGTTTATCTGACTTCTATTTAATTTACTTTTGAAAGTAATCGAATGTTCATCTCTCTTTATAAAGTATGTGTTTGTTATTGCAAGATCATTTGTCATTGCAAATTCTGGGATTGCTTCTCTAGCTGCATTCCTTTCTCGAAATCTGTATCTTCAATGGACTTTCTCATATCCACCACTAGTCTTTCCCACTTATCCATTTAAGTCACCTCTTATAAATATTCTCTCAAACCCAGACATTCCCTGAACTAATCCATCTATGTTTCCCCAAATTTTTTTAGTAGTTTTATTTAGGCCTACTTGAGATGTATAAACACTAATTATGTTAATTATCTCTTTTTCTAAGATAAGTTCATTTGCAATAATTAGGTCATGCAAGTAAAACAACACAGGATGATAAATAGATGTCATATGCCATTTTGCACCCCTATGAGTCAATGACACATGTCAACACTTAAAAACACCTAGAAGAAGCAGGGTTCAATTAAAACATTCTAATTATTTAACATACTAAAAAAATTGTTATATCTAGATAAAGATCAAGGAACCATGATAGAAATGCATCTCTTAAAAGCTTATCTATACCACATTCCAACAACAATAAGACTATACATATTCTACTCATGAGAGGCAAAATGAAGAGTCATACATAAAGAAGATTACTCATTGTAGCCAGTTTTACTCGTGGGAGTAAGATCAAAGCTGTAGATAGAGCACATGTAGTTGTCGATAAGGATAGACTCCTAGAGATCAGGTAAAGAGGGTGATCACTAGCGAGAATCTTAAGATTTTGTCACTATGAAGCCTTTTCTTATATAAAGCACAAATTCATACGTGGAAAAATATACTAATACGATTACAATCTGACCTGAGAAGATTCAACATTCTCTCATGCTCATATTTTGAAGCTCTAAGTCATACATGACTTGCTCCTTTTCACAACAAAACAAGAAGAAAAATAAGAAACTAACTTTAGTAAGGTGATATAGAAACCTTGTACATATATGATTACTCTATACAAGTATCATAGTCAAGATGTTTCTCTTTCTTTCACTCTTTCCTTTTAAATATGTAATGCAATACATCAATGAAATACATGTTTTGTCTCTTATTTTACTATGTCCATGAAGCCTTTAATTAGATGTGTTTTTCTTCCCTTATATGAAATGAGATATAATTAACATATTCAAAAAATCAAATTTGGAGAAATAGATCCCTTATATAAAATAATAAACTAAATATACCGAATGGATAATTTGTAAACTTATATTACCATGCAAAGAAATTTAATATGTACATTTGGCACCAATTTTATTTGTCACACAACTGTCGGGTGAGAGGGGAAGATGATATATATATATATATATAGAGAGAGAGAGAGAGAGAGAGAGAGAGAGAGGTGTCACGTATGGGTGCATGCTCTAAAATCACCCCTCAAGCAATGTTATAAGATCTCGATTATAATTGACATACTTAAATCAAATAAACTAAGGGTTGCCTATAGTGTGACACATACTCCAAAATAAAATTCGGGTGGGTGATTTTCACTTTTTTGGGTATGTATTATACTATATTCAATGCCAGACTTTATACTGTAATAGAGGTTGGAATTTGGTACAAACACTTCATGAACGAATAAGGTTTGAATGGTGTGGTGGTCATCAGCGACGAAAAAGTGATTTAAACTTTCAGGGGGCACTTTTCACTTTTTTGCACTGATGTGTCCGCCCCTATGTCATTCAAACCTTGTTCGTTTCTACACGGTTTAGGGTTTAGGGGATCCTAGCACCCAAAAACCTTCAAAAGAATCAAGGCTTGCCATCTCAACCCACCTATCTTCTCCCAATATTTGGTGCGCTCCCTTAAAGAACACTTAAGGTCAACCTTGCATTAGGGGAGGACACATCGGTGACGAAAAGTGAAAAGCATCCCCCAAAAAGTGTAAATCACCTTTTGGCATGGATGTGTCTGCCCCTGATGTGGGGCTGACCTTAGGCATTTTTTAAGGAGGTGCACCAAATTCTGTCTTGGTACCACTGGTGCCAGAATGATCATAATCATTGATCCAATATTTGTCTATTCATGAAGAGCCTACGAACCGTAGGAGGATACGATGCATACATTTTATTTATAAATGGGGCAGGATCATCTCCAATTTCTTTGTCGTGACGACACTATCCCATCTAACCTTCATTTTAAAATATTTAAAATTTAAAATTTTATAAATTTCATTTTTGTATAAATAAAAGATAAGGGTTGGAGATAGTGGAACCGAAAAATACAATTGCCTGGCATCTATGTCATGTACTGATTTCAAATGGAGATGAATCAAATTCCACTAGAAGGAGTGTGTTTAAAAAAGGAGAATGATTGATAACTCTAAATGTACCTTTTCTGTACTTGTACTGATTACCAATGGGGCTGTCATTAACTGTTCAATGTATACAATTGTTATCACAAAGTATGTATTGTTATAGCTACCTGAGCCACAGGTGAACTCAGGTAAGGGGCAAGCCAAAGAGGATTATGTGCATCTCCTTAACGGATGCCAATGGTGCATCCATAATCAGAGGGTGATACAT
>JAOXJP010000003.1:1994964-2008698 GCA_025762735.1 Platanus orientalis
TGTTTTAGGATTTTCTCTCTTCCTTTTCTTCATAAATTCCTTTCTCACCCTGCATCACCCATTTTCCTCTTTTTCATTGCAACATTTTTCTTTTTTCTTACATCATCATTTTTTTTTCTTTTCTATTTTCTCTCTCCCACGTCATTACTCTCTCTCTCTCTCTTTTTTTCTTTTTTTTCATCTTCTCGGTTCCATCACTCCTCTCACTCTCTTCTTCAATTTTTTTCTTTTATGTTTTGTTTAGGTTTCTTTTTCTTTAATCTAAAAACTTATTGTTCTTCTATTTTTTTTTTTTAGGATATTTTTTTGTCACAAAACCACTACAAAGTCTAGACACTTTTGCAAGCTTCCACCTTCCTCCATCTATGGGAGGCAATTCATGTTGGCGGATTGGGTATGTATCGTGTCGAGATAAGGGTATATGACTATATTGCTCAACCCTAACACAATCTATTTATTAATCCTGTCAAAATAGTTCAACTCATTTTGATCCAAAACACATTTATGGTCAATCTTAACCTACTTTATTTTGTGTTGAGTCCGTGTCAGCTTTATGGGTTATGTGGTAATTCATATGGACGGGTCATATTTGTATTTTGTCAAACTAAAGGTATACGACTATATGAGTCAACCCGAACTAAACAAGAAAAGCAATAGAGAATAAACATGGGTTTAAAAAAACTCCACAAAAAAGTGAAAGAACACCAAATTTGACTTTAAGGATTTTTTTTTTTTCTTTCTTTTGGTGAAGTCTCATTTTATTTATTTATGTAACACATTCGAATTTAATGAATTTTTTTTTCTTTTGTGAAGTCTCATTTTATTTATTTATGTATTTTATGATATTTATTTCTTCTCAATTATTATGATGGTTATGGAATTAGAATTTGAATTTAAGGAATTTATTTATTTTTGGAAAGTCTCATTATTTATTTAATTTATTAGCTTTATGACTTTGATCTATTCTTCTCAATTATTTTTAATTAATCTTATGTTTTATTAGATCTCATTATTTGCTTTAACAAATACAATTTTGGCTAATCACCTGTGCTCGTACGAGTGCATTCGTTGGTATTTATTAAAATAGCCTTGATCAACCATTGTGTGTCGCACTGGATAAGAGTGGTAATTCATGTTGGCGGGTCATGTTCGTGTCAAAAGTAAAGGTATACAACTATATAGATCAATATGAACTTGACCCATTTTTATTAATAATGTCAAAACCATCAATCTTAACACGACCTATTTATTAAACATGTAATACAACACGGTCTACATAATCTGTTTAATGAATAAATCACATTGGATTGATACGAACATTTGAACCCGTTTAACAAATAGGTTGTGTTGGATTAATACAAATACTTGACCCAAAAATTGACTTGAAAGACATTCTTTCATATTTTATGCTTTAGGGCTTTTCCTCTTATATGTGTATTTATCAATATAATTGTTAATAAAAATTTTAATTACTCAATTCTCTATTTTAAAAAACAAATTTATATTGGATAAAAATATCATTTAATAATATGAGGGTTCTACAAGTTGGGTCATCCAACATGAATAATTAATCAGGTCAATTCAGGTTGCTGTTAACACAAATTTTACCCATTTATTAATTGTATCTAAGCCTTGTTTTGACCGAAACACGATTACATAAATCATAACCCACAAAGTTCCTGTTGTGTTCATGTCAAGTTGACAAACCCAAGCACGATTACGCAAGATGCATGGTAAAGATTGTCTTGATATAGACACATGGGTCAATGATAATATAATAGAAAGTAAAATAGCAAAAAATATTATTGTATTTATTAAAATACCCTCAATCAACCATCCTATCAACTATTCTTAGGCTTCACCTTTAAACCTTTGTCTACACAGATTTCGTTCAAAGGAAAGACATGGCATCGGTGGAGCAAGATTGGCGTAGCCGACCCAAATGGTTTGGAAGCTCTATTTCTCGTTGTTGTACCCTTGGTCAGCCATCGTGTGCCGGGTAAGTTAAGTACTGGCGTGATTTCACTCCAGTCAGACACGAATAGTCAAAACCCTCGTTCCACCCCCAGGGTCCCACCCTAACTAGCTCACCAATATTTTCTGATCCGTCGAATCGGTTTTCATCTCCAGCATGCAGAAAACACGCGCCTTTAAAACCCATCGTCCTTTCTTTGGTCTAAATCTTACTATATTACCACTGTATTGACTAAAATACCCCTCTCCCACACCCTTTGCATCCTGGTCGCTTTGGCAGCACCCGACCGCCTGATATCCGTAACCTGAACTCGTTCATAGGCTGTCACTCGTTCACAATGACTACCTTACCCCTCACTTTATTTTTTTCATAATGACCATAATACCCTCTGGCTGCCCTCTTAGACGAGACTCGGTCGTTTTCCCGCGACGGAATATCGTAATAGTGTCTTCAAAAGATACCCAACGGGTGAGGCTTCTTTTCCGATCCAGGACATTGCCCGAGGCCCTTTTTACTGGACGTCACTGCAGTCTTTTCCCGTAAAAACAAGTGGAGAAATGACGATTCTTGTAATTTCACTTCTTAGACATTTCCACATTGAAACCTCGATTCGTCGTCTTCTTTCGTCCATCAACTTCAAAGATAAAAACGCAAAAAAAACGAGATTGTTTTCCAATTTTTTGTGAGAACCAGCCTCTGAAACTCCATCCGCCACGAATTTTGTTTTCCAGACCCTTCCGTTCGAATTCGATCATTCGTTCTCCCAGGTGAGGATTACTGAAATTTTATATACCAGTCGAGCGTCGTTTCGTCGTAGATCGTCGAATCTGCGAAGAATTTCTGGTTTTTGAAGTTTCTTTATAAAAAAATATATTAAGAATTTGGTTGTTCAGGGATTATTCTTTGAATCTAAAGGTTTGAGCTTCTGAAGGTTAGATTTTTTTTCCCCCTAGAATTTTGAAGCTTTTCCGAAGGTTAAATTTACAGATGAATTGTGTTTGCGTGATGGATTTCTTTTCAATTCTTAGCCTTTCGAAATCTTTTCCGAGAGGGGGTAGGTATATGAAATTAGTGACTAGTAATGGATTGTATTTTTTTGCAAGAATTTGAAGCATAATCGGCATTTCTTCTATTGAATGAGTTATCTAATCATAAAAGGTTTTGATTTTTAGATTTTTTGACAAAATTTTCTTCGTTTTGTTCCCTTTCTATAGCAGCTCTGAGAAGTACGTTTGGAATTTCTTGTTTAAATTGTTAATCAAGTGATGTTTAACGGGTTATTGCAGTTAGTTCTTTAATTATTGATATTTTGGGGCTTGCTTAACTTAATTTAAGTTTTATTTTCTCTTCTAGAACTGTAAAGGTGAGACTAGGGCTTGAAGGAGATGGCGACCGGAGCAGTACCTGGTTCATTTTCTGGACTCAAGATTAGGGATCATGGTTTAAGCTTTACTAAAAGTGTGGACTTCGTGAAGGTTTCTGATTTCCAGGGATACAAGTCTAGGAAAGTGAAGGTATCGCTGATCAGAAATTCAAACTCTGGTTCGGAAATTGCTGAACTGCAGCCTGCTTCAGAGGGAAGCCCTCTCTTAGGTATTATCTCTTAATTGTGTTAAGATTATTAATCTTTATCTAAAAAATTCACAACTTAAAACTGTGTAGAGATTCCCTGGTTGAAGGGAAAAAATAAATAAAAGAAGGAAAAATAAGTTCTTTTATTTATTTTTCAGCTAGTTAGTGTATATCCTATGTTATATAGGTTGACTTTCAGTATCTGTTAATTCCTAGCATGCTAATTTCAAGGTTAATCTGAAAGTTATATTGATGTGATTCTCCTCGTTATATATACCAACATATTAAGGAATTTCTTTTGAAAGTTATATATGCCTATCAAGGAATTATTTTTATTTTTATTTTATTTTTTGGGATTCAACATCTTCTTGTCAGGCTTGTATATTTTCTTTTTCTAGATGAGTAGGCTTGTATATTTCTTTCCAGCACAGTAGTCCATGGATTATTGTTGATGAAATTATTGTTGGATTTTCTGCTTATATCCGTAAATTTCTCTTCGGCAGAAGAACATAAAGTTTGGCAAATGGGTTCATACTTGTTTGATACAATACCTATGTTTTCTGTAGCAACACAATAGTCTATATGGATTATTGTATTGGAATCATGCTGGATTTTTAGTTGTTGTTTGCATATTGCACATCTGAATAAGAATTTAAGGTTTCATAAATGGCTACGTTTGGCTATCTATCTTTATGGGAGGATTAAATTAGTCTTCTTGTTTTATGAAATTGTTTAAAGTCTAGACTTTCCTTCCTTTACTGGAAAGTAAAAAAAAAATGTTTTCTGCCTTTTAGACCATGATATTTTGTCTGATGAGGCTTTTTTACTGAATGTAGTTCCAAGGCAAAAGTATTGTGAATCTTTACACAAGACTATCAGGAGGAAAACTCGCACAGTTATGGTTGGAAATGTTGCTCTTGGTAGTGAGCACCCAATAAGAATTCAGACAATGACAACATCTGATACAAAGAATGTTGCTGCAACAGTTGAAGAGGTTCATCTTCTATATCTGCAACTTGTTTTTGATATAACTGTTCTATTCTGCTGTTAGTGCAACATGATCAAGTGATAAAGACTTTATTGAAAGAGGGAACTTTTAACTTTGGCTCGGTGGAGTATGATGTTTAACTTAATTCTTTGGTTTAACTGACATACTTAGGAACCCCTGGATTTCATGTACATCAAATTTAAATTTCAAGTAGATCATTATCATTCAAAGCCTTGTCCAAATTATTTGGGGTCTGTTAAATGAGTCTGTTTGCCATTTCATTCTATCCAGGGCCATATCCACCAATAAGGCATCTGGCATCATTTTTGGTCATGGTCAAGTTCGAAATGAAGTCTGTTTTTTGTTTTTAAAATATCAAAATTTCTTCCAAAAATCAGTTGATGCTAGAGCTTTGTAAAAGACTTGGCTGAGATTGGTTGAAGTTCTGAAATTCCCTGAAATGGAAATGAATCCCAAACTCTTCACCTTTGCCTTCCCTTCATATCCTTTCTTTCTACTTCAGTCCATTCCTTTTTAGCATTTTCCTCTTTGTAGAGCCTTCAATGGTCTATGCTGCACATGACCTAACCAGATTAACTTGTTTGACATGAGACAGCTGAATCATTACCAAAGAATATCTGTTCCGGGAATACCATATACAGTGATTACAATTCTAAGACACTCTCTTTGCTCTATGGAACCCCTTTAATGTCATAGGTAAGCTACTGCCCAAATTGAAATATTGACATGTATTCAATTAAGAGGGGGCTAATATGGCTAAACCCAAGGTTTCACCAATGGAAATGGGTTATGAACAACATCGACTTTATAGGTGTTAAATATGTCATATTCTCAACCATTGGAAAAGGAGAGGATCCAAAGGTTGAGGTTTAAATTTTGTAAAAAGAAGTTGGTTTACTTCTCCTGTTCTCCAATTGGGAGGAGAGATAGAACTCTATATAAACAGGAGTCTCACAACAAATTTGGCTTTTTTGTTTTTTTACTCATACATGAAAATAGAGCAAAAAAAGGTTTTTTTCTTGAACAAACCAAAGAGACTAAACAGGGATGTGAGAGAGGTGAGGGAAAGAGGTGTAACAAGGTTGGGATAGTGGTTTAGGATGAGAGCTTGAGCAGGAAAACCTTGTAGATCTTTTACTTTTCTCATATAGTTAATTGCGGACAGATTTTCTTTTGGACATAGGCCAAAGAGCCGAACAATGTAAATCCTTGTGTCTGCTGTGATGTTAAATTGTAAAGTCCCAAGTCTTACAGAAAACAGCGTTTAGTGGTACTTTTTGAAACCAATAAAACCACTATTGATTCTTGAAAAAAATATGAATCAAATTGGTGGAAATGATTAGAGAGCTTTAATGTTCTTTTGGACAACACATGCATATGAGTCATGGTTTTGTTTATAAGCAATGTTAAGGTACCTGCTGAGTTTAAGTTACATTGGTAGGTAATGAGAATAGCTGACAAGGGAGCAGATATTGTTCGGATAACAGTTCAAGGGAGGAAAGAAGCAGATGCTTGTTTTGAAATAAAGAACACCCTTGTTCAAAAAAAGTACGTATTTTATCTTGTAAATGTTCTTAGGCTTTTATGGGAACTTAAATTCCACACACACATACATACATATAATTATTTCCATTACTAACTTATTTACCTATGCAGTTACAATATTCCTCTTGTGGCAGACATTCATTTTGCCCCTGCTGTTGCATTGAGAGTTGCTGACTGCTTTGACAAGATTCGCGTCAATCCAGGGAATTTTGGTAACTAGTTTACCTACCATTCATTTCATTTATATGTCCTGTGAAAACTATTTCAATGTAATTGGCTGGATTTCTGAAAATGTTGAGTTGCTTGCAGCTGATAGACGGGCCCAGTTTGAGAAGCTAGAGTACACAGAAGAGGACTATCAAAAGGAGCTTGAGCATATTGAGAAGGTCCAATCACTCACTTATTGCAGTTATGAGTTCACTGTTATGATTTTTTTTTTTTGATAGGTGAACGCTAGTGGTTAATTTATTAGTAGGTGAAGACGGGTTTTGAACCCAGTTCTGTGGTATGACACCCACAGACTTTACCAACTTAGCAAGCTGGCATCTTCACTGTTATGATTTTAGTCATTAAAATATACTAATCCACAAGCTTATATGCCAAATGTATGTATGTCACCATTTCAGGCCCTAGACATGCCATAAAAATATAATATCTGTCACTAAAAGTGTCCTCAGGGGGCATTTATCATTGAGTGCTCGGAGATAATAAAGTTAATCAGCATAATACCCTAACCTCTCGTTAAGGGTAACTACTGGAGTGCCTGTCATTTGGAAAATTGCATCAACACCTATTTGTAGTATGGTAATATGGATAATTTATGCCAGGGGATTGGACAGAAGCACTATCATTTTTATGGCTTTCATTTGGATGGCTTGTTAAATCCATATCATGGATCTCTTCCATCATTGTATTCAATATTGTTGATTTCATCACAATTCTCTGCAACTGATAAAGACACAATATGGTTTCGTCCAAACATAGACCTTGCACATAACGATGGGTATCAACAGTAGTTAAACATTTTGTTATGGTAGCTTTGCATGTAAGCATCCGATGGCTAAATGAAGTGAATTTTTCCACTGGTAATATTAAACCAGGTTTTCACTCCATTAGTTGAGAAATGTAAGAAGTATGGAAGGGCGATGCGCATTGGAACAAACCATGGAAGCCTTTCTGATCGTATCATGAGCTACTATGGCGATTCTCCTAGGGGAATGGTAAATAGCTATTCTCTGTCATGCTGCAAAATACTTTTGAGCTTCTTTCATTGCATCTCTTTCCAAATTTGGTGATGTTGATGTCATGCTTGGCCATGATGCTGAAACAGGTTGAATCTGCATTTGAATTTGCAAGGATTTGTCGGAAGATGGACTACCATAATTTTGTATTCTCAATGAAAGCAAGCAACCCGGTGATCATGGTCCAGGCGTACCGCTTACTTCTAGCAGAAATGTATGTCCAAGGGTGGGATTATCCCCTACACTTGGGAGTTACAGAAGCTGGTGAAGGTGAAGATGGACGGATGAAATCTGCAATTGGCATTGGGACCCTTCTTCAGGTACTTATTTTCTTGTTGCCTTTATTTTTTTCTTCAAATAATGGGAAGATGTTCAGAATTTTTATGGTATGTCAAAATGCTCTTTCAGCCATCTAGATGATATTCCGTGTTCGTTGGTTGGTAATCTGTTTGTCAAACCTAATTAGGTTGTAACTTGTAGCTGCTATTCATATAATGTAAGATATTATGAGCTCACTGTTAAGGTAAAGTGTATTTTAGGTAGAATTTATTCATTATTTTGGCAACCGTTGGTGCGTATATCTGTGCATAATCCTGTAAAATCAATGCTTCATATTTGATATACATTTGAAGAAACAAGTAAGTTTCTTAATATGAAGAGCAACTATGCGACAACCGTGGAACTGAGGAACTCTGTTTTGTATGCAGGATGGTTTGGGTGATACAATCAGGGTTTCCCTCACAGAACCACCAGAGGAAGAGATAGATCCCTGCAGAAGGCTGGCGAACCTTGGTATGAAAGCATCAGATCTTCAGCTAGGGGTGGTAGGATTCTATAACATTCTCTGTATTGAAAATTCATTTATGCTTAGGATTCTAACCTTTAGTTACTAACTCCTGTTAACATTTTCATCAGCCACAATTTGAAGAGAAACATAGACATTATTTTGATTTCCAACGTAGGACTGGTCAATTGCCATTGCAGAAAGAGGTCAGTTTCTGGTATTTAGTATTGGCTAATATATATCCTTTTGTGCATTCTTATTGAATTAACATATTTTGGAAATGTGAATTAATATTTGATTTGCATACAGGGTGAAGAGGTGGATTATAGAGGGGTACTGCATCGTGATGGGTCTGTTCTCATGTCTGTTTCCCTGGATCAGTTAAAGGTAATCTTAGGCACTATACTATTCACAGTCTATTTTCATCTGTTGTACTGATTCTTCTGACATGTAGGTGCCTATTTTTTAGTATTATTCATTTCATTTGAAACCTTATGTTAACTGGAAGGTGATTATGAAAAATGTTTATGATTTGGCCATTAATCACAAAGATACAAGGTTGTGATGGACAAAATTGTGAATACTTGGAGTGACAGTTTGGGTTTTACCCACCAAAAACCAAAAAAAAAAAAGTTTGGGTATGACCCATAGCTCAACCATGCAGTGCTCGCAGCCACAAGCTGGAGGCTGCATGGTTCAATCCCAATTTACTATGATAGGGTTGCTGTCTTCTAAACAAGACAGTCAGAATCCATATGAAATGTTTATACACATGGCATATTGGATAATTCTGACTGCTGGTTAAACAATACTATTCTTCTTGGAACCTTGTTTGTTTATCTCAAGAACCACCATTCCTTTTTCTAACTAGCAGTATATATTGATCTTGGCTTCTACGATTTTAGTTCTCTTTTTTTTTGGACTCTGATCCTTGTCTGACATGGTTCTCTTATCAGACACCTGAACTCTTCTACAAATCACTTGCAGCAAAGCTTGTAGTTGGCATGCCATTTAAGGTTTACCCCACTTCTTTTTATTAATCATTGTAATCAATTCAAGTTCCTTGATTTTTTTCATTACATTCTGTTAACAAAACCCAATGTGGATGGCAGGATTTAGCAACAGTGGACTCAATTCTATTGAGAGAGCTTCCTCCATTACAAGACAGTGAAGCTGTAAGGACCTTATCATTTATTACTCTCACTTCACAGAAAAATTCACTTGTGCGCATTGTATCTTGAGAAGATTTTCTTCTTTTCTATCCTTTAAAAAAAATCTTGTATCCATTAAAAGGGGTGCAATATTCCATTCTTAAATAGTTTCATACTGATAGCATATGACAATTCATCAAAGAGAGGGATGATTTGAAATTCTTCTTTGTTTGATCAGCGGCTAGCTCTCAAAAGGTTGATAGATGTAAGTATGGGGGTTCTGACTCCTCTTTCAGAGCAGTTAACGAAGCCATTGCCAAATGCCATGGTCCTAGTAAATCTCAAGGAGCTGTCAACTGGTGCTTACAAGCTTTTGCCAGAAGGTACCATTCTTTTAATTTTGTTGGGCATTGGATATCTACTTATGCACATATCATTTGTACAGTTGCTGTAATTGCTTGCACCATGTTAATCCTTTACCTATCAGGCACACGTTTGGCTGTTTCTGTCCGTGGGGATGAACCCTATGAGGAGTTGGACGTCCTCAAAGACATTGATGCTACGATGCTGCTACATAATATTCCATATAGTGAAGATAAAATCAGCAGAGTTCATGCTGCAAGGAGGTAATGATCTTAGTAACTCTGTACTTTTCTTTTATGAACAGGTAAATAAATGATAGTGCTAGAGCTGTTTTATATGATATGTTCTTCTACATTGCTTTTTTCTACTCTTTAATTAGTTAATCCTCCTTCCCTACCTTACTGACTTAATGTTCCAGAAGCTTGTGTGCTGTTTTACAGTAATAGTTACTTTACTGCCTAGTACATATATCCTCACAATCCGTTTGGCTACAGGCTATTTGAGTATTTAGGGGACAATGCTCTGAACTTCCCTGTAATTCACCACATACAGTTTCCCAAAGGAATTCACAGGTAACCATAGAATCCATATCACTCTTTAAGTAAGAGGCAAGCTATGCACATTACTTCGAGCAATTCTCTTTGGCTTATACAAATCTTGAAATTTGCAGGGACGACTTAGTCATTGGAGCTGGCAGCAATGCGGGAGCTCTTCTAGTTGATGGACTTGGCGATGGTATTTTATTAGAAGCATCGGACCAGGATTTTGAATTTCTAAGGAACACATCCTTTAATTTACTACAAGGTTGCAGAATGCGGAATACAAAGACGGTAAGAAATCTGCATAGAAAAAGACCAAAAAATGAGATTAGTCTCTGATTAAGGGGGTTTAATCTTGATTTTTTTTCTGTGTAACATGGTGGTGCATGAATCTTTTTGCAGGAGTATGTCTCATGCCCATCTTGTGGGCGGACTTTGTTTGACCTTCAAGAGATTAGTGCTCAAATACGAGAAAAGACATTACACCTGCCTGGTGTTTCGGTAATTCTCAAATCCTCTCTTGCATTCTTTGATCAAAAGGCATTGATGAGAAAGTATAAACATTTTTTTCCTATGGCAGATTGCAATCATGGGTTGCATCGTGAATGGGCCCGGAGAGATGGCTGATGCGGATTTTGGGTACGTAGGTGGTGCTCCTGGGAAGATTGACCTCTATGTCGGGAAGGTAAATCCTCTTTTTGCTTTGAGATAAGTGATGGTTACTACTAAACTTTTTTTTTCTTTTTTTTGTTTCAAAAATGTCAAGGTTGCATCTTGTGCTATGACTGAAAATTGAAGAAGGAGGGCATTATGTCTACCTCTTATTGATCTATAAACAAGATTACATTACCACAATAAAGCACAATTAAGGAGGATTACATATCCTATAACAACTGTAGAAAGCATGTCATTTGGAAAATCAAGTGATGTAGGACAACCCAGGGATTCATAGAATCTAGGATTGAACTACAATGAATATTGGCGGGCTGAATGATAGGGTTCCAATATAATGAAATCAAATAAAGTTCATGGAAAATTTAAAGGAAAAGACTAAGAAATCAAGAAGCTAGAATTTATGGAGAATAGCAAAAAAATAAAAGAGGGAAGATTCAAGGAATCCACCTTGAGACGTTTTGGAGTCCATCACAATAGTCATTAACGGAATTCCATTAACATAACTTTGGAGTCGACCGAAGAAAGACATTCAAAAAAGCAACATTCATTACTTTTTCATTTTTCTATAAAAAAAAATATATGTACTTTTTTATTCACTTTGATTCATTATGTTCAATAGAGAAGAGTACATGAATTTATAGGCCAAATTTCCCCCATAAAGCCCAACCAAAATAAGAAAAAAAAAATCCAATTACTATTGAAAGGGACGACCCCAACCAAAAATAGAAAGAGAATCTTGTAGAATTATAGTAGGTAAAGGTTCTAGGCTTAGCAAGAGGAAGAAGAAGAATTTTGGGGGTAGAATATATATATATATATATACAAGAATACGTGGAAAGGTATATGCATTTACAAGTATACCTTATATAAACCCAAAGACATTTATAACCTCAAATGTATGTACCCTTATACAACGACACTTTCCCTGAGGCTGGTATGTAGATATTATGCAAATCAAGCTTGCCTACAAACTTTGAGAAAATAGGACTACGTAGACCTTTAGTAAACAAGTCAGCTAGCTAGTCTTCTATCTTCACATAGGGAATGTATATCTATTTAGACTGAAGTTTTCCCTTTATGAAATGTCAAACAACTTCAATATGCTTGGTTCTATCATGTTGAACAGGATTGTGAATAATACTAATCACAGTTTTGTTGTCACAATACAAACTCATGGGGCCTTGTGAACTAAATCCTAACTCTCTCAGAAGATCACGAATCTATAGAATCTCACAAATCCCATGTGACGTGGCTCTAAATTTAGCTTCTGCACTTGATCTTACCACAACTATCTATTTCTTTCTTTGCCATGTAACAAGGTTACGTCCAATAAAGATACAATATTCAAACGTTGACCTCCTATCAAATACAGACCTTGCCCAATCTGTATCGGTAAAGGCTTCAATTTTGAGATCATTTTTCTTGATATATGGAAATCATTGGCCTGAACTTTTCTTCAAGTATCAAACAATACGGGATGCTGCCTCAAGATGTTTTGTAGTAGGAGCATCCATAAATTGACTGACAACTCAACATAAGGGATGGCAGGTCTAGTCAATGTCAATTAGATCAACTTCCCACCAATCTCTGATACTAACCTATATCAAGAAGCTTGTTATCTGCATTTGCTTGAAGACAGTACAGGGAAAGCTGATAAGTACGGGGAAGTCCCAAATGGGTGGGAAAGCTGGAAGCCTTTGTGGTCAGCCAGTTGTGCAGTTTGGAAAAGTTTTTTTCAAGGGGTCTGATTTCCTTAAGAGGTACTGTCTCTTTAAGGTGAACAATGGGGAAACGGTCCTCTTATTTTTTTGGAAGATGCTTGGTGCTCAAGAGAGGCCCTAAATAGGATTTTTCTGTGCTTTTTTTGCCTAGCCGCGGCTAAAAAGGGTCAGTGAAAGATCGTATGGTAAGGTTGAGATCATTTTTCTCTTGGAACTTGCAAGAGAAATCTTAATGATTTGGAGGTGGGGTATATGGGCTGCCTTCTTGATATTCTAGACAATTATAGTCTTGGCAGCAGTGAGAAAGTGGATGAAAGGATAGGGCTGTTGGATCATGGATGAGACCCATGGGTTCTTGCTAAAATCTCTCTATGATGCTATGGTTCAAGGTGAGTCATTTCTATTTCTAGCCAAATTCATTTGGCACTCTCGTGCCCCTTCCGAAGTCCCATTCTTCTTGTGGCTGCTTTGGTGGGATTGGGCCCCAATTAGAGCCCGGATTTTGTGCACACAAAAGACGTGCACAAGTTGTTGCATGGATCAAGGGGCGGACACATCAGTGCCGAAAAGTGATTTACTTTTTTGGGGGGGGCGCTTATCACTTTTCAGCGATAATGTGTCTGCCCCCTGGTCCGTGCACACAACTTGTGCACGAAATCCAGGGGCCCCCATTATAGACAATCTTATCCATAGGGTCTCATTTCTCCAAATAGGTGCTACATGTGCTGTGCAGAAGGTGAGTCCTCTAACCATCTTTTCATGTATTGCCTGGTTGCGGCAGCTCTTTGGGACTATGCCTTAGTCAGATTCAAGGTTCAGTGGCTGTTCCCACAATCGGTGAAGTCGCTTATAGAGAGTTGGCCTTATCAGTCTTTCACGGGCCTAAGCAGAATCAGGAAGGAGGCATGGAAATTAATCCCCTTTGCAATCTGTTGGACAGTGTGGTTGGAGTGGAATTGAAGAATTTTTTAATGTGTCAGGCTCCTTTAACAAGATGGTGGAGTCGGTGATAACTAAGCTCTATGACTTGTTCTCTTATAGGTCCATAGGTGTGTCCATGAGTTTTCAAAAATTGGATGTTTTGGCTGGGATTCATTATTATACGAGGTGTAGGGTGTTTGGGGGTGGCTTTTAGCTGCGGTTTGTTTTTTGTTGGAGC
>JAOXJP010000003.1:2025801-2043481 GCA_025762735.1 Platanus orientalis
ACGTGTTCTAAGGTTCTCTAGCTAAAATTTCATTAAATTCCGACAAGAATTGATAGTTTAAATCACGGAATTTCAGAAACTTGAAGGAGTTTTATTGGAGGTTGAAGGAGGAGAAAAAAAAGAGGAAGAAAAAAAAAATAAAGAGAAAGGAGAGTAAAAAACTAAGATAAAAATAGAAAGAGAAGAAGATAAGAAAGATACCTTGGAGAAAGAGAGAGGGTGAGGTAGATACTCACAAGTGCATTAGGGTGCTACAACCCTCATAGAGAGAATAAGGAAGCCTAGAAGATCACATCAACTCTTGGAGAGGAGAACATGGCTACAACTACACCTGAGGAACACCTAAATCTTCAAAAACTTGTTTATTCTTCACTATAAAATTATGGGGGAGGGGTTGTCTTTAGATAGACTTTAAACTTAAACAATTAGAAACTTGCTAAAATTGGAAACTTCCTAAAACTCCTAAACTTGCTAGCTAAGTTTTTTAAAACATAAAATTTTCTAAAAACTTATTTTCCTAAAAAATTAAAACTTAAGACTTTCTAAAAAACATTATTCCCATTTTTATTGACACCCCCTTAGTAACTTAGTTATAATTTTCTTAAATCACCTCGGATTTGCGTAATCTTGGCCTCGTTAGAAAAGCAATTGAATAACCTATCTAATGACACCAAAATTAAGCCAAAAAATCAAGTTTTGGCCATAGAAAAATTGAACCCAAAATGAAAAACGAGATTACAACTAAAAACCCAAAAACAGTAAACTAACCATGGCACTATTAGCCTTATTACAAAATTACTCACCCCATATAAAATTTGAATTGACCCCACATAACATGTAAATTTAAATCACGACATTTCATGTGGGAGTACATACATTAGCCTACTAATATTGTCCACATCAGTCGATTTTCCCTTGACTTCCCAAATTCAACTTTATTACAAACATATACCCTCTATTCAAAAATTCCAAAAATCCCTAGCATTATTGGCCTTATTACATATGAATCCCACCCCTAAACACCTAACATAAAACCATAGATCACCCAATGCTTGAATCGTGACCCCCTTTTGTGGGGGCACACACAATAGTCTCTTCATGATGTCTGCATCAGCTTTCCTCACCTAAAAACGTAATGCCCTTTCCAAACTGAAAGCCACCTCTCCATCCTCTTAATGGTAGAGTCCGATATGCTATTTAGTATGGGGTTGGACTACGGAAGACCTAAGTAAGAAGTAGAGAGGGACCCCGCCCCACAATCAAGAAACCCAGCCAACCATCCTAAGTAGGACACATTCCCCACTCCAACAATCCTGCTTTTGTGCAAATTTGTCTTGAGACCTAACGCTACCTGGAATAGCAAAATAATACCTCCCCAGAAGCTAACATTCTGTTCATTTGCTTTAAAAAGAAGAGACTTGTCCACAAATTGTAACTACAAGGCTAACGCGTCACTCCTATTTATTGGAAACCTTCTAGCATACCCCCCCCCCTTTCCCTCTCCACCAAACTACTAACAATCTAGACATATTTATTCGAATTCTTTGAATTCCTAAGCCAATTTTTTAAAATATCTAGCCTTTTAATTATACTATAGAAACCTTAGTTTTCTATTGCTTTTGCTCACAAATTCAACTCAATTCTCTATTTCTAAACTCTAATTTGTTTAAAAATTCAGTCCCATTGATAGTACTGCATCAAAATGAAATTGAAGATAAACACCAACCATTTGAAATATATATATATATATATATCAAATCATTGTTATAGAGGTGTTTCCATAATCATTGCCTCCTAGAAATATTTACATCTGTTGTTGAACCTTAGATTCTAAAAGTACATCCAAATACTACCGGCCATTTGGACGTAAAAGATAAGGGAATCAAGTTGCTCTTTCAAACTCGCAAATTAAAAACTGTTGTAGGATAACAGAAAACAGAAGCACTAAGAAGACCAAATACTATTGAAAAACTCATGGCAATGATGCATGGCGCATAGGAAAACATATAGCTAACTTTTTTCTTTTCTTTTTGATAGGTAACAGAAGTGCATTGTATTAATATTGTATCAAAAACCGTTCAAAGAGGAGGATTCCACAAGTTTACAAAAAAAATACAAGATAAACACCTTTATCCTGAAATTTCAAATGATCTACATCTCCTTTAAATGAAGAACCCATTCCATAGGAAGAGAACAGATATCCACAGAAATATAGTAGATAGGCAATATATACTATAAAAAATAAAATAAAGAAAGAAAGTTTTATGTTTCTGTCCTTTCAAATTCCCCACATGACAGCAACATTTCAAAGTGCAGTAGGATGGCACCCCAAAACAATCATGTGTTTTTTCTTCATTTCAAACTTATCTTAGTTGTTATTTTCAGGGAGAGAGTGATATTACAAATATCTGACCAACATTGAGAAGATACCAAATCTGGACACCATATCGAAAGTACCAACCTGAGGATAGCAGATCTTTTCTCCTCCAGAAGCCTACACAATTCAACCTTTAACCACACCACCTGCACATGTGTTGTTTCTTCATTAAAACTTGAGAAAATTGCTTAAATCCACCAACTAATTAAGAGTTGCATACAATTATTTTATTTTATTTTATTGATAATTAACTGAACTTTATTGAAGAAAGGAAAGAAATAGAGTACAACAACAGCAGGAAAACCCCTACAAGTAGAGCCCTCCAGAAGGAAATCATCAGAAAATATGAAAGAAGAATTAGCCATCCAATTAGCCAACCTATTGGCCAACTCATTCTGACTCCTATCAACATGGGACAGAGAAATAGACAATAAGAACATTAACTCCTGAATCTCATAAATGACAGGAGCTAGACACCAAACTCCTATACCGTTTCCCAACCCCCAACTTACCCATTATTTGTGTTGAACATGGGAAATTCAATATTAAATGCATGCCAACAACTTCCTTTTGACAATCAACCAACCATTCATGTTTCAATTCAAGTGCACCACTTCTTATTTTTACTTCGTTTTCTCTCTCTTACTTGCATGATATAAATTGACATTTATTATAAGTCATTTCTTTTCAATTAGAAAGCTATTATATGCCAAATATGAAACCATATTGATGTGTGGCCAATGATACAACTCATAAGATATTCGTTCTACAGTCCCATCGTCATGTATTTGGAAGTCTGCAGCCCCTCCTCGGGTTAAGGCCTTCTCTTGGATAGTATTTCTAGGAAAGCAGAACACAATGGAGGTGTTACAAAGGAGAAGACCTTTCTTGTGCATTTCCCCCTCTATTTGTCTCCTGTGCTGGTTGGATGCGGAATCTGATAACGACATTTTCATTCATTGTGGGTTCACTTCAAAAATGTGGAATTTTTTTAAAGAAGCACTCAATCTACATTTTGTTATGCCGGAGTCTGTGGATATGTTGTTTTGTCATTGGGAAAAAGATGCTAAAGGTGAGCAGGGTAAAATGTTTCTTAAAGTCATTGTTCCTGATGTGGTTTGGGGAATTTGGAAGGAGTAGAATAGGAGAATATTTTATGACAAAGCCAGAAGTGTGTGGGTTGTCATTTATTTTATCATTTGTGAGATTAGCTCTTGGGTTCTTATGAAGAAGGAGTTCAATTCTTGTTCCTTGAATGACATGGCTCGGGATTGGGTGTCTTGCATTTCGGATTCTAATAGATTGGATCGGGCTCCCTTGCAAAGGTGGCATCCTCCAAATAATGGGAAGTGCAAAGTCAATTTTGATGGTGCTTCTTTCGGAAATCTGGGGCCATCGGTTTTTGGGTGTGTTATGTGTGATTGCCAAGGAAACATCCAGGGCCGGCGGCTTTTGAAGGGAACTCGCTTCCAGAGTGGTGATGTAATTTGTTTCTTTCTTTTTGGCTATTTTGTGTAGCTATTTTGGCTACCTGTTTGTATCCTTCTCCTTCTCTCTCATTTATAAAATTCTTTTATTATTCATCAAGAAAAAAAGATATTTGTTCTACAATCCTCTAATTCCCAGTGATAATTTTCTCTCTGATTATTTAAATTTACTACAAGACCTAGGATCATATTTGTTAGGTTGTCCAAATCCAACACACCATATACCCATGTCATTTTCTACCACTTGCACCTTTATCAATGCAACTTGGTATAGGTTTTTTGACAAATCATCCAGAAACCTTCTCGAGATGAGTTAAAGGATAAAGTTCACATAAAAGTCACTGAAGACTAGTCTGCCTAAATGAAAGGGATATTTCATGAAGAGATATCCATTTAGAGAGCAAAAAGTTTCCAAATACAAACAAAGCAATAGTGGGGAGTGTATGCTCACTGAAACTTGTACTGTCATCTTACTTGGGTTTCTTCTTTTGCATTTTCTCCCTATCTTCCCTCCAGAGATTCTCTTATCCTGTGTTCACCATTTATCTCTAATGAATAGGTTTCCATACAGGTGATCCAAAACCTTCTCAGGACAGCCCACCCCCCACCAACCAACTTTAGCTACATGGTGAGATGACAAGTCCAATCTAGACTATCCATCTGTTAGGAAACCTTCTCAAAGAATTTGAACTGACATGCATACAGTATCCTATTAACACCAGTACTATATCCTATTGTGTTCTAGACATTTATTCTATGAATAGAACATATATTGTAATGTTTATTCTTTATTCAAATTAAAAGAACTAAAGAAAGAGACGTGATGAGGACATCATGACCGAGAGAGAGTCCTTGAACTATTTGGAGTTTAGTTTAGGTTCAATCTAATTAATTTTTATATATTTTACACTGTTTGTGTCTCTTACAGGGGGGGACACATGTTTTGAGGGTATTTTGGTCAACAGTGATTTATTTTGGTCTTATTTAGTCATATTTGTAATGGGAATAGGGGTATTTCAGGCAGTGCCCACTATTTGTATTAGACCTAAATCGTGGGAGCCTCCTATAAGGGTCCACGACCAGGCTTATTGAAGGGATGCAATATTGAATTTAAAACTATCGCTTCTTACTTTTCTTCTTTCTTGTACTTATAAAATGGAGACCCAAAACCCTGGAATGAGACTAGGCCCCCACCTAGTTTAACATTAGTGGTGGAAGTCACTCCCTCCCCTTGGGTTAAAGGTTTTTCATCTCCTTCTTCATGTTTTCCTAATTTTTATTGAAATTTTGAAGTGCTGAAACCTATATATACGTAGAAGATCGATCACCATCAATTTGTTGTTGGAGTTTAGCTCAAAACAACCCTTTCCTGGAGCCTCATAACTGCTAGACAACCCTAATCAAATACAAAGGCAGCTTCAAACATTGTTTTGATCCAATTTTTTAAAGGAGTCATCAGCTTCTGTTGTGAAACAAGGGTGTGGAGAAATTTCCCTCAATTAGATATTCTACTTGTTGCTATTCTATGGGCTGGCAACACATCCATTGACATAAGGGCAGATTGGACATTTTCAAATCTTAGCTTTTTAGCTAGTTTGGAATTGTGGTTTGGGTTGGTATGATACTCTAAGACAACAAGGAAATGAACCTTACAATTTCCAAGTGATACTTCCTTCTTTGGTCCTTATTTTGAGTCCCTACTTAATGTGTGACCTGTGGAAGTTTTGGCATATGCCTTGGAATTATAGTGTTAATTGTCCCACCTAAATCTACCACCTCTAACCCTATTTTCTAGACCTAAAACATATTATAAACCTATATTTAGATCTCTCAGGCTAATCTTGGAGTTTGTTGGATTGTTCTCCTTTATTATGGCCTAATTTCGGCACTTTTGAGGAAATTTTCAATCATAATATTTTTCTAGGCATCAGCCCTAATTTTTCCATTCCCTAATTTGGATTAATGCTCAAACATATTATTTAAGTCTTTATTTGTTTTTTTATTTTGTAACCCTAATTCTTCTAATACATATTGAATACAACTAATGAATTGCCTGAATTTGGGTTTGAATTGTGCAAGTAGGAATCTCATTTATTTTTCTTTACTACTTTAGTAATTTTATTCATATCTCCTATGCACACACTCACTAATCCTACATACATGTTGCATCAAGACGTCATTGTCTTTTTACAATGTAACAGGGGACTCACCACATGCGAAACATTGAGGTAGCAAAAAAAAAGTAGAAACTTTTCACATGTGAGTCAACCAACTGTGCAAATATCATGGGATGGTCTATGCATCAAACACATACCTTTCTTTCTTTCTTTCTTTCTTTCTTTCTCTCTTTTTTTCTTTTCTCTGTTTTTTTTTTTTTTTTTTTTTTGTTGGGGGGGGGAGATATATATAGTCTGCTCTATAAATTATGACAATATGAGGGCTCTAAAAAATATATAGATGCATCACAATAATTAGTTTATTCTATATTCTAAAAAAGACAGCATAGATGCATCACAATGGTTAATTTATTCTACATTCTAGAAAAGACAGCATAGAAATAAAACAAAGGATTCTACCCTGATCATGCCAATGTCAACATCATCCTCATGGGTCTTAACAAAATGTGATGGAGGTGAGAAAATTTCTTGGAATCTCTTTTAAAGGAATGGAGAACGGAGTAGAGGATTTTTTCAGAGAAATAAAAAGGCGTCCAAGCTGGAGTCCGAGAAAGGAGACTAATAGATCAAGGAGGCTGTGTGGGAGTCGGGGAAGAGAGTTGAGAAATCTGACAACTTCTATCAACTATGATGGGAGAGAAGAGAGGATCAAAGGAAGAATAGGAGGGACGGGGGCATCCAACAAAGTGATCATGAAGACCACTAGTCTATCGTGGAATGCTAGGGGCCTGGGGAGGGAAGATTAGGAGATTATGTGTGAAAGATATGTACAGCAGGTGGAAGCTCGATCTCATGGTGATCCATGAGACAAAACTTCAACATTTGGATAACAAGATGATGTTGGATTTGGGGGGGCAGAAGATGCTTTGGTTTCTACATAAGGAAGCAATGGTTAGGGTGGGGGTATTCCAGTGGCTTGGAACAAGAAGATAATTGATGTGTTAAGAGTCCAGAATTGGGGATTCCTCAATATCGATAAAATGCAAAATTTTAGAGGATGGCTTTATGTGGCTTTTCTCAGAAATATACGGTTCAACAAACCAGGCTCACCAAGAAAGGATGCCGGACAAGCTGGAAAATGTTATTTCAGATTGGCAGCTTCCATGGTGTCTCAGCAGAGACTTCCATGTGGTTAAATACCTGTCGAAGAAGAAAGGAGCCCACCACATATCGTCGCAAATGAGAAACTTCTCAGAATCTATTAACACTTACAGCATGATTGATCTTCCTTTGGCAGAGGCAACCTTCACTTGGTCCAACAATCAAGAGGACCCAACCATGAATCGACTAGATAGATTTCTGGTCTCCATGAATGGGGAAGATCATTATAGTCAGCTTCATCAGACATCTCTCCCAAATCCAGCATCTGACCATATCCCAATCATTCAAAGGAACAAGGAAATAGGCTCTAGCCCCTTCCAGTTTGAACTCATGTGGTTTGAAGCTCATCGGTTCAAAGAGAAGATTTAGTGTTGGTGGGAATCGTTCCAGGTACAGCAAGGTATGTTTTCAGGAAGAAGCTGAATGCATTGAAAGAAGTGCTCAAAAGGGGGAATAGGGAGGAAGTAGGGGGTGAAGAGAAAAGGAAGTTACGATGCTTAAGAAGAATTGAGGCAATTGACTAGAAGAAGCAAGACTCTTCTATATCTGAAGAAGAATGATTGAGGAGATTAGATGATAAATATGATCATCTAAGGCTAGTTAAAATGGAGGAGATTAAATAAAAGCAAAGACCAATGTTTTTAAGAAGCTGAAAATAGAAGATTAATGGGTGATTGGGGAAGAGGAGGGTGTCCATATCATGGATTTTTACAAGTCTATATTTAGAGCCTTCGACTTCTGTCCTAAGTTAAGGGGGATTGAATTCAGAAAAAATCGAATGAAAGTAGAAGTTGGTTGGAGAACTTTAGCAAAAGCATAGTCTTATGAAGTCCTAAACAGGTTAAAGGATGACAACACTACTAGACCAAACAGATTTCCTATGAAGTTTTTTAAGGAATTTTGGAGAGTGGTGAGGAAGGATGTAATGTGAGTGCAAGAAGATTTTAACGACTAGGCGGCTTGGTGTAGAAGTTTGAGTGCTACTTTTATAGCACTGAAAAAAAAATAGGGCAGTGAAGCTGAAAGACTACCATCCTATCAGCCTTGTAGGAAGCATATACAAACTTCTTTCAAAGATGTAAGCAACAAGGCTGAAGGTACTCTTAAAGTCTATAATCTCCTAGCCCCAAAGCCTTCGCGAAAGGTAGTCAGATACTGAACTGCTCTCTTGTAGCTAACAAATGCATTGAATCTAGATAAGAAGGAATGCTAGACATAGTATGTCAAATTGACATGGATAAGGCATATGATCATGTGACTTGGGCCTTCCTTAATTTTGTGCAGCAGTACATGGGATTCAGTCAGAAATGGAGAAATTGGATTAAAGTATGCATTTCTTCTCCCTCCTAAGTGATGGTGAATGGAATTCAAAATGGATATTTCAAAAGCAGTAGGGAGTTTCAGCAAGGGAAGCAATATGCAAATTGGTGTTAAAGGCAGAGAGGTATAGATTGATCGAAGGCTTCCAAGGGCCAGCTTTTGCCCTCATTCAATTTGCCGATGACTCATTCTTGTTGAGAGCATCAAAAGATTATATGCAGAAGTTAAGGTGCATAATGCTTTTGTTTGAGGTGGTTTCAAGCTTGAGATAAATCTCCAAAAAAGCACAATCATGGGTGTGGGGGAGGAGCCTAATCTAAGTGACTTAGCCATAATATGAGATGCATGATCATCTCTTTGCCAACGTCGTACCTTGGATTGCCTTTAGGAGCCAAATACAGAGAATAATCTATTTGAAATACGGCTATAGAATGGAGAGGCAACTATCCTTGTGAAAAGGAATGTATTTATCTAAAGGGAGGAAAATTACGGTCATTAAGAGCATCCAAGCTAGCCTTTATATTTTCTCTCACTCTTTTATGCCCAATCTTGGGCATTGCAAAAATGGAAAGGATGCAAAAGAATTTTCTTTAGCATAATGTTGCAAGTGACAGAAAAGAAGATTTATGTAGAGAGATGCTAGCTAGCTAGGGTTTGTGGAAGGAGAAAAGAAGAGAAAAACCATATGGAGAGTAGGGGTGGAAACCAGCAAGCTAACTCGGCTCAGCTCGGAGCTCCACTTGTTATGAGCCGAGTCTGAGCCTCATTTTAAGCTCATTAAGCCAAGCTTCCCTAAGCTCAGCTCACTAAAAGCTAATATATATATATATCTTAATAGGCCATTAGGCTGTTAAGCCTTTTTTTCTGGCTGGTGAACCGAGCCCACTTTTACGAGTCCGAGTCTGAGCTTTACTTTCATGTGATAAGCACGAGCTGAGCTGGGTAAAGCTCAGCTCATTGCCACCCCTAAAGGAGAGTCTTAGCTACTCCCATACATATGAATGTATTTATTAAAACGATACTAGAGGCATTACATTGAGTATTTACAAGAATACCACTTAGGTACAATATACCCATATACACTCATATACATCAACACTTTCCCTCAAGCTGGTATGTAAATATTGTGCATACTTAGCTTGCAAATAATCCTACTAAAATTAGGACTACACAATTCTTTAGTATAAATGTCGACTAATTGATCTTCAGTCTTCACAAAGGGAATGCAAATTTGTTTGGTTTGTAATTTCTTATTTATGAAATGTCTGTCAACCTCAACATATTTTGTTCAATCATGTTAAACCGGATCATGAGCAATGCTAATGGCAGCTTTATTATTGCAGTACAATTAAATAGGACCATAAGTGTGGAATCCCAACTTTCTCAGGAAGCCACGTATCCATAGCATCTCAAAAATCCCATGTGCCATAGGTCGAAACTCTGTCTTTGCACTTGACCAGGCTACAACTGACTACTTCTTACTATGCCAAGAAACAAGGTTACCTCTAATGAAAGTACAATAACCAGAAGTAGATCTTCTATCATCCACAGATCCTCATACCCAATTTGTATTAGTAAAAGCCTCAATTCAGAGATCATATCTTCCAAAATATAAGAGTCTTTGATCCGAACTCTTCTTCAAGTAGCAAACAATTCAATATGCTGTCTCAAGATGTCTAGTTATAGGAGCATGCATAAACTGACAAACCACTCCAACTACATATGAGACAAGGTCTAATAAATCAACTTCCCTACAAATCTTTGGTAACGACCAATATCAATAACTTTGTGGTCCTCATATGCATGCATGCATGCATTGGTTAGACTTAATGGGAGTATCACAAGATTTCACCCTAGCATCCTAGAGTCTTAAAAGAGATCTAACGCATATTTGTGTTGTAATAGGAAGAGACCATCCTTAGATTTAGTAACTTCAATTCTAAGGAAGTACTTGAGAGGCTCTAAATCTTTGACTTCAAACTCTTTTCCAAGAAAACCTTTTAGGTGATTGATTTCACAATGATCATCACCTATAACCACAATGCCATCAACATAGATAATAAGAGTTGTAAGTTTTCCTTATTAATGTTTTACAAAAAGAGTATGGTCAATTTGGCACTGTTTGTAGCAATTCTTGAGCATAACACCTCTAAATCTCTCAAACCATGCTCGGGGAGATTGTTGAAGGCCATATAGTGATTTCTTTAGATGACACACCTTCCCTTTGCATGTGGATAGCTAGAAACCAGAAGATAATCTCATGTAGATTTTTTCTTCTTCTATGTCTCCATGAAGAAAGGCATTCTTGACATTTAGTTAAAACAATAGACAACCTTGATTTGCAATAATTGAGATCAAGATCCTGACACAACTCATATTTGTTACTAGAGCAAAGGTCTTCTAATAATCAATACCATGAATCTAAGTATATCCCTCAGCTACCAATCTAGCTTTATATCGTTCAGCAGTGCCATTTGGTTAAAACTTCATTGAGAATATCCATGTGCACTCCACTGACTATTTTCCTCTTAGAAGGTCAACAACATCCCATGTCTTATTCTTTTCAAGTGCCTACATTTCTTCCTCTATTGCCTTCTGCCATTGAGGCTGGAAAAGAACTTAGGAAACACTGCATGGAATAGAAACAAAGGACAAAGAGATCGAAAAAACCCTAAACTCAGGAAACAGAGCCATAGCACGTATAGTTAGTAATGGGGTGTTGAGTACAAGCACAAGTACCTTTTCTAATAGCAATGGACAAATAAGAATCGTTAGGAGGTATGGAATGAGCAATACCTGGAGAGAAGATGACTTTTTGGAAAGGCACATAAGAGTTGGGAGCAACTTTCTGCCTCTTTTTAACAAACACATGAGTAAAATCTTTCACCTATCCTTTCTTTTAAATAGGTTTTGACTCCTTTGGAAGAGCATTTTTCTCCCCCCTAGCTATGACACACATCAATGTAAAAAAAAATACAGAGGAACAAGGAGAGAAAGAATAATCCCATCTTCACATACACCACGTTTCTCCTCCTAAAGATGATGATGGCAAGGAGAGAAGAAAGAAACAATCTCATAAACATCAACAAGAAATACCATCTTGTGAGTTGAAGTTCCAGAGAGAAGAAAGAAATAGTCTCATATACATCAACAAGAAATACCATCTTGTGAGTTGGAGTTCCATTTGTCGCCTTTTAGAGGAAGGAGGTTTGGGCATGAAACCTTTACTGGTTATAAATAGAGCCTCTTGATAAGTGGCTATGAGCCTATGGCACTTTGGGGATGAGAGAGAAACTGTGGAGAAAGGCGACTGAATCCAAGTATGGTGAACAAGATAAAAAGAGAATTCAAAGCGTTACAAGTCTTTCTCCAGGTATGTCTCGTTTAAGGTGTCCAATCAAAAAAGAGTGAATTTCTGGTTAGATGCATGGTGTGGCTACATTTTGTTGCAAAGGCTGCATCCTAATCTTTTCTACCTAGCTTCAAATAAAGAGAGAACAGTCAAGAAACTTATGGTGAGGTCCCAAAGTTTTTTTCCTTGGAACGTACAATTCAAAAGACGTATTAATGACTAGAAAATATATGAGGTCTTGAGGTTATAGCAGAGAATTGAAGCCCTCCTAAAAGATCTCAATGGTAAGGACAAGAGGATTTGGAAAAGCAATGATAGTGGGACCTATACAATGAAATCTTTTTCCATTCATTGATCCAGTATGGAAGGGATCCTTCCCAGCAAAGTTTATATGGAACATAAATGCTCCTAAAATGACATTTTATGAAGAAGCTATTGAGTACAGAGTACAGACCACCTGATTTCAAGTGGTATTCCAATGCCGAACAGATGTTGTATGTAGTCAGGATATTGAATCTGGTAGCCATCTTTTCATCCATTGTTTAGCGGCCTCTTTAACTTGGTGGCCCATGCTAAAGCGATTTCACGTAATGGTAACCCCAAGGTCAATGGTAGACTTCATTTTGTTTTGGAACGTTGGGTCGGGCAAAGCCCACTCTAAAAATGAAAAATCCATTTATAAATTTGTGTCGTTTCAAGTGTATTAGTCTATATGGGAGGAGAGAAATTCCAGAATTTTGAAAGATTTGATGTCTCAGGTTTCAATGATCCAAGAGAAAATCTTAGCCAAGGTGTAGGGCGGGGGTTACTCACACCCCCATCTTTAATGGGGTGCAGTATCATGAGTGGGTGTTCGATTGAGATGCCATTGTATTCATCTAGCAAAAGGTGTGGCTTCAGTCAAGAGGGGATTGTATTTTTCATGCACTCTTCCCTTGTCTTCCTTCATAAAATTACTTTTACTTCTCAAGAAAGAAAAAGAAAAGTATGCACCTGTTCTTGAAGATCTGGAAGAGAATCTACATCGGCATCCCATGTTAGACTGTTATAAGTTCCATCCAGATTAGTAGACCCACACTCCAAATGAGATTGATCCCCATTTGACTGTAAATCACCTAACCCTTCTGCTGTATTTGTTTCTGTTATCAGTGATCCAGGATCATGCTTGAAACTGTATAGCTTAGATGCAAGACCCTGGGAATCTTTCCAAACACGAAGCCCTTTTGACCTTTCCTCAATTACAGCCATTACTGCAGGTCGATGTTTTTGTCTCAGCTCTTGCAATCTAGCTTCATTAACAGCTTGGTAACCCATGCAAGCAGTGAAGACAAGCTGGCTGCTGTCAAAAGTTGAGCCAGCAAGGGACTGCAACAAAGTAACCGCATCACCAGCATCCTTGGTGGTAACCAATGCAGGACCTACAAGAAACTGATTGAATTTAAGTTTCATGCTTCAAAAATAACCTACAGGAAGTAATAGAATCCCATTAATTTCACCCCAAAAAACATACAATACCAATCATTAAACCAAGGTGTGAAATACCCAGTACCATATAACTCCATCAAAGCAAGAGCCGTCCGAAATAGCATGACACGATTTCCTTCAAACAGAAGCACATCCCAAACTCGAAGAACTGGAGTCAGGGAAACCCATCAGAAGGTAGATAAGCCTCATAACAAAGACACTACTATAGCCCAAGTTTGGAAATGTGAATGCAAAGACTCAGAATTCAGAAAAATTAATGGCACTTCTAAATGGAATTGCTATATTCAATAAAATAGAACCTGACCACTTTCCCAGGGAAGCATATTCACAAAAATGGAAAGGAACCAGGGCCCAGTAACCCATGCCACCTGCACTCCCAGGTAATCAAGATGATTAACTGCAGCAGAAACATGAATAAAATAAGAAACCACTCAACATACTGCATATAATGAAAAATATTGGAACAGGATAATAATAGCGAAAGACAAACCCAATTTGGGAAATCTCTCACGCACTAACTCCTCCAAAACAAGTTGATCCACCTGAAGAAACAGTACAGCCTCACTGATTAAATCTTTAAAAACTATCCATCTGCAGTCCTTAAGTCGGCTGGTCTTATACTGATTCCTTAAGTTTAGGAGAGCATAACCAAGACTAAATTAAAAATATTTGCCAGACACCTCCAAATGATGAGAGCAAAGGCAAAACAAACACTACCTGAGATTCCGTCATTTCCTCTGAATAATAGCCATCAAAGTAGTCGTCAATAATACCCATCAAAGCCCTGAAAGATTTCACCAAAACCTAGAATTTGTCAAACCATTAAAGGTATTATAAAGACAAATGACAATGTTAATCACACTCCGGCCATAGAAATAACATGTTTAGCAGTCATATATGTGTCATTTCACTAAAAACTCAATGAACACAATACTAATTACTGCACCAAATAGAATGTTAGTCATGCCCCCAAGATATAGAATGCTTTGTTCAGCAGCCTTATAACCATGCTTCCACAAACCAACTTAAGGAATATAAATCTTGAACATAAATAATGATAAATAAGCTTTCAGACCTACCAAAAAGCATTTTCCTCAGGCATTAGAAGTAGCAATAAGCCAGCAAAGAAATTCATGGCCTGCATGCGCATAGAATCCAAGAGATATACAACAGATTAATCACATATCACACAAGGGCTACTACTTTCACGAAATAACAAATAAAATAGAAGTAGAAATATTACTGAAAAAGCTTAGAACAACAAAATGCTTGATGAAGTACAATAAAAAATAAAAAATTATTGGTCCTCCATGTAGAAGCCCCAAATGCATGACAATTTTGACTCCCCTATGCTTCATACAAACTAAAAGTTATGAAGATTCAAAGTGTAAACATTTTAACAACCTACTTTAAAATAAAGCACCTTTAAAAGATGTAAAACCACACTTTCATATGTATTGGCATTGTTCAGAAAATATATCAACTCAGAACCCAGCAATTTTTTAACACATAAAAAATGTACACTAAAGGTAAACTACGCACAAGTATTATTTAAGAGAATTTCCTATGAACAAAAATTTGTTTACTCACAGTGCCTTTGGCACAAGATTCTGCCATACTCTTTGCATTTCTAAGCATATGGGAGAAGATAAGATTCCACTATTCAACCAACTCCCTAGCACTATAATCATTGACATTGGCAATGTCAAGAAGCCTACTCCTTTGCCATTAGCCTAGTTAATGTTTGAAGAGCCAGTCACCTTCAGCCACCAACTGCCTTTCAAAGAGATTTGAATAATTGGAGTCTTGGAGACACTGCTGAAGAGTCTTGGTCTGAGCTTGAGTTTGCTATGCTTTTTTTTTTCTCAAGGGGGAAGAGAAGTTAGTGTTGAGAGACTAACTTGTATACGGGTATATGTGTACATGAGAGTATTAAGGGTTTTTTTGTAATTTTCTGTATTAGCATACCATACGCTATACTATTAGTGTTTTCATATAGATACCAAATATACAAGAGAGAAAATAATACTCATAATTTTCCCATATGTATTCTTCCTTCTTCTCCCCCTTCTACATTCATCCACATACAACCCCTAATCCTAATTACATCATCCTTAACTCAAACAACTCGGTATCAGAGCTAACCAGAAGCATCAACACACTTCAGAGTAAGCAGAAGGTAGGAGAAGACCTGCTAACGTTAACAGACTGTACAATTGACACCAGTTGCAGGTATGGTGTAAGATGATCTCAGATTTTGAAAGAGCATGATTTAGGAGTATTTTTAGCCCAATATTTCAATCGTTTGAAGCTGGTTTGGAGGGTTTCCATATTTTTCTCTTTTTTGTATGAAAAAAAAAAAGATGTGAGAATATTCATTGGTGCAAGTCTTGCGGCTTTTAATCTCTATAGATCTCCGGTTGTTTTTCATTTATGAGCAATTTTTTTTTTTGGGATAATTTCATTCTTGAGAGCAAATGAACAAGTTTATATTGATTTGGTTAAATTTTGAGGTCTCGATTTATCTCCCAGGGGGCTTTCACAAGTTTGAGTTCGATCTCCAATATGTTTTCAATCCTATTGATATTTTGGATGCTTGGATGTTCGAATAGTGTTAGTACAGGTTTTGTGAACACCGTATGTGAGTTTTAGGGTTGTGCAGGGTCATTTCCAAGCTCACGAAGCCTTCAAGAAATGTGTGGGACTGTGTAGTTCCATTTCTCAGTTGGGTGGTGTATGTACTCACAAATGTTGTTGGTTTTGAAGGCTGTTTGAAACGTTCTTGTGACAAGAGAAGACTATATTGATCTCTTGTATATGAATCTGTTGTTTGATAGTTGTGGCATATTGTTCAATTTATACATGAAGCTTATCTAGATGGTACTATGAAGGTGACGAGTACATCGAGTCCAGGTGCGAGTTCCAGATCTACTAGAGGAGCCGCAAGAGAGATATGCCTATATTATGGTTTCATTAGTGTTGTTATTTTATTTTTATGTCATTCATGTCTCTTGTTGGAGGGGGACACATGTTTGGAGGGTATTTTAGTCTTTAGTAGGTGTTTAGGGGTATTTTTATTATAATTCGTAGTTTGGGATTAGTTTGGGGTTTGAGTCATGACAAGGGATATCTTTGTCCACCGTTATATTTTGTACAAAGCCCTGGTCATGAAACTCTATTTATAGAGCCCAAAACCAATCATTCTTTATGGAATAAAATTTGAAATTTTGTCTCACGTTTTGGCTCTTCTTTTTCTTCCTCCTTATTCACAGGTTGAAGAACCCTAAAACCCTAGAATGAGACTACGCCCCTACCTAGTTTAATGCTGCTAGTGGAGGTCACTCCCTCCCCTTGGGTTAAAAGTTTTTTCTTTCCGATTTTGTGCTGGATGAACTGGATTTTCTGAAGAGAACCAACATCCAAGTCTTGGAATTTAAGTTTATGATCAATGCAGCACTTCTAGGAGGAGAGCTTATAGGACCAGGCGACACCTCCTTTACATGTTTCCCAACTTATCATGCTGATCTGAGGGCGTTTTTGTAAGGTTTATTAAGCCCCAAGCGTGAATCCAACTGTATCATGATTTCCCGAGATTACTCGTAACTCTCCAAGTACCTAGGCTTCAATCAGAATCTCTTCTCCAGGCTTCCATCATCACTGCACAATTCCATATCATCCATCCAACCACCCAACGTTCGAATTTAGGAAAAGTTTTTATAAGATTTACCTACTTCAGGCGTGAAACAGGTCTACCGAAGCTTCCTTACGAAATTATCTCCTATTTTCTAATGGCTACATCTTTTTGGGATTAGATTTTCCCAGGGTATTAATAACCCTAGGGGGACCCTAGCGGGTGGGACCCACCTAAAAAAAAATTCAAATAAAAAAAAATCAATCATGTCTTTCCAAGGCTGGCAGCACTACCTGTGAGGGCTATGACTTTTCAGAAAATTTTGGAAACTCCAAAATTAATTATCATGGTCATGGTTATTGTTCACAATCATTCCTAATAGCATCAAGGAAGCATCTTCCATCAAATCCAAGTATTGATTCTTCAATTTTGGCTCTCTTTTCGAATCTCTAAAAATTAGGGACTTTTGGCATGTTGTGGCATATGGCCTGGGACTGAGTTTTCAATTTCCTGGTCTAAACCGATCACCCTTAAAATAACGTCCTAAGTCTAACCATATTCCAAACCTACTTTTAGACATTTTTTGGTTAGCCCCTGAATTATCAAGCATGATTCCCTGATTTTGGCCTAATTTAGACACTTTCTGGCCTGGCCTAATTTTTCTCATTACTAAATTTATATATCTTACTGATAATCCAAACATATTAATTAGGTCTTTAATTATTATTAATTTTTTAAGCCCTAATTCTT
>JAOXJP010000003.1:2043581-2065653 GCA_025762735.1 Platanus orientalis
AGTTGTAGTCATTGAGTAAGTCTTGTTTTATAATAACTACAAAATCTGAATAGTAATAGGTCCCACACCTATTACACAAATCTTTATTAAGTAAGTAAATCTCACTTTCCATTTCTTTTAGAAGAGAATTTCAAGTCAACCACAACAATAACGATTCACTAATACTAAATTGATAGTTATAATAATAATAATAAAAGGATGAAACAATAAGACACTAAAGTCTAATTTTATTTTAATGTAATATCGCTAAGATTGATGTCTTTCAATAATACTAGAATATATTTAATGTCATGATATAGTCTTGCAAACTACAATATTACTTTACAACAGACAAATAATTTTGAAATGATATATTTAAGTATATTGTTTCATACAAAATTATAAAGCGCAGAAGCAAATTTTCAGAACTAAAAGTTTTATTGAAAATTAATAATAATAATAATTAAAAACTTATTGATTTTGAGTCGAGGCACGTTAGGTGATGTTGTCCTTAGGGATATTTGCCACCCTCAGTCGATGACCGGTGCAGTAGGGTTGTTGCGGGCGATCGCCCCAGGATTCAACGACTATAGCTCTAAGATCCGCACAATGATTGAAACTTTTCTTTGATGGCACTAGATGATGATTCCAATTCGGAAAACCAATGCAAAGATAAAAAACAGATGAGACACAAATGAGTTGGTGAAAAAAGAAGGAACACCATTAGTCTCTTTCACGCACGTTGTTCAATTTCTTTGTAAGCGTACCAGTTTCTTTTCCTTGTTGGAACAACAAGAATACCTTTTAATAAAGAAGAATCCAGCGGTCCAATACCGTTGGATCCATTGTCACGTTGGGCAATCAGTGATTCGATATTTTGAATCTCTTTCAATATCTACAACAAAAGTATCTCTGATTCTGTTCCTTTTAGAAGTGGAAGAGAGCTCCACAGAAGATTATTCACGTCCCCTTTGACCATATTTTTGATCCATGTGCATTCAACTTCGAAACTTCTTGCTTTCTTCCTATAAGGATGAATTTTCCACAATAGAGTTTCTTAGATGCCCTTTAAGAAAGGGCATTAAAAAAGAGAGGTGATTTAGTGTCTTTCTATTGTTCCAACAAAGATAACACTGGGGATTTAATGATTGTTGCATAACTACTTGTAGGGATAGGTGACCCACGGTAGACTATCTTTAGAAAAAAGGGGTATGGTTATTCCAAACATGTGTAGCCTTTGCCTTCAAGATGAGGAATTGATTAATCATGTCTTCATCCATTATTTCTTTGCCCGTGAAATTTGAGACAATGTGTCGAGAGAGGTTGGGGTTGATTGGGTGTTTTTTTAGCTACATTCAAGACCTTTTTTGAATGTTGGCAATGGCATATCTCTAAGTTTTCAAGAAATGATAGGACTCTATAGAGCTTAGTTTGCTCAGTTATATGTTGGTCCATATGATTGGAAAGGAATTAACGAATCTTCGAAAATCAGATGGAGCCTACTTATATTGTATATAGAAAAGTTAAGATTATTATTATTTTTTTGGAGAATCAACTGTAAAGAAGTGTGAGAGGATTCTTTTGTTACTATTAAAAGGGGGTGGGAAAATATTTTCGGGTTGCAGTCCTCTTTGTATCACCTCCGGGCTGTTTGCTTCTTTTGGGGATTGCTTATCCCCATAATGAAAATTTCTTTTATAAAAAAAAGACGTGGTTTTGGCCCCATATCACATCATACCATTCCACCTTTGAAGCATGTGTACGAACCATATTCCATGCAGACTTGGTCATGAACTTACCATCAATTGAACAATCGAAGCAGTCCAAATCACTGAGTCCTTCTAGCCATCATTTAGTCTCTCGATAGCTTGATGTAAAGTCCATGTCTCTATAAGAGCATGAGATATTGTCGGGACCTAGCCTCCATTCCCCATTATGTAATATAGCCTGCACCTTGCTCAGCCTGCCATAGCCCACATCAAAATGAATCTTTTCTCCCTACCTTTTGAGTAAAACCCCATTTGGATGCCATTTATCTAACCAAAATTGTGTGCTATTCCTGTCCCCAATCAAAGTCAATATATGAGGTTTTGCCAAATCACAGATTTCCAAGAGCTTCCTCTAAGACCAAGAACAATCCTTAGGTATCTTGATAGTCCATATAGAATTTTGCTTCAGATATTTTTCATGCGTCCAATGGACCTAAAGGCTTTATTTGTTAGATACAATCTACCACAGATGTTTCATAATGCCTACAATGTTCATATCTTTCACCCTTCTAATATTTACCCTTCTTCCTCCACTGGTTTGCAGACAACAACCTAACCAATGTAGTGAAGTTTCCTTGCTAAATTTGGTCTATCCCATTAGAATCTAGCAAATCCGATTCAATTTGCCTTTTCACTTTGCCTGGAAGCTTAAAAATACTTGCCCAATAGATTTAGCATCCCTGAAGCACGAATTTAACTGCTTGAAATCAGAGTTACTCCAAGATATCTCATAAGGAGCTTGCCTAAGCTGAAGCCTATTATGTGTTATTGCTGTGATGTTGTAGCTTTCGTAATCCTGCAAAGATTTGACCACCAAATTGGATATTTCAACAAATCTTGTATGAGTATTATTATTATTATTATTATTATTATGGATAACCAAGGTATCCAAGCCTCTTAGAGCACTTGACTAGGTCCTTGAGGCATATGGATTCCCAGCCTCTCCCATGCATAACGTAAATCAGGTTTTTTGTTTTTTTATGCCTAACAAGTGGCCTCAAGGGGTTGTGTTTCGAACTTAGGACCTCTACTTCCAAAAGCATAATCCTAGCCAACTCCGTTTTGAACTTAGTATTGTTTATTATTGATAGAGACTGAATTTGCCTTGGTGAAAATTATCAAGTCATCTGCAAAAATCAAATGAACAAGTTTTGTATGTACATTTGCATTTTGGAATAAGTAAAATCCTACAATCATTTACATCTTTCTCAAGAAGAGAAGGTATGATTTCCATGGCTAGGCAAAAGAGAAGAGGAATAGGATATCTTTATCGAAGGCCTCGTGTGTTTGGAAAAAAATTCTATAGGACTGCCATTTATCAAAACTGTGAATCTTGGACTAGTGTTGCACTCCATAATTCACCAAATGAATTGAGTTGGGATATTCATCTTCTCCAGTACTTCACGAATAAACTCCCATGACATTGAATCATATGTTTTCCTTAAGTCAAATTTTAAAATAGTTGTTGGTGGGTGATGTTTCCTCTCAAAACCCCACACTACGTCATGACAAAGCAGAGTGTTTTCTACAATAGAACGTCATCCAATGAAGGTTGTCTAATTCAAGTTGACAAGAGAATCCATTATTTAAGTCTATTTTTCTAGGATCTTGGTGATGAGCTTATATAATAAGTTGCACCGGAATACGGTCCAAAAATCATTAAAAATTCCAGCTTATGGCTTCTGAAGAATGAGAGATATGAATGTAGCATTTGTTTCTCTAAGAAGCTTATCAGACTTTTAAAAAAAATGCTTTATTGACTCTATCATATCCTTCCCAACAATTTTCCCAACAGATTTAAAGTAAGATTAATTAAAACCATCCAAACTTGGAGCTTTTCCATCCTTACCACTCCAAATAACTTCCTTTATTTCCTCTTCATCAATGTTAGATACAAGTATAGCCCTTCTCAACTTGCTTCCTAAATTTTAAACATTTTATTTTTCAAATCTTCTACATTTTTTCCCACTCTACCAAAGGTTTCCCAATTCCGTCGTTTAGCTTCATCTTGACTGATTTCAATCTTTGAACCACTCTAAACAAAGGGTCTCCACAAATTGGGATCTGCCATCTCTCCTTGACAACTTGAAGAATCTCAATGGCTTAGGCTTATTATCTTTATTTTCTCCTATGTTCACAACACATGGAGAATGATCAGAAGTAGCTAGTATCATGATGTTTACATCAGACCATGGAAAGGAAGTGAGCCACTCTCCATTTATTAGTACCCTATCAAGCTTACTTTTAGTCGTATCTTCTCCCATCTGCTTATTCCATCACGTTTATTTCTGCCCCCACCACATCAAGTCCTCTAATCATGCCCAAATCTAACACAATTAAAATCCCCAATACAATCCAAGGATCTGATATGTTATTTATACTTGTTCTATTTCGGCCCATAACTCTTTTCTATCATCTTTCAATTTTTTTCTTAAACAGCCAAGCATATAATGGTTTTCTTCCGTGCCTTAAATCATCACTTGACAAGTAATCATTTGTGATGATCGACTTAATTAAGCAATATAAATATTTGCAATTCCTTCTGAATAAAACCCAAATGCGACCATTATCATGATCGATGTTCATCATTGTCATTACTACTCCATCCATCAAAAGACTTCTCCAAAACACTATCATTCTTCTCTGCTTTCACTCTAATTTCAACTAGGATACACAAGCTTGGCTGCTGATTTCTTACCTCCTTAACAACTTCTTTTGTTTTTCCAAGGCAATAACCTCACCATCTTAATCATAATATAACGATTTGGAACCCAGAGATCCCCCAGCTTTTCTTGGAGCTTTACCAGTTGTATATTTTGGTATTGCATGCACCAAAATGACGTGTAGCCAAAACAATCTTCCCACTTTTTTTGTCTACATGTCATTTTGTGATGCATGTAAACCATGTAGTAGTAAAATATACAATATCGGATCTCTTGCCATTACTAAAAGGAAATCTAATTATGTTAGCTTTTTATTTTTTGGCAAAAAATCTAATTAGGTTAGGCTGCGTTTGGCAGTCACCTGCAATGAAATCATTTCATTTGAGTTTTCCAAGTCTTTTGTAGCCATAATGGAATGATTTGTAATGAATTCATTTAGATTTGCAATCATCTGTGTTTGATAACATAAGTCATTTCATTTTATAGAAAAACCTAAGATGACTTCATATCTATTTGTAGTTGACAAATCAATATACATTTAAATGAGTTCATTAGAAAACCATCATCTCATGGCTACAAATGCTTTATAAACTCAAATGAAGTGATTACATTACAGGTGGCTGCCAAACAGGCTCTTAGCTAATAACATTTATTTAACTAGTCTCATTTAGCAAAATCAGCAATATGTATTAAATTATATTTCATAAATGAATCCAATTTAAGTTTCCAAAATTGCTAGTGTTGAACGTTGGCCTTGCCTCGCATATTATTATACTTCAGCTATATTGCAACTCTTGCCACCACTAATGAATGGTAGGTGTGATTCCCGTACCTTGTAAAACAAACAATAAAAAATCTATATTAAAAATTGGGTATATATTCTCACCCTTTGGATAAGTGGATAAGGATTTAGAAGAGAGGAAAATAGAGAGAAAATCAAGGCTTTCTATAAAGCGAGTTGTCAGACATTGGGGTCTTCCCATTAATAATTTGCTAGTTGAAGGGTCATGCAGTATTGCATGTGATGAACAATGGGGTCTTCTTATTAATAATAGCTAGGAGGAGGAGCTCGGTTCATGAGCCGAGCCTCACTCATTTGTTAAGTAAGCCTGAGCCAAGCTTCGCTAAAAGCTCGGATTAGTTAACATATATATATATTAAAAAAAGAGATTGGGTTAATGGGCTATTAGAATATTGAGCCTTGTCTTTTTTTAGTTGACAAAGGAATCTGCTTTTACGAATCCAAGCCAAGCCTGGATTTGGCAACTCAGGCTCATCACAAGCCTGAGCTTTGCCTTCATGTGACGAGCCTGAGCTGAGCTGGGCAAAGTTTGATTTGTTGCCACTCCCAATGATAATGATAGCTAGTGGAAGGCACGTGTAATATTGCATGTGATGAACAAAAACAGAAATTTAACAGTATCAAAATATCACGATCATTTATTAGGACAAAGAAAATTAGTGTTACAATAAACAAATTAGGATACTAATGTATAACCCAAATTGTATATTTGATTTGATATATAACATAATATATGCACCATTTCTCTTTTCTTTCATGTAATTTATTTGCTTAGTACATAGTGTAAATACTAGAGTTACATAAAAAATATTCAATTAGTTAGAACATCAACAATTGTACTTACTGTTCTTCAAACTTTCTATTCTCCTCTGCTATAATTGTATCCGAAAATATGTTTGTAGTTATTGTATAAGAAACCTCTATAAGTAGTCAAACATAGGGTATGGTATGGGTCTCTTATATAACGCTTGATTACCTATTTTTATTTTTGGTTATAAAAATTCCTATGTTCTTCAATTTATAAATCATGAACATTCAATTGTTAAGAACCTTTCCTGATGCATGTTCTTCATATTAATGCATCTGAAATTGGCCACCCAAGAGGATGGTGGGGTCACCCAATCTAAATATGTTTTGCCCAAGGAATTTATAGTGACTGGAAATACCTCATTCATAATGTAGGTGAACATGGTAAGGTGCAGCATCTCCAACCATGGGTACTGTGTTTTGTTTTATTTATTATTAGAGAAAGACTTGGTGGTCCATTGGGTTGGTGGGAAAGCTGACCTCCCACTTCTTATAACGCCACATGGTTTGGAGAGAGAGAGAGAAGTTATGTAACCCAAAATGGGGAAAGATATCTGGATGGGAAAAAAATTAGGTGAGAACGAATCTCGTGAGAACTGTGAAAACGGGCTCAGGGTGGGGACACATCGGCGCTAAGTGACAAGTGTCCCCCAAAAAGTGTAAATCACTTTTCAGTACCGATGTGTCAGCCCCTCTGGTGCTGTTTGCACAGTTCTCACGAGATTCGTTTTCACATAATCCAAGCCCGGATGGATGAGGAATCAGATGGATTTTTCAACCCTCTCTTCAGCCCCTGGATTTTGTGCACACAAAAGACGTGTACAAGTTGTTTGCACAGACCAGGGAGCGTGCTCATCACTTTCCGGTGCTGTTGTGTCCACCCCCTGGTCTGTGCACATAACTTGCGCATGTCTTTTGTGTGTACAAAATACGAGCTGAGGTCGTAGGCAACTTTCTCTCTACAAAGTGATAGTTCCTGCAATCTGCAATGAGATAGCAGCGGTGATAATCACAGTAAAAAAATTAGGTAATTTTTATTGTGTTTATTTATTTTTAATTTTTTGGGCAAAGGAGATGGTAACAAAGTACTTAGTTTCCTCATGTACACGTGGCATAACACCATTCGGTGGTCGAATTGATGGCAGACTTTGTGATCCTCTAAAAAATTTTGAGGACAAATATCTTGTCCAGGGCACCAGGGGACGACATATGGAATAAAATGGGCAGGACTTTGAGATTTCATCAAAGTCCCACCGATTTTATTCCATGTGAAGTCCCCTGCTCGTCCACATGCACAAATTACACACAGATTTTGAGTACACAAAAGCTGGTCTGTCTTTTGGTAATTTCAAATAGAAATTTCCTTGGTAGTCGTCGTCGTCATCATCATCATCATCATTTTTGCGTTGAAAATAGGTGGACATTATAGTTTGATTTTTTTTATTTTTATTTTTTGTGAATAACATCATAATTTAATTGTATGACTAAATGTCATATAAATCATAACCTAGTGTTTTAAGTGCATGGAAGATGGAGCACATGGCGAGACCATGGACACACCTCTATGGGTCCATCTTCATAGGATGTATTTTGCACCCAAAATTGCTAATCCGGTAAATATAACCATCTGAATATCAAATGATCTTTCAATTAATCCAACTTTTGGCTTTGGAAACAAGTAGAGGGGTGGGTTTTTATTTATTTTTATCATTTTGGTGACAAGAAGGGGATATCTTTCCAATTCATCTGTTGTAACAGATTTGTTCTTCAGGGAGGTTTCTTACATGGGTCCACTGATTATACAAGTGAGAATGCCGAGAATGTACTAAGAGGTGTGTAATATAGGTTGGGTATGACCATAGGTACGAATACTATGCACCTCAATGTTGGGTCATAGTTTAATTTAGTTCGCGCTTGATTCAAAGTATGTGATTTGTTTTGTTGGCAATGAGTCCAGGTACCTAGATTTGGTTTAGCATTTTCTTTATTTAAATTGTAACATTGATTCATTTGATTTGGGACATCATTTTGGCTGCATTTGGCAGCCACCTGTAATGAAATCATTTCATTTGAGTTTTCCAAGTCTTTTGTAACCACAATGGCATGATTTGTAATCAACTCATTCAGATTTGTAGTAATCTGTGCCTGATAACACAAGTCATTTCATTTTATAGAAAAACCTAAGATGACTTCAGTTTAATTGTAGTTAACAAATCAGTATAAATTTGAATGAGTTCATTAGGAAACCATCATCTTATGGCTACAAATTCCTTAGAAACTCAAATGAAATGATTACATTACAGGTGGCTGCCAAACAGGCTCATTGTCATTGTGAGGTTAATTTGCAGTATAAACTTGGTATGTGCAACACGATAAGTTACATTGTCCATCAATCTTATTACAGCTAGTAAGATGAAGATTGGATTCATTTGATTTGCTCCATTTCAGAAATGAATTTGTGTTGAATCAAGAATCGTTTTAGGTGAATCAATTAGTAGTTACATTTTGTACGTTTGGTCGTTGATTGGGAGAGGGGAACTTCTTTGGTTGGAAGTTCCTAAGAAAAATAGTAGTCCCTCAAGTCTCTTTTCCCTTTAAATTATTACGGGCCCTAATAGTACACCTCTCCCTTGAACTCAAGCTCGAAGAGAAGGAAAATTAGGGTTCTGTCACGATCCCAAATATCGCCAAATCCTACATCATCAGTTAGTGTCCTCAGGGTGGTACTGATAAAAACATAAGCAATAATGAGACAAAACTCCTTGAAAACCTCTAACCACAAATGGGTCAGGGTAGGTCTTCTTGTCACTGTCACTTGGAACCTGTAGCAAGATGAAGTTTGTGAAATGTCATCATCATCATCAGCAGCATCATGTCACAGACTTAGCTTCACGATGATATAATAATCACTGTTTAACCTCTATAGTCATTAGAACATTATCATTAAGAAGTTAATGAACACCGCAACCGAATCAGCCTAGGCCAGATCCTCCATGACCTGCTAAGGTCCTTATCTAACAGATGACAAAACACTATTGGAGGGAAAAAGTGAACTACAATTTTTGAGAAATACAATTCACTTTTTCCCGCCAATCATCTCTAGCCACTTTTAGACAGAACATTAACAGGTCATAGGCGGGCAGGAGAAGATCCTTTGCAGAGTCGGCCTTATCCGATGATGCCAACACTTTAGTGAACTTAAACCATACCACATACACCTCACACTAGGGAGGAAAATGGAACTCTTTATCCTTAGGCGTATTGACAATCAGGTTTATTGGGTTCTGAAATTGCAGACTTGCACCTGGTGGACCCAACCTCACTTCAGGCTTTTTTTTTTTTTTTTTTGGAGAACCTCACTATAGAAATTTCCTTGGGGACTTGGTCAACCATGTGGGTGTTGCAGATGAACACCCCACTCCGAATGGAAGTGTGGGAAGTCATATCCATCATTGGTCTCTGTTTTCCTCAGACAACAGATCTTCTCTAGCGGGTAACCTGTCCTCCCTGATAGTGTGAAAGAGACGTCAATAATTGCTCATATTTTGCATCCAGCACAGACCTTTTGAAGAATCTCAAGATGAACTCAATTCTGTTGCTCAAACTTTAGATTGATTCCTTGTTCCATCAGACAAGCCTCAGTATCAAGCCTTGCTCGGATAAATTTATAAAGATAAGGGGAAAGAGAGTGAAAAATTCACTGAGTGGGGAATCTCCTAAGAGCAAAAAATGCCCCCAACAGATTTAATTTTCTTACTTCTACTCCAAAAGTCATGGCATCTATATAAACACACAGTCAGAGCAAGATACAAGTACAATTAAAAGGAAAGAAGCAAATCCAATTATATTTATGATAACATCGAGTTATCATAATTTGAAATCCAATTAATTAATTTAATTTAACTAAACAAATAAATAGTGCTTCATCAATAGAACTAAAATAGATATTCATTAAAAAAAATAGCTAAAATAGTTAATGGTTAACTGTTATAATATAACCGTGCCTACCATATTATCATCCCCTCAGCTATTATGATCTACACACACACAGAAGAAGAAAGAAAAAAAAAAAACCCTACTCCCATTAGACCTAACAGCAGACCCCCTTAATCAATAGTCCGCACTCTACGCATTCAGTTTCACTGTAAGAACCTCAAGAACCTTTTTTCTTTTTTCTTTCGGTATATATAACCTCATACAACTTTTTTACTCTTTACATGCCTCACTATTTCATTGTTTCCATTTACAAGGTCTGTGCATATAAAAAGATGACTTAGTGACTAGTAAAAGAAAATACAGAAAACTCGATAAAAGAATGTCACTATGTACATACATCTTACCTTGGATAAATGTGAAATGGATAGCTAACCTTCAGGTGGGATAATCACAGACAGTAATCTGTAACTGTGAATCATCCTGCTCAGTCACATGTTGCTGGATGAATGCTCTTCTCCACCAGACTTCAAATGCTCTCTGGATATTGGGACAGTCATCTCCTTTACTCAAGTATCGATCAAACCAATTCAATAAGATGGCCTGTTGCTGTGCAAATGGCAATGTAAGAATTGTTTGACTCAGTCCATCCTCCACCAATTTTTTATCAAATGATCTACAAGCCCTCCTCATCCATCCAAAGTCTTCATACAGAGCCTCCAACCATGTTGACAACAGAGAATATCTTGCATCCTTTGGTATCAGGATTTGTCCTCTCCCAACTGCTATACAGAGCTGTGCAGTGATCCTGCTGATTTCATACCGGTACATGGTGGGAATCTTTGAATGAAGAATAGCAAGCTCCTTCTGATCAGCCCACAACCTGACAAACTCATCCCCCATTTTCTTATCAATCATAATATCAACAATCCACTGCATATTGTCAGCTTCTCGAGCAATCCCACCCATTAACACTCCTCGATCTCGCCTTGTCTCATCCAAGGTAGCCGCTTCAGATAGACAAAGGACAAGAGAACTGAGGCATCTGTGGCAGAGATGGTAGAGGGTTTCCCTGGAGACATCATGTCTGATGTTGTATTTGCGTTGATGGGTGGTGTCCTCTCTGAGCAATCCTGATATCAAAGTTTTCATTTCTCGTCGGGCTTTATCATCCTTGGCTTGTACAACACCAGTCAATAGTTGCATGAAGATGTCATCAGCCCTAGCTGAAATAGATGGTTCTGCTGAAATTCTCTGCAAGACTTCTGTCACTGAGTCATGAAGCTGAAGATGACTGAGATGAGAGATGATTTTCTCCTCTTCATCCTCAGACCATGGGACTGCTTCCAAAAATTCCAGGCATGATAATATTCCAGCATCAAACATAATAGCTGCAGATACCTGCAAAGAATATTCATATCACAAAGATTTGCCATAATAGAAGAAAGTGACCCAGAAAAGAAAAAAAAATCCTTCATCTTTCAGTAAAAAATCTGCCTGCTCTGAACTCATCCAAGAACAAAAAGTAACTTAAAAATTAATATTTAAGGACAGAAGTTCCCAGAATGGATTCCTCTACTGACTAATGAACTATTCTTATTGTTAGGTTCCTGTATATGCTACAACAATATGCGGTCGAGCATAGCTACTTTTATCTTACACCCATAATAATCAAAGCTACAGTTCTGGTCAAATTTCCTCAAATATAAATTTGACACACAGTTTTACGAAGAAAAGAAAAATGGATGTAATTCTCAGTCAAATAAAGTCTGTTATTCTTGCTTCAACCCACAATTATCCACATACGCTATTGAAATCCTATTTCCAAGTAGATTTGAAAAAGGAAGAAGAAGGCCAAGCTCCATCATCTAAACAGAAAAGTTTGACTAGATTGGTTGATCCCCAGTTCCCACCAAAATGGAAACACTATTCAATTTCTCATCTCCCCCAAAAATAAATGACTAAATTAAGTTTCATCATTCTGAAAGAAATTTTCCATTTCTTTCTTTCTTGTTTAGTTAATAATCACAATTCTTTAACCAATTACTCAGCTCAGATCAGGAAAAAAGGAGAGTAAGGAGAGTAATGTAAGTAACTATAATTGAGCATAATAAATTCCCCTCCTCCTATTCACATTCCCTCAAATGATCAGAATCTACTACCCACATCAGAAACTAATATAAAGATAAGAAACATACCTTGAGCAAACCCAACACCTTCCCAACCTCCTCCTTAATCAACTTCTTCTTCAAATCTTCACAATACATCAACACCACAGTCTCCAAATAAATCTCTACATCATCACAATCACAAATCTCCACCGAATGAGCGACCACCCCATCATGGTTAAGCTTCTCCGCAAAGAACCTGCTCCGACTTGCAAGAACCCTCCGATGCACCTTCATGGAAACCCTGAACCCGTCTTTCGAGCTGACTGTAAGCTTAACATCTCCTCCATTCCCCCAACCAGGGTTCTGAAATGGAGCTTCAGCTAAGATCCTCGAAACTCTCTCCTGCAACTTATGACGTTTTTCGTCTGCACGTCTCGATTCTCTCTGTTGCTCCACAGACATCATTTCGAAAAGGGTCGGGCTCGATCGGGCCTTCTCTGTGAAAGCGGGAGGTGGAGAGGGGTTTTTGGAGGGAGAAGAGGAAGGAGAAACCCTTGAGATCATCCTTGAAGGAGAGAAACAGAGAGATGGGTCTGGGATGAAACCCTGTTTTAACATGGTTGAGAGCTCTTTGGATTTTAATATCTTATCAGCCGCCATTAAAGCTCTGTATCAAAGCTTTAACTGAGGAAGAAGAAACAGAGCAAAAGAAAATTTTTTTCCTTTCCTTTTTGGTAGTAACAGGGGAGACGAGTTGTTGGGTTCTTTCTTGCTTTTGTCCCATTAAGGGTATAACTAATATTTAGTTTTCATATATCCAATTTGCCCCTGCCCTTTTCTATAATTATCCTCCCTGTGGTTTGAATAATCTCCAATAGCTGGAAGTTATTGAACCTCCATGTCTCTTCTCTTTTCGTATTTGTTGGTATTGAAAAGTAACTTTTTGTTTTTATATTTGATTAATGTTTTTTTTAATTAATGCCTCCTATCATTTCAGACCTCATCATTTCTGGGATCTCAAAAACCTTAAAAAATTATAGAAAAGTCATTTGGCAACTTCAGAATCACACCACAATTCTATTACAAAAATTTCTTTTAAATTAACTTTTTATATTTAAAAAATTTTTTTTTTTTTATTTTAATATATTTTTTTTTTATAATATTCTTTTTTTTTTTTTTTTTTTTTTTTTCAGACTTACTTGACCTTTATTTTTTGACAAATAATTTGCTCCTTTTGATAATTCACCGGTTTTATCCACCTTAAAAGCTGAGAAAGACATGTAACAAACCAGTGAGACATAATAAACATTTAATTATAATATAAAAAAATGCCCCAAAATCACCTTCTTCCTTTTTTTGTCTGAAGTCCCTTAAAACCAAAATTAAAACTGAAACCTAAACCATCTTCCTCCACCTTCGTTTCTGTCTACAACGGTTAAGGAAAAGATGAAAAAAAGGAAAGCAGAGAAAGAAAAAAAGAGGGGGTATCTTCGTGGTTGATCTAAGCAAAAAATCATTGATTCAAAATGTAGGTTTAGGTTTTGAGCGATGGTTTGGGTTTTAGGTGGTAAGTTTTCATTGATTCAGGTGATATGTCTTGGTTTTATTACTCAAACAATGGGTTTGGGATCCATTGATTCAGACGATGGGATTTGAGGTGCGAGGGTAGTGAATAGAATTTTTTTGCCTTCATGCCAGTGTTGAAGAAAGTTAAGATAAACAACGATGGAAGGGGGCATTTGTGGGTAGTTTATCTTCTTTTTTCCTTTGTTTTTTGGGTGGAGGTTCTCTTTGTTGAGTTCAGTGTTTTTGTTGTTCTACTTTTGTTTGTTCATTTATTTATTTAATTCTCTAAGGTGCTCTTGTAGGTTAGAGGGAAATGGGAGAAGTGATGGCTTTCAAGCTGTGGGTTTGGGTTTTAGGTAGTGAGATTTGGGTTTCAGGCAATGGAGTTTCATGGATTCTAAGGGTTTGTTTGCAACCAATCCCACAAGGAGTGGTTGCCTATGACAGTTTATACCAGTGCCGAAGTCATTGCCGGTGATGAATGTGTGAAGGTGGTGCAATGATGATTGCGGAATGTGCCGAAGTCATTGCCAGTGACGAATGTGTGAAGGTAGCGCAATGATGATCGCGGAACAGCTGGCGGCAACAATAATAGCCAGGTGATTTGAAGAAAAAATGGTGAAAGAGAAGACAAAAACTAGAGATGTGAAAGGGGAAGACACGGATAATTTGGGGTTTTAAAAATATTTTTTGTTAATACCTACTTTACCCTCCTTTCATGCTACATGTCTTCACCAGGGTTGCGCTGGATAAAAAAAGACTCAAAGTAAAAGGAGCAAATTATTTGCCTTATTTTTTTGCTGAACCAAATACCTTTTTGATTCTGAAATTGACTCTAGAGAATGCATTCTTGGTAGAATCTAGGTTTCTAAAACTGAATTAGTGAGAATGTTACCAAACACAGCCTAATTAATTGTAAAAAATAAAGGGTAAAAACTGATTATTGCATACAATGTAATGCTTTTAATTCCACTCGTTTTCTTAATTCATTCTTTGTTCTCCATTCCATCTAAGATTACATATGATACGATGGAATGGTGTGACAAGATTCGTGTAGTTGACTCTAAGTAGTTGCAATAAGGCATTGTTTTTGTTGCGATAAAGTATATTGATTTGCTAATGAAAAACAGTGGCACACTGATGCAATGTAGAAAGTTGCGAACTGGCTCATGGAACATATTGATCATAAGAAGTCGAAATTGGTCCATAATCTTTGAATGATCATAAATTTTGCTCCCGATGTCTGATCTTGACCTACGAGTTCTCAAAATGACTGGCTTGACGAGCTCCACGATGTCCTAAATTGAATTCTTGGCTTGTGATTTTGGTTTAGAAAACCCTATAATCCATCATTTAGGCTCTCAAACAGTCACTTTTTTGTAATTTTGCTACTTCAGGAAACGTCCAATTGCCACACATTTTGGAGGATATTTGATGTGGCTCTTTTTAGGAATATCTTAATTATTTTTCTTAAGTGTATTGGAGGGATTCTTGATAGAATTTAGAATTTTCCATTTTTTTTATATAATTTTTCCTATTTTTAGCGATTCCTAATGTAGTAGGGAATCAAAGCTGTTTAAGAAGTTTCCATTATAGGTTTTAGAGCTTTCACTTTATAAATTCGTCGTAATCAAGCTAATATTCATTGAGTTATTGAATAAAGTTTTTTTTGTTGAGATTTGTTCTTTGTTAATTATTGGTATTTTTCCTTGGGGAAAATCAACAAGTCCTTATTCTCGGTATTTTCCATTTTGATAATCAAGAGGTTTGTGGAAGGTTGTTCTAAATCTTTTGGTGAGATTCATCCCTAACGCTGGGAATGCATCACACATGAAGCTCTTCAAGAAGACGATCGTGGGTATGCGAAGAACCTTGAAACACATGTACATTGAGAAAGAGAAGACCATAGGTGTGGGAACCAAATATAGATGCTTCACACTTTGTCTTTTATTTTTTCATTTCTTTGTACTTGATCCTTTGAAGGATATAATATTAATTGTATATATTATAGATTACTAAGACATGTAAATGCTTTATGGGTGAGTGTCACTTATATTTCTTGATAGCCTATTAGTTGTATTCATTTCTTCACTTTCATCCTTCATCAATTTTGTTACAGTAGGTTTACATGGTATTAGACATTGATTCATCTTAACTTTTGGAAGAATCTCATTTCTTAGAAGGTTGGTATATAGTGAAGATAATTAACAATTTCAATTGTTGATTAATAGTTTTCATTTGGAATTTGTTGGTGGCACCCTAGGATAATCCCATAATTTGTTTGGTTTTTTCTCAAACTTTTGCAAGATTTGGTTTTTGATTAAATTAGTTTAGTTGAATAGTTTGAGATATTTTAGGAGATTTCCCTTTTCAATATTTTAGCTAGACTGTTGGATTTTCTGTTGTTGGCTACTTTAAATCAAATCATATAAGCATGGTTTAATAAGCATGGTTTAATTCAATTGATGCAAGGTTAATTTTTTTGACTTCTTAGATCATCAATCTATTTTTCCTCTATGATTTGTACTTTGTAGAGTCAATGACTTAAGAGAAATGTGATATTTTTACTATGATCTACATGGAAAAAAAAATACCTTTTGCAGAGGTTGCATATTCAATATTCTATTAAAGAGAAAAGACGGTTGGGTCATATTGATGGATCTGAACCCAACCTCCCTTAACTCAGGTGAAGGAGTTTAAATAATGTAAGACAAATAATGTCAAATTATTTCATTGATTATGACTTTTATTGATTTAAATTGTAAGATCCCACATTACCCAAGTTGAAAGGGATAATGTGCTTATATGTAAGCACCCCTTTACTTAGCTTGATGTATTTTCGAGAGAGGGCACTTGGCTTACCTTAAAGAACAAAACTGGGATGGGAGAGTGGCCCATGTTGTGAAGCTCAAAACCGGACAATATCAAGCCAAGTTGGGCCGAATTTTTACAATTGGTATCAAAGCCGGATTAGCTTTGCAACATGCACACATGGACATGTGGCCCTAAGGGAGGTGGATTGTAATATCCCACATCGCCTAGCTTGAAAGGATCATGTGCTTATATGTAAGCACTCATCTATTTGGCTTTATGCTTTTTCGGGAGAGAACATTTGGCTCAACCTAAAGAACAAAACCAGGGCGGGGTAGTGGCCCCGTGTTGGGACACTCATAACCGAACAATATCAAATTAGGTTGGCCTTGTTGTTACATAAACATTAAGACATCATATCTGGGTGTTGGGACGCTCATAACCGGACAATATCAAATTAGGTTGGCCTTGTTGTTACATAAATATTAAGACATCATATCTGGGGTTTAATAATGTAACACCCCAAACCCATGCCATTGCATATTGTCCTCTTTGCCTAATCCCACCCACATGCATGATATTGTTCGATTATAGGTAACTCCCCTGCCCCGGTTTTGTTTTCTTAGTCATAATACCTGGCCTCAAAATGCATTATACATGTTAGTGTCATGTTCCCACATATAAGCATAGGTTTCCCTCATAGCTAAGCAGTGTAGGACTAAACTCTATAGTACACCATAACTCTCGGGGTACTACAATGCACCCCTTTAAGTGTCAAATATCCTTGCATGTGGTCCAACCCACATAGAGAAGCTGATCTAGCTCTAATACCAATTGTAATGCCTTGGACCCACACCATTGGATATTGTTCACTTTGCCTAACCCCACCCACAAACATGATACTGTCTGGTTCTAAGTAACTTCCTCGTTTTGGTTTTGTTTTCTTAGTTGTAATCCTTGGCCTCAAAATATGTCATACCTATTAAGGTCATCTCCCTACATATAAGCACATGTTTCCATTATAGCTAGGCAATGTAAAACTAAACTTTACAATACATTGTAATTCTCAGGGTACTACAATCCCCCTTAGGGGCCACACCACCTTGTGTGGAGTCTAACCCATATAATGAAGCTAATCTGACTTTGATACCAATTGTAATACCCCGAACCCACACCACTGGATATTGTCTGCTTTGCCTAACCCCACCCACAAGCAAGATAGTGTCTGGTTCTGGGTAATTCTCCCACCCCGGTTTTATTTTCTTAGTTGTAACCCTTGGCCTCAAAATGTGTCATACCTTTTATGGTTTTGTGCCCACACATAAGAACATGTTTCTTTCACAGCTAGGCAATGTGGGACTAAACTGTACAATACACTGCAACTCTTGGGGTACTACAGTACACCGCAACTCCTAGGGTACTACAAATAAAGATGTGAGTGCTCAAAGTTGGTGTCTATAGCAATCTAATTTGGCTTCTAAAATTTGGATTTATGATACACTCATTTGTAACCATGGTGATAGATATACTCAAGAATATTACGTTGGTCTCATAACTCAATGAACGAACATGAAAAATATTTCAAATGTTTTTTTTTCATACACAAATTTTTGTATGGACTTCCCTAGTTGCTTGAGATCTTGGGAACATGAAAGTTGGCAATTTTTTTCTTTTAGGATTTCTATTTGCATTAGGATGTAATATGTTGTATTGAAGATTCAAAATACTGAATCATTAATACATTGGACCGATCCAAGTAATTTTGATCGATCCGAAATACTTGGATCGATCATGGTGTTTTCTGAAAAAAATTATGAGTATACAAAAACCACTCGGATCGGTCTGGGTGAGTCTGGATCGATCAAACTACGATCATTTTGATTGCACGATTTTCGAAAGAAAAATAGCCAAGAATGAATTATTGTTCATGGGGAAGCATGCATAAGCGCCATTGATTGATGTCTATAGACATTAATGGATGTTGTTTCCCATGCCAATGGACATGTAATGATTCTATAAACAATTATAAGTGTCTCTACAAAATCTATAAATAGAAAGGGGGTTTTCACATTATAGATACTTGAACAATCTCTCTTCTCTCATATTCTCTCTTGTTTTCTCTTTTATTTTTTATTTTTTGTGAAAACATAGCAGAAACTCTACTATAGTTTTGTTGAAGTTTTGAATTTGTGTTGGTTGGGTTTGGATCACAATCGTTGCCATTCATTGTGGTCTCCTATACAATGCATGTCTAAGAAGATCGGTGTTGTTGAATACTAGGACGGTCGTCAACAAATCCCTTCTGCAACAGAATAAAGGGAGGATAATACCATTAAGGACAGTGCCTTTTGGCACGCCTTGGCACATACCACTAAGTTCTTTCCATTTGATTTCTTTCTTAGTTTAGTTTAGTTTAATTCTTTACAACAATCTTGATTAGTTCTTTTCAAAGAATATTGAGTAGTTTGATTGATTCTCTCCAAATATTTGAAGTAGTCTATTTGCAATAATTTAATTATTTGATTTCTATAGTTACTGCATTAGCATATTAATTGTTTTATATAGAATTCTTGTGATTGTTTAACAACAATATGTAGTAAGGTGTTTTTTATTATTATATTTTTTAAAGAATGTGTAGTAAGTTCATATTTAAGTTATATAGTCAATTGGTTTCTTAGCATATTTTCCATTTTTATAACACGAACAAAAGTGTTAGAGGAAAAATAATATAATTTTTTAAAGGAAAAATTATATCAGATTGATGAATGTATCTTCATGTCTCTTTGTTCTTTAGTCGTATCCAAAAATAAGAGATGATTGGTTAAACTTAGAACATTTAAAAAAAAAAAAAGAATTCATCTTATTGAATCCATCTACGTTGGGAGGCAAACACTAACTTGTTTATTCATCAATATAATAGAAAGAATAAGAATAAGACTCTTTAGTGTCATTAAGGATTGAATGTACCTTAAATCACAAAATGCACAATCCAAATTGTAAACCTTTCTAATATTGGGCTCCAAGAGCTTGCTAATTGGATACAAAATTGGTAAGGTATCATCTCCGTAGTGAGTTAGTGACTACCTACCTTTTTTTTAATGAACAAGGGATACTTTTATATGGAGGGAGAAATTACAATCTATCTTCCTATAAGGTTGTGTGGAAAGCCAAACAGGGGGCAGTTAGGTGGGATAGGTGCATCCGATGCTAAGATGCATTGTCCACTATGACATAATGAGGTAGGAAATTAAACCCTCTAGTCCAAAGTGGATTTTCTAAAAAATGAGTAGCCATAAAATAAATAGGGATTGATGCAAGTATGGATTTAATGATGACTGTTCTCCCAGCGTGTGACAATATCTTGGACTTATATCCTTTTAATTTGGAGGTGAATTCATTTATCAATAATTCATATGATGCCTTTTAGGACTAATCTAGTATTAAATGCATTCCTAAATATTTGTCTTCTTAAAATTCACCTTTTGACCTAACCATTTTCATATTAGGCCAAAATTTCCTTTATATATTTTAGCCACCTGCATTAAAGATTTTTCAAATAATAGTTAATCATCTACAAACATTAAATGAGAAACAACAAGGCATACTTTTTAATTCTGATCCCCTAATAAATTTCTTGTTCCTCCATCCTGAATATGAGACACGAAAACACCTCAATCCCTAAAATAAACAAGGGGACAATGGGCATCCTTGTCTAATTCCATGAGTTAGTTTGATATATCCTTTGGATTTTTGTTCAAAATAACAGAAAAGGATGTGCTCATGATCTCAGACATAACAGTGTTGTAAATATCTTCATGAAGACCGATCCCTTTTAGAGCTACATTGATAAATTGTCATTTAAGTCTGCCATAAGCTTTAGACATATCTAGCTTAAGAGCAAAACATCTATTCCTGCCTTACATCTTTCCCAACGAATGAAAAATCTCATGCGCCACTACTATATTATTTGAAATATGTCTACTAGGCACAAAAACTTTCTGAGTTGGAAAAATAATCCTGTCTAGAATCAGGCATAACCAATTTGAAATAATTGTTGTTACCACTTTATAGGTAACATTGCAAAGGGATTTTTGGTGGGGAAAGCAAGAGGGCCGGCAACAGTTGTGTCTTAAAGCCTAAAAGTTTTTTTAGACCTAAAAAGATCAAGGAAGCCTGGGAATTAGAGAAATGGAAGCAGCTGTCAATAAATCCAATGTATCCAAAATATGATTGAGAATTTTATAGAATTCAACCTCTATATGGGTCAGACTTTTAAAAGTTAAATATTTAAATCAAAACAATTTATGGAATGCTAAATCATCAAAGACTGCTTCTTGCACCTGGAGAGCAATTATGAAATGTCGGGATCTCTTGAAAGTGGGAGTCTGCTGGACTATTGTAAGTAGCAAAAACATTGATATTTGGCAGGATCCATGGATTCTAAATATGGTTTTTTATGGGGTTGGAGAAAACATCTTATGCTCATCTAAACAAAGAGTTTATGAGTTAATTGATCCAATTTCTTGGACTTGGCAAGCTAAAGATATCAATAAGATGTTCCATCCAAATACATCGATAGTTACCTTTAAAATTCATTTGAGTGCCTTGGACTTTCAAGAAGATGATTATTTAATCAAGACATTTTCCCCTTTGGGTATCGTCAGTACAAAATCAATATATACTTATATTCAAAATTGCAGGGCTTCTTCTTTACAGGTTATTGGGAAAGATGTGCACAAAATACTGAAGATCCTATGGAAAATTCATGATTTGTCTCCTCATGTAATCATGTTTATTTGGAGATTCTTATAGGATGTCATTATAGTATGAGCTATTTTTTCAAAATATGTGAGAAGATTAGACCTAAGTTGTCCACTATGTGGTTCAGAGATGGAAACCATGAAACATATTTTCTTTGACAAAAATTTTGTGCACGTTTTTTTGGTTTAGATCTCTTATTAGTATTCATGTAAGAGAACAAAGGAAAAGTTTCAAAAAGTGGCTCGTGGAATAGGGCCAACTATATCCAAACACTCATTGCTTAAGAATTGGATCAACAATTCTATGGCAAATATGGAAAGCAAGAAATAACAAGGTATTTCAATCCACAATTCCATCGGCTGTAAATCCTATGAGAATGGTAAATGAGTGTCATAATCTAGAACTATTGGGGAATAATGTGACGCCTTAATTCATAAATTTAAACAATATTTCAATGACTCTTTTCCTAAACAATGGTCTCACCCCACATCTAAAGCTCTTCAGGGTGGTGTTGCAGAAGAAGCTGAAGCGTGGAGCTTTTTCTCCACGCTTTTTCATTGAGCTTCGGGTTGCGTAAGACTATGTCTCTCAACAGATAATTATTGAAGGAGATTGTATTGCTATTGTGCAACTTCTAAATGAGCTAAACAAACATCCTCCATGACGTATCACAAAAAATATTCAAGATTGTAGGAACTTATTGAAGTCTTCCAAGAATACCAGTATCTCATTTTTTTTGTGGTAAAAAGGAAGATGTATTAATGATTAAAGTTCATGTTCTCCTACAATTTGGTGACTCTTGTGCTATGGCCCTTAGTATATCTTGGGGGATATTACCAAGCGTTAGGCTTAATCCTTGTCCTTCTAGTC
>JAOXJP010000003.1:2079005-2094049 GCA_025762735.1 Platanus orientalis
TATATATATATATATATATATATATATATATATATAGAGAGAGAGAGAGAGAGAGAGAGAGAGAGAGAGAGAGAGTATTATAAAAAATTTAACCAAGCCGAGCTTTTAACAAGCTGAACCTAGTGAAGCTCGACTCAGGTTTGCTTAGGAAATGAGCTCAAATCCAGGCTGAGTCTTAGCTCATGATGAGCCAAGCTGCGCTAGCTCGGTTTGTTGCCACCCTAATCATAGCATTGATGAGAACCCACATAAATAAAATTGTCATCATTCATGCTTGGCCAATATAGGGAGGCAAATCAAGTTGCAGATCGCATGCCCAGAATCTGGAAGCAGCCTCAGCAGGAGAAATTGTATTGTGTATATTCCCCATTAAAGGTGTTTCCACTTTCCCCATCGTAGTTCAGGATTCTGGAGGGCCAACTACCCCTCAACTGTGGCAGTCAATTCAGATATATTCCCTCTTTTGTGTGGTTTTGGTCTCTATTTAACTTTCAGATTTCTCTGACCTCTTGGCATCAAAAGGTCATATAGGCCCAGAATGCTAATCCATCACTAAGGACCCTTATGGGTCGCATACAAGACTTGAGTCCCGAGTAGTTGGGACAAGGCTTTGTTGTGTTGTGTTGAGTTGAGTTATAAAGACAGAGGGCATACAAAATCAACGTCTGGTCCAGGTTTAAACCATTGGAAATCATGGAAGCAGTAGCTTTCTAATGCCCCACAGATGTGCCGCCAACAGTCAAGTTTCAGAAAGCACAAAATATATCTAACAGAAAATAATTTGCCACATTTTAAACCACCCCACCTAAAATAATACAAATTAACCATTCAAAATCAGAAATAACCAAAGAGTAGTACACTTAGAGCTTCCAACATAATAAATGAGTCCACCAACTCTTGTTTCAAAACACTGCTAAAATACATAAAATATGGGTTGGGCCCAGATAAAAAACATCTTGAATTTAATCTCAAAACGTGAAACCATCTCGAATCTAATCTTGAGCAGTGATATGATTGTTCATCACAATTGAAGAGGTAGAGTCGCTTTGAAGACTATTAGGAACCTTCAGTTATAAATATATAGAAATATCTGCTTGGTTTTCAAGATCCCAGATTACTACTTTGCCATCCATTCCTAAATGATGGTAACAGTTAGTAGGCTAGTAACATGTATTCCACATAGTATGACTGGAAATAGAAAAAACGAACCGAAGTTATTAACTAACCTGAAGTGCTGAAACGCTTCACTGTACCATCCCCTGCTTTCTTCAGTGGCAAGATAGCACTAGAATTCCCAGTTACGGTCTCAATATTAAATCAAGGAAAAAACATAAAGAAAACATAGTAGCAGATATGAGCTTCGAAACATTAGATTAATCACATACTTTATACAGTTCTCGTGCACACCTCCACGAGGTCTGGATGGTTCAACTGCATCATTGCTTACTCCATGTTTTGATTGACCGTATAGTTTCCCAAATGCTTCAGAAAACTGGAAAATTTTAAAAATATATATATCAAATTTATGGCTCTATAGAAATCTGAGAAGTATAGAAAATAACACTAGAGCCTAATTCTTATCAGCATCCTCCCCCCCACCACAAAAAACACACACACACAAGTTCCACATTTCTACAAAGACTTCTATGAGGCTATCAGAAATTGGGCTTGTAACAGCACATAGGGCAAAAGTTACCCAATGAAAGGCACAGAGCACCCACTGGTGAAGAGGATAAGAGAACCAGGTAAACATACAAAATTGGAATGGTTCAGATACCAAAAATTCAACCATCTTCTAGTGTAATTTGTATTTGAATTACTACAACTAGTGAACAGTGTATCGATTATGAAAGAAAAAAAAAAAGAAACCTAGTGCACCAATGTTCAAAAAAGGAAGTTAGATCTACGCCTCAAGACCTCACCTTAGGAGTCACTTGACAGAGTGTGAGACATATGTGGCACATACCTAATATTAGGGGTGCACAACTGATAAATTAATCAGAAGTAAGGCTCTTGTCACCGGATTGAGACTTAGAAAAGCGTCTTCCTTATTTTTCTTTTTTGTCAAATTTAATTTAACACATCATTATGTTTAATACACTTGCTCTTTTAACCCTTTTAAGACTCTTTTTGACATTAAGAGTTTCTGAATACATATGGAAGGGTATTGGAACCATTGGCCAGCAATGTAACTTTTTCGTGACTTCCTCGCAACCATTTGTTAGAATTGAAATCTGCAATGAGGATTAGGCCTCATGCCTGGTCCTAACACCTTGCCTCACAGCTTTGCCTTTTGAAACAAAGCTAACAGCCAAAGGATGGATAGGTTCTGCTCATTCAGATGACAATGTCATAGTGGTGTAATGTTATTCAGTATCTGGCTTTTGAATCTAAACAACCACTAGATAAGATATTAAAATGGTTCCATGCTCCCCAAAGAACTTCTGTAGTGCAATTTCCCTGCTTTCACAAACCACCTGGGCATCATAGGCTGTTAGACTTACTGTCCTAAAAATGTATAAAATCAATTTTAAATGAAGCATTTATGCCACAAAGAATGCAAAGCAAACAATTTTTGTGGTAAAATGTAAGGCCAAAGGCAACTATGTATTCCAACTGCCAAATATCTTCAAGAGTACTCAACATTCAAATAGTTAACCATTTTTACCTACCTGCTGCAAAATGTTTTCACATCCATAGAAATAGTGACATAATGTAAACCATGTACATACCTGTGAACCATATTTTGAGCTTGATGGTGCTATTTTCCTTCCATCAAGGAATTTGACAAAGCTCCTATAACAACAAAATTTACAAAAGAATCATTTCAATAACTTTCTTGCAAGGAAGAGGATATCATTGACATCCAAATCGTGAAAGCGTTCTTTTATAATTTTAAAGAAAAGCTGCTATCACCAGTACAACTCAACATCTATAGCTAAGTAAAAGTAAACAGCAGCAAGCTACGTTACTGACAGGGGCGGAGCCACATATGGGCAAGGGGGGGCAGTTGCCCCCCCTCAATGTCTGAGTACCCTTGTAATACTGATGGACCAGACCAATTTTAGACCTGATTGGAATCAATTGCCCCCCCTGATTGGAATCAGTTGCCCCACCTTACCAGAAAATGAGTTCACGTCAACTCCAATCTGGCTGAACTGGTACCACTCCATTCTCGTGAATGGATAAAAAATGTTCACTTTAACGAATGCTAACCACTGCTCTTTGTCAGGCGGCGGGCACATCAGCGCCAAAAAGTGAATATATGTCCCCCAAAAAAGTGAAAATCACTTTTCAAGGCTGATGTGTCCGACCCTAACAAAGAGCAGTGATGAGCATTTGTTAAGGGAAGCGCTCATAAACCGATCCCACCAAGAGGGCATTGGCATTCGCAAATTTGTTTCTGATCTCTTAATTCACGATTTATAGAAGTTGAGTATCTAATTAAACACCTTTGATTTTTATGAATTCTTTAATCAATACCTATTCTATGTCTGTCCGGTGTGTTTTTTGAATAAATTCATGATCAAATATGAACTCTAGTTCTTGGAACATATTTGAAGCCAAATATTATGAAAAAATGGAAATACCTTTAGGTCCAACTTGGCCCATGAAAACATTTCAAGCCCTAAGTCCAGCTTACTAAGCCATCTGCACATGTACGACGTCAGGCTCAGACCACAGTTGGGCCCAATTTGATATTGGAATACATATCTGAACTCCTTATTAATATGAATAACTATTACTAAATGACATTTAGGCTCCATGTGAGCGGAATAGGCGAAGTGGCTCAGTGTCCTAGGCATCCTAGGCCTGGATTTATTCCACATCTTTGTTGGGCCTAAAAACATGAGGCCCAAGCGTATCCACTATCCAAAAATCAAACTAAGCTACCCAATAAGTACAAGAGCCCACAAAGCTAGCTCAACCCATGGACAACCCTAACCCCAGGATCCTCTCCTGCTTGCAAGAAGTTTTATGACACGTGCCCCAAAAAGTTGAAAATTACTTTTTTGACTGGGATTTTACCTTTTTGGGGGCACATGTGCATCATAGGAAATCACAAGACTTCTTATAAGCAGGAGAGGATCGGCTCACTGCTAAAAAAAAGGGCGGCCCAATGCACGAGGCTCCCGCTAACGTGGGGTCCGGGGAGGGCAAGATGTATGCAGCCTTAGCCCCATTTCTGGAGAGGCTGTTTCCATGACTTGAACCCGTGCCACCAGGGATGCTAACGGTAAGCCTTACCGTTGGGCCAAGCTCACTGGTCTATTTGTTAATCATTACGAAGTGTCCAGCAACCCTCAAGAGCCAGGTGCTGGGAGATACATGGCAGAATAAGTGAAAAAACACCCAGATTAGGTGCAAGATGTGATGGTTCACTTCTTCCACCACATGTCTCTCAGTGCCTGGCACTTGAGGGTCGCTGCATCGCTGCAGTAAATCCACTTTGCTGCATACCTCATGCTCACCTCGACCATTAGTTTGCCCTTCAACTTTAGTTGTCGATCTTCATAATTTGGTTTCTCACAAGGTGTTTAGAATAACTACAGCAACTATGGTTGATTTCTATCATTTACGATAGTGAAATTCATCTATCAGCATCCACTTTAGGGGACAACTCGGGCTTCTTAGTCGTGTTAGGGTCAACCCTAGCCCAAACCCAAGTGAACAAACAGCCATCCCCAACCCAACCCAAAGTCCCTAAGCCAATCAGCTTCTTCTATTGGGTTCAAGCTTAATCCGTTTTGATTTTATGGGTTAGGTTGGGTTGGGTCGGGTCAGGTTAGGTCAGGTTGGCCCAATCAGTATACATAATACACACTATACTCAAAATTTAAAAGATTAAAAAAAATGTATTTGTTTTTTGGGTGAGTCAGGCTCGGGGTTGAGCCCAACCCAAGTTGCACACTTAATAAACATCATACTATCACAGCACGAATGATGTTTTTGGTCATAATTTTCATAACTTCTCTACAACATCAACCTTTTTTTCTTATCCCTTCTTAATTATTTCCCCTGATTTTAAGTAGTAAGTCTTGCTCTTTTGACTGGTAAGTCAATTTTTGATGCAGCTGAAACAAAGACCAATAGTGCTGGTGGGTGCATAAAAAAATCATAAGGTGCAAATCGTTTCACTCCCATTCTATGATACTAAGGCGTTGCCAAACATGGCCTAAAAGATGGCAGTGAACCTATTCATCCATTTTTAATCCTTCCCCACTTCTACCCAAAATAATAATAAAAAAAATCCTTTCCCGCCTATCATGCTTATCCCTTTACGCAAACTTAAATAGGTTGTTTCGGGAAACGAATCTTGTGAGAACTGTGCAAACGGCACCAGGGTGCAGACACATCAACCCAGAAAAGTGACAAGTGCCCCCCAAAAAGTGTAAATCACTTTTCTGTACTAATGCATCAGCCTCTCTGGTGCCGTTTACACAGTTCTCACGAGATTCATTTTCACATAATCCAAGCCCGGTTGTTTCCAATCCCTCCTTCAAGAGCTTTGATTTGGTACAAACACCCCCTTAAACGAATAGGTACAAATGGTGTCAGGGATGACAACATTAGCGCCAAAAAAATGACTTATACTTTTTGGGGGGCGCTAATCATTTTTGTGGCTCTGATGTATCAGCCTCTAACTCAATTCGCACCTTGTCCGTTGATGGATTGTTTGTACCTAATTCTTTGGGCTCCTTCAATGCTAGGCTGAGGTCCTCCCAATTTGGGCCAATATAAGAGTAGGACTTGACTTTTGGGCCTTCATGACTTTCTGATTATCCCTGTCCCCATCATGAAAGCTCTGCCTGATATTTGGCAGGTCTGTGAGATACTTATCTAGCAAAATATCTAGTTGATTAAGGAATCTTTCATGTGGCAGCTTAGTTTGTGACTTAAAAGGACTTCATGCGTTGCCCACGAGATCCTCTACTCGTGAGAGAAAAATTTTGGTCCAAAAGTTAGTAGCCATGTGGCAAAATATCATCTTTTTTTTTTTGTTAAATTAATTTTAGGTGCCAGTGCTCCCAGTGTGAGTGTCTGCTGGGTTGCCCTACGAGGAGAAAAGGCATGGATCATATCCTCCGACAACATTCCCTAGGTGTGTAATGGGGATGAAATCGTATGCACGACGCCCCCTGATGGGACACTCGGGGGGTGGAATCAATTCATTTTTTGGAGGTTTTTGATTCCCCCACCTGAGTGTCCCATCAGGGGGGGTGTAGCACTTGATATCAGACCTGTGTAATGTCGGCTGTCCTTCTCATCCATTGTGCGGCTCCCACTCTATGAAATGGGGCGATATCCTCTGTGCCACCCCCTCTGCAACGCTCTGGAGCCGAGACAGAGGGGGAATCAATTCACTTTTTGGGGGATGAAGTGACAACTCCAAAAATGAATTGATTCCCCCTCTGCCTCGGCTCTCATGCATCGTAAAGGGGGGAGTCACAGAGGATTTCAGGCCCTATGAAACGGCTGTTGTCAGCTGTCCAAGAGGCCTTACCAAGAGGGTTGATATCTTCTGCGACGTGAGGATTTACGCTGGGCCTAGAGCCACCATTCATAGGGTTCCAAGTGCAAGCAGGTACTAATGCCGCCCCCTATCAAGAGGAGAAAAAAACTGTTTTTTATTGTAGCAATCTTTTAGGTAGGATCCATCTAAGTTTGCCTTGGATTTGGTATGACCCAAGGTCCGCCAGCATCAGGGGCAGACACATCAGTGTCAAAAAAGTGATTTACATTTTTTTGGGGTGCTTTTCAATGCCGATATATTTGACCCTGATGCCAGGTGGACCTGGATTATTTAGTAAGAGGTCGTACCAAATCCCGAGGGATATAAGCTAGAGGTCTCGTACTTCGAATATGATATAAAACAAATAAATCTCAAAGCCCCAAAGGCCTTAAGTTGTTCTTCCCTTAAAAACATGAGTTTATTTGAGATAAAAGTTAAATAAAAGATTAAAAGTGTTGTCTGGGCTCGAACGGGAGACCGTCGGTGTATCAAACAGCTAGAGGTCTCCATCCTTCTAATATGATTATAAAGCTAATAAATGTCAAAGGCCTAGTTCACCACCAAAAAACACAAAAACCGTAGGCCCAAAGCCTAAATTGAAAATTTTGGCGTCGCCCGGACTCGAACCGGAGACCTTCAGTGTGTTAGACTGACGTGATAACCAACTACACCACGACACCTTCGTGCAATCAGCCAACTTTTTAATAATTATAAAATATCTTAACTTGAAGTTTTTCCTTTCCCATCTTTGACCTTCAATCAGGTCTTCCCTTCTGCAAAAACACAATTCTTCGATTTCCCGAAACCCTAATTGTTCAACCCCACCGTCGCTCTTCTTCCTTTTCTGAAATCTGCATCTCCTTCTTTTCAGTATTTCTCGAAAATGTCCAGTGCTTTGGACATGTCGCTCGATGACCTGATCAAGAACAACAAGAAATCTGGAGGGAGTAGTTTCAGAGGCAGAGGTAGAGGTTCGGGTCCCGGTGCGGCTCGTAGAATTCCAAATCGCAGCGCGAATCGAACGACACCTTATTCGATGGGAAAGGTGCGTAGGGTTTCTCAATTCGATCTTTACATCTCATTTGTTTCTCTAATTCCTTTTGATTTTTGATGAAGTTAGGGTTTGTATTAGTAATTTTTTTATACGCTTTGTTTCATCCCTGCTTTCTCTTCTTTGCGTTTTTATACACAGCCGGTTCAAGCGCCGGATTCAGCGTGGCAGCACGATATGTTCACTGATCAGGTGGCAGCTCTCCCGGCGCAGGCAGGCCGAGCGTCTGCCATAGAAACCGGCACCAAGCTTTACATTTCCAACTTAGATTATGGCGTCTCGAACGAGGACGTCAAGGTAAGATCTTCTTGCCCCCCCATCTCTCTCCGTCCCTCCCTCGTCCTCGCCAAGCTTGACTTTTGCCTTTGATTTTCAGAGAATTTTTTTTTTTTCGGGCGGACTCTTTTTGAAGTGATATTAATGCTTATCTTTTTAGTTGCTTATTGTTCTCAATCTTTCTTTGTGAAAGAAGAAGAAGAAGAAATCTAGACAACTTTTATAGATTCCTTTAAATTTGAACACACAACGATTTATGTTAATAGCTTGTCAGCTGTTCATGGATTTAATTTCCTTTCTTTAGGGATTTACTGTGGGATGTGTTGGATTCCATTCGAAAGAAATATGGGAAAATTCCTTGTATGTTTGTAAGAACTTATGCATTTTTTTTTTTATTGTTATTGATTATGGTTTTATAGAAAGAAAAAAATTCGGTTAGAGGCTTTTTTATGATTTTGTGGGGAATGGACTGTGGGTATTCATGATGATGATACTTTCTTCACTTCACCTGGAGGAATGGAGGACAATATAATTGTTTGTTCCGAGTGCTCTGGCAGGTGTCCTTAGTGGAGATGTTTCTGTTTGGATGCTTTATTCTTTTTTGACAGGGACTTGTTGGCATATGTTCTCTTTGCTACTTTGTTCTGGAAATACTTTGGTTACAGGTTCTAGAGGATGTGGAATCCATAAATGGGAGTTAATTGCCTCTTCATGTGGAGTTTTGACTCTTCTTTCTTATTCCTCTTCTTCTTCTTTGATTTCTACTACTATGACTATTATTTATCAAAAGTATTAATATTCTTTAGATAGATTATTAGTATTATTATTAGTTGTTCAAAAATTATCATTATTTATCATTATTACTAAGTTTGCTGGGGTTGAACTCTGGTCCTTTAGAGGATCATATAGAGTGGTTCTAAAAGAAGGCAGATATGTGGAAATCTAGTTGAGGTGGAAGTTTCTTAGTAGGCAGTTGATAGATAGGAATAATAACTACTAGTTCTTTTCATCAAATTGCCAGACTACCAGTTGATCTACTTCCTTATAAAGGTTACAATTTTTATTATATTTTTTGAGAAATAAGTGGTAGTAAGTAACCTCAGTTAAAGATTTGAATAGGTTTTATTGGGAAATAATTAACTTCAGTTGTATGCTATATTTACCTGATGGTGAGTGAATTTTGATGGAAAATGAACAATTTTTGGTCTTTATGGGGCTAAGGTGGGGCCAAACGGTTACCTGTTTTACTATGATACATGCATAGCACAAGCATGTGAGGTCAACAAATAATTTTATTTATCTTTACTTCTATCTTTTTATCAAATTGTTTTTAGGTTCTTATCTCAAGAGGTTATCAAGTTGCTAGGATATTTAGGGTGTTATCTTGATGAGTCTTTGGAGTGTTATCTTGATGAGTATTTGGGGTGTTATCTTGATGAGTCATTGAGGGTAGTAAAAAAAATCATGCACGTAGGTCCTTAAAAAGAAATCATCTGTGAATGAAGTATTTTTTGATAAGAAGAAAGTTTTTATTCATCAAGCAGGGATAAGAAATCCCCAAACAACAATACAAAGAGGGAAAGGAAAGGGAACAAAACACGGAAGATACCATTAAGCCCCCCCCCCCCCCCTTCTCAAATCGTTGTGACACAATTCCAATTCCAATTCCTAATCAGCCTTGTTGGAACACTTCACCCCCTTTGCATCGCTGAGCCCAGAAAACGATATTATCCTTTGCTCGCTTGTAGAATTGGAAGGATGGTTTTGCATGATCATTGAAGGCTCGGTTGTTTCTCTAGCCATAAAGACCAGCAAACCACTACTGGTAGTAACCTTCAAATTTGTTTCCCTTTTTGCCGTTGAAAGCTGAAACCCCTCTACTTCGAAGAAGGCTGGTCATACAGGGAGGAGATACCCATACCCATGGTTTAAAAAAGCCAGATCAGAGTTTGGATTTGTCATGGTCGATCCTGATCCGGATCGGGATTGGATCAGCCAATCCAAGTATGGATCGGTGGATCAGCCGATCCAGTGCAAAATTTATACGGTAACTTCAAGGATCAGCCGATTCTTGAAACCATGCCCATACCATTGCAAAATCCCTCATCATCCCATTCCACACCTCCCATGTGAAGGGGCAGTGGATTAACAAATGAACTATAAACTCTTCACTTTGGTAACACAAGAGGCAGATGTTTGGCAAGCACATGCCTCTCCTTTCATTTTATTTTTGAGAAGAAGAAAGAATTCAATCAAAGGGATGAGGCATCATCAAAAGCACACACCCAACAGGGTTACAAAAAGGAGGGATCTCTTACAATATTGCCCCACCCTCTTTTGATATCAACAAAAGAATACCTCTCAAATTCTTTACAATTCCCAACCCAAAAATAAAACAGGTCCTTTTCTTTTTTGTACACCTTGAGGGCCAGCTCAACATGATTTTCAAAGGTCCAATGGTTCCTTTTGATCCAAATGGCCCAACAAACTGCTGGACACACCAAACTTTAAATGGTCTTCCCCCTTTCAAGGTTAAAGCAATCTGTCAACATTGAAAGAGCTCAGAAGTACTGCTAGGAAAGACCCAAGCCACCCTGACTTCTTTCAGCACTTCCTCCCACACTTCCCTAGCAAAAAGATAGTGAATGAGCAAATGGTTGGCGGATTCCCCATCTTGCTTACATAAGGGACCCATATTTGTAAGGAACATGCCTTTCTTTTGAAGGAGATTGATAGTGGGCAGCCTCTCCCTACAAGCTGTCCACACAAAAAAAACCCACCTTTGAGGGAATTTTCAGCCTCCACACTTTCTTCCAAAGATATGCTGGAGCACCCTCATTCACCCAAAAATTGATAGCACAATCTAACAGAGCAGGCCCCATTTTTGGACATGGTCCAAGTCCAAAAGTCCACCTTCTACCTTAGCCTAATATTTTCCACAATCCCGAGGAGTCTCACCTTATTATCCAATTCCCAATTATTAAGAAGTCTTATAAGATGCAAGTTCCACCCTGTTTCCTCAAGAGAGTCCCTACACTCTGCCACATTCAATGTCCGCATCAAACTCCCCTGGTTCAAAAACCTCAGGAACTAGCTGGGATGGGATCAACTGGAACTGGCTGAAATAGTCCTCCAAAATTCTCGGGACTCAGCTGGGAACCAACTGAAAACCTGGCTCTGATACCAAAATTGATGCAAGGCAACCCAAAGAAAGGGACTGTGTTAACCTGCTAGTTTGTGAGCTCAAAGAAATTAAGAGAGGTAGGCTGAAACAGTGAAGAACGTCTATTAGGAACTGATTTGGTGGGTTCAATAGGTCTGTTTTTATGGCAGAACAGAGGTTGTTAACAGTAGGGTAGACTAGGACTTGGGGCTTATGAGACACCAAGGTATTAGGATTCGAACAGGGTATGGTAATGGGCAGACAACAGGGTATTATTGACTGTTGGAAGGCTGAAACAGCATCTAGTTAGGCTCTGGTTTTGGGTGAAACAGCAAGGTATAATGGGGTATGTGGGGTTTAGAATTAAGAGTATTCAAGCTGTTTGCAGACTTGGTTATGGGCAAACAGATGGGAATGTAGAGGGCTTATAATGGGCTGTTTTATATCAGGTCAAGATTAAAATAGAAGGGCTGTATAGGTTCAGATATTTACTCAAGACAGAGTATATGGGTTTAGGTGTGGTTCAGACAAGGCTGAAACAGTGGCAATTAATCTTACTTCAGGGTCCGATAGGGGGACTCAAGGCAAGGTCTAGGCAGTATTTACAACCCAAAATTCTGGGGTCAAGCAGGGGTAATAAGGGATCAACAAAGTGGCTGATATTAGGTCTATTCAAAGGGAGTTTCAAGGCTGTACTCAGGTCTGATTTCTGAACAGAAATGGTTTAACAGGGACTGAAATTAGGTGTGTATGAAACACTAATAACTCCTCAAGAAAGGGTTGCCGCAGGGTATCAACTATCAAGGGAGAAGATTCTTGCAGAGGGAAACAAAGTGGAAGCTAAGGATAGAGGAGCCGCTGCAACTTGGAGAAAAGTGGTTCGTGATGGAAGAAAACAGTAAGGTAAAAGTCTATGGCTGCCGCAGCATGAGGGGAGAGGTATTGGGGTTGGGGGATGGGGGATGGGGGATGGGGAAAAGAGGGAAGAGGTGTTCAAGAATCAATCAAGAAGAAATCTTGTTGAATCTTGAAGCCTCTAATGGCTTCTTTAATGGCTACTTGCAGAAAACAGCAAAAAGAACAATAGAAGAGAGAAGCTTGGGACGAGGTCTGCTATTTTTCTTCTCCTCTGTTGACAATGGGTTTATTTCTGGAGTTTGATGTCACAGGCGAAGCATACTCCACTCAGATACGTAAGACTCCCACCCTCTCTCTCTCTCTCTCTCTCTCTCTCTCTCTCTCTCTCTCTCTCTCTCTCTCTCTCAAACACACACAATACTATCATCATCTCTCTCATCTGTTAGCTGCATCACTCTTGCTGTTCTCTTGTCTCTCTTCATTTTCAACTCTCTAATCTCCTTAATCGGTGCTATTCACACTAACGATCGAGTTGGATTCTCTCCCTAATTAGAGATCATAGCAGTCGCTTCATTCACACTCCGTCATCGGTCTCTTGAATGATTTTACCAATTCGATTTGCTTTCCTTCCTTTATTCTTAGTTTGATCATCTTTTCCATGTTCGGGTCAGAATTTCTCCTCTTTTACCTTCAAAGGAAAGACCCATCTGTAATCAAGGACCATTACTTTTGACACTTGTTCCTATCATGGTCTGCATTTTCTCGACTGTTTTCGAATGGGGGTGAATTTTCTGAGCTTAGCTCTCGGGGTGTGTTTGATTCTGCAGGGGACATGGTTTGTTCAAGTGGTTTCTCTTTCTATACCAATTTGATGGTCCACAGGTGTTGCATCAAAAGTGCAGAGGGAATTACATGGTGACAGTGACACTTATCTTGTAATTAAGAAACTGAATTTTGGGCATCCAAATGGTAGAATTGTGAATCTGCATAATTGTATTCGGTTTTCAATTATGTAGAATTCATTTAATAGGGTAATTCTAATTCCACAAATCCAAATGGACACTTGGTGTTTCAATCTTCAGTTCCTCATTTGAGCATTCCATTTGGAGAGCTTGTGCCAGTTAAGGTTAGGTTTTGTTACTTTTTCTTAATATGTTGTTATATGGACTTGCATCTGCACTTTAAGTCTTGTGTTTCTATGTAGAAAATTTCTGTGTGCTATTAGTATGGGTCTGGGAGGTCAGAATTCTTGTAATTATATGGTTTTTGTTATCTACCAGCTCAGTTATTCCGTGACATTATGTTCAGTATGATAAATTTACCTTCTTTTATACATCAACTGTAATGGTTGCTAACTACTCAGCTACCTGGCTACACAGCTTTACAAAAAGGACCAAGAACCACCCACATATGGACCAAAAATAGAAAAAAAAACAATAAATAATAAATAAAGCCTTTACTACTACAGTCCTACGATTTCATTCGCTTCCTAGTAAGTCTGTCCTACTTGAACCCACGCATCCTTCACATCGAGGATACCATGCCAAATCGCTGCTGGTACTAAGATCCATAGCTGCTTGCCTCTTTCTGATGGCGCCCCGATCTTCCATCCCATCAATAAAACCTTCAGATTTTCTGGCACTACCCAAGCCTGTCTAAACTCGTTAATCATAGATGTACATACCTCCTTCGTGTAGGGACAGTGAATCAACAAGTGAGTTGTCAATTCCACCTTGTCATAGCACAAAAGATGATCATTTGAGAGGTGAATGTTTCTTTTTTCCAAGTTGTTCACTGTCATGATCTTTCCACAAACACCAGTCCATATGAAAACGGAACCTTTGAGAGGGTTTTACCTTGAGCCATATTTTCTTCCATAGAATATTCACAGGATGAGTGGTATTTAGAACTGTTTTTAAAACCATGTTTGTTTGTGTTTTTGTATTTTTTTTTTCTTAAATATTAGACAGTTCATTTACCACTTTATTTTTTATAAGAAAAAAAAATTAAGATTTGTAAATTTCTGTTTGTTTTTAATGTGAATGTTGCTCTGTGCAGGAACTCTTTTCGGAGGTTGGCGACTTGAAAAGGTTTTCAATCCATTATGACAGGAGTGGAAGATCAAAGGTATTTCATCAAATCCGGCAGTTTCTGGTCTTTCCAAGGAATTCTTTGTCTCCTTCTGCAGTTACGATTCTTATTTTCAGGGAACGGCTGAAGTTGTCTTTTCACGGCGGGCGGATGCTTTAGCTGCTTTCAAGAGATATAACAATGTTCAGCTCGATGGGAAGCCAATGAAAATAGAGATTGTGGGAACAAATGTTGTCACTCCTGCTGCTGTCCCTCCTGTTGTTAATGCCATGTTTGGAAATCCAAATGTTGTTCCGAGAAGGTGTGCATTTTGTATCACATTCCATTGCAGAAGTTTTGGATTCCAGTGAAATTAATAAGTCAAACTATCAAGTTGCTTGCTATACATTTTACTTGTCTGCAATTCTTGAGATTGGCGGTGCTATCCATTTTTTTGAGTTGTTCATAAAATAATAAAAGCTTGAGAAATCTCTCTTTTGAAATCAGACTCATTATTTCTTATGTTAACATAGATATATTGTATGAAGTTTTCATAATGAAAAAGTTTTGGGATTTCAATGCTTATAATTTGATGAATTAGATATTCATGTCTCAATTTTTAAGATGGGAAATGATCTTGTAAGTTGAATTACTGTAGCAACCTTTTATTGGTCAGCATCCCTTTAGAAGACATTGACCTTCGGTAATGCGAAAGTTAAGTCATGTGATTGTGCTTATGGATGCACATCCCAAAACAATGAAGCAATTGCTGATTTAATTCACAAGGTTCACATTAAATACAAGGGAAGAACTAAACTGAGGAAGCAACTGTTTTAACAAAGATAATTACAGATGGCCAAGACAATCGTGCCATAGTAACAATTCATTAGAAAATGAACAGCTAGTATGCTCTATTGTCACTTGAAATTGAAGTCACCAAATGGAGGTGGCAACATGTGGTGTAGTGTCTAACATATACATGCTATTTTTCTTATGTCTCCTACTAATCACCTTTGTCTTCAAATCTTGAAAGACATCAACAACAACAACAACAACAACAACAACAACAACAACAAACAGCCTTATCCCAACTATTTGGGGTTGGCTACACA
>JAOXJP010000003.1:2100776-2142660 GCA_025762735.1 Platanus orientalis
TATATATACTTTGACCGCCACTTAGGCCTCTAACTTTTACATCATATTGTGGAACTTGTAAATTAAGTGGGTGAGGCAGATTTTGATGCGTACACTACAGAATGCTTTCAAACGGGACATTAGCCTTTTGTAAGCAAAATCTAGTACATGGTCAAGATAATATTAATAGAACCATAAACGGCAGCACTATAAGTACTACTGGTGTATTGGCAAAATTCTTCTTTTACGAAAGGATGGTCTTCAAGATTCTCATTTGGCGATGAAAGGCTATTATTAAATTTCCTATAACTATAATATAACGAATTTCTTATTGGCAAAAATATTATTTATAAACCATGGAATTTCAATTGACAAGAATATTTATAATATATTCTTATAGCTAATATAAGAAAATATTAGTCATAAACCATCGAACCAAATTTGGTTCTTCAAAATATGATTAGAATGATTTAATTAGTAAGAAAATTTTCATTAGAAAAAGTTCAAGAACTTGCGTAGATATCGTTTAGAAACAATGTTTGACTAAAGTTAAGGAAGAAAATAAAAAGATTTGAATGAGCCTAGGAAGGTATAAAATCCATCAAAAATCTAGCCGAGCCACCCCACTGGAACTTGAAGCAGCCACCACCCTTGACCGGCCAGCAGCCAACATGTAATTCAAACTGTTTGCAACTTGGGAATCCTAACGTACACCGTGACGTAAATGGCTCCATTCTTTTAGTCGAAGTCAATACTTGCAAGTTAGAGGTTTTTTTCCTCCACACGTCCCAACTGCCATGGGCAACTATGACTTGTTTTGGGTAGGCAGTGACACTTTCTGCTCTCATCTTTGAATTCCTTATGAAGGCTTTTCTTTCTTTTTAAATGTGACGTTTACCTGTTCTCATCCTGATATCTGAATGAAGGAAGGAAGGTTAAAACGCTCTGATAAAATAACACTCTTTTGTAGGGCTGTCAATGAGCTCGGAGATTGGGTCATTAAGAGCCAAGCCTGAACCTTGTTTTAAGCTAAGTGAACTGAGCGAGCTTTATTAAGCCCGGTTTGTTAAGAGTTTGGTTTGGTTAATAATTTTATAATAGTATTATAGATTGTGACAATATTAATATTCAAATAAGACAAATTTAACTAATGAGCCATTAGGTGTGGGGCCTGATATTTTTTTTTTCTAACAAGCCAAGAGCATGAGCCTACCTTCACAAGCCTGAGTTGTGTCTGAGTTTGGTCTTCATGTGACAAACCTGAGCTAAGCTGGATAAACCTCGACTCAGCTTGGCTCATTGACACCCCTACTCTTTTGGGGGTGTTTAGTATCATGTTTAAGGTTCAAACCAGGTAAGCCTTTCTAAATTAGAAAAACCATAGCTCAAAACCTACACAAATGAGAAAATGGAACCCCGCTGGATCCTCTCTTGTCTGTTTAAAGTCTTGTTAACGTCTTGCCTGTTCTAGAGTGTGATGTGTGCTGAAAAAATTAAATCAAGTGAATGACTTACTTTGTGTGTTTTAATTTTTTTTACCATGTGTCACACTCCAAAATAGACAAGATGTTAACAAGACTTTAGGGGACAAGAAAGGATGCGACGTTGTAAATTAAATTTTATACTTGTTTGATGACTTAAGGCCAATAGTAGCCCAATACCAGCTTGAGACACATCAATCAAGGTTTGTCAGGCCAGGTTCGGACCAAGACTCAGCCATGACAAGCAGGTCTAGGCTGACCCTGGCCAGTCCCAAGCCCGACCTTTGATATCCTTAGTTTAAGTGTTATTTTCTTGTTAGGACTTCCAACCTTGAAATAAATGGTTGCCTCCCATTTTGGGCGACAGGATCTAATTCAATGTGGACTGGAGTAATATGTGTGCAAGTGTGCAACACGTCAAAAAAAATTTTAGGAAGTGCGTGACATGTTAAATTGATGTCAGGATAATGTTACCAAAATTCCCTTTGTTAGGGGCACTGTTCTTGACGCCATCTTGACATCTCGTGCAACCATGGGTAATGGATATTTTCTCGTCCAGTTTGCACTGGACTAGATTCGGCCTCGGCATTGGATGTTATTATTAGCCCAAAGAATTAGGTACTAACAATCCCTGAACGGACAAGGTGCGAATCGAGTCAGGAGTGGACACATCAGCGCTAAAAAGTGATAAATGCCCCCCCAAAAGGTGTAAATCACTTTTTTGGTGCTGTTGTGGCTGCCCCAGATGCCATTCTGATCTATTCGTTTCGTACCCAGTCAAAGCTTTATTCTTAGACCCCACCAATTAAGTGCCAAAAGATTGGGCAAGGGTAGAACCATAAGAAGAGTACAAATTGTAAAGGTGGCACAACCAGACCACTTCAAGTGCCTGCATTAGCCGACGCCCCCAATGCTCTCGTGGTTGCAGTACCGTCTCTGTCGAGTGTCTTGATTCCAACTCAATCAGCAACATTTGTCTGCAGTCATTCATTGATGCTATTTCTTCTACCATATGTTGTGGGTACCATGTGACTATCAAAAAAAAGTGTCTGCCTTGTCAAATAAGGATTCAAACTTGGTCTAGTTCTCTTTTTTTTTTTTTTTAGGTAAAAGTCTGTCTCCTTCTCGAACATGCAATTCTAAACACTAGTCTGATGAGTTTGGACCCTCTACAACTCAATCCTACTTGGACTCAATTATGAAAGTTAAAAGGGCATCCAAGGATGTTTGGGTAAACACATGGCCGAGTTTTTATGGTGTGTTTTCAAAAACACCCGATTGATGCTTTTTACTTTCTCTTGATTGAGCGATAAGGCTTTTTTTGTTCTTTGGGAGAAATATAGGGCTAATTCCCCTGCACCATATTGTAGAGGATTTGCTCTCAATAGATTGGACCCCCATAATCAGTCTTGTTCAACGTCCAGAAGATTGAGACCCATCACTTAATGGACCTCACCATAATAGATTTCCTATACAAAAAAGTGGGAGCAAATCTACTATGACCAAACGTGGTGTGACCACACCACCAGGGGCGGAGCCAGGATTTTCACGTGGGGGGGCAAGCCAAAGGATTATGTGCGCTCCCTTAACTGGTGCCAATGGTACGCCCACAACCAGAGGGGTGACAGGTCACATCAAAAAAGTGAAAAGCACCCCCCCAAAAGTGTAAATCACTTTTTCAACGTGACGTGTCACTTGCTGGTTGCGGGCACACTGTTGGCACCCATTAAGGGGCGCTCCTAATCCGATCCAGGGACAAGGATTCTCCAGGATTTTAAATCATCTACAGTCTCAAAGGATAGGTACCACTCCATTAGCAATCAGTGCGTGACATGTGGCCTGAAAAAGGGTGTTTGAGCTAATACACATGGGTCAAAGGAAGGTATTATGGTAAATATACAATTAATAAGTACTTGTGTATTTATTAATCAACATAGATGTTGTGTCCAGGACACCAGGTGACATCACATGGAATAAAATGGGCAGTGGCTGGATGAAATTTTAAATTCCCACCCATTTTATTCCAAATGAAGTCACTTGGCACCCTGGATACCATCCTGGATAGGAAATTTGCACCCCTTGTCAAACATTGTGTCACATCCTGAGCAGAGAACAAAGTGGCACTAGTTCAGTCAGATCAGAGTTGCCGAGTCACATCCTGAGCAGAGAAGGGAGTGGTATCAATTCAGTCAGATTGGAGTTGGCATTAACTCATTTTCTGATAAGGTGGGGCAACTGATTCCAATCTTAGGGTACTCACACATTGGGGGGGAGGGGGGATCATAAATTTGGTCTGGTCCATTAGTATTACAAGGGTACTCAGACATTGAGGGGGGGGCAACTGCCCCCCCTTGCTCCTATATAGCTCCGCCACTGCACACCATAGGCTAACACGTTGAGTGCACAGGATTAAAAGCATAAAAAATGGTGTTCGAATCAATAAATAGGTGCCAAAATGAGGCGACAGTTTCAAAATCACATTACCTGTCCCATAGATCCTCTCTTGCTCATGAGACTGTCTTGCGACGGCCTGCAACACACACGTACTCGAAAGTGACAACAAACTTCTTTGGGGTTACATGTGCATTACAGTCTAGCGAGCAGGAGAAAGTCCTAAGTGGCCTGTCTGTGATGCATGTCACACTGTGGTTACAGGTAATTTGCTCCCACAAAAAAGTTAGCATGATCAAAATTCAGAGGATCACTTAGTAGTAAGTAGTCATTATCTACTCTACTCCATAGTGGAAGCCCATAGCGATCAATATGGGCTGATACATGGCAAATATTTAAATTTAACGTCGTTTTTTAAGTGCTTTTGTTTGAGGTGGGTACATATTTCCACTTTTACCCCTAGAAATGCCACATGTTAGCTCGTGGTGATAGCTACGGGCTTCCACTACAGAGGATCCCAACTCAGTCATCATTCGATCATGTTGATTTTGGCCTAGTTAACACGTTAAGTAGAACCCATTTAATGGTAGGCCCTGAGCAGGTGTATGCATGGGTTGGGTTTGGGCTGGGCCTTGGTAGGCCCATGGCTGAGCCCCCATAAAATCTTTCCAAGCACATATGGATGCTTAGTTAATTCATTTAGCTTATGCATATGCAGTCCCTACTTGCTCAAACAAACACTATCACATCTATAAAAAAACAAAGATGAGACTTCGATTAGTGGCCAGGGGAGATTTATAAAGTATCTCATGAGTATTTCTCTCGTATATTCAATTTTTCTACCCCTTCGAATTTCCAAATTGATAAGATTTCAAAGAAATGCCATCTTTTCCTCTTTGATTTTGCTAAGGAGGCTTCAAATACTCCCTTTTCAAGAGAAAAAAAAAAATTTAAGTGGCTTTTGAAATTGCCTTTCTTAAGGCTCATGGGCCTCGATAGTTTTCCTGTCGGATTCTACAAAAAATACTAGAATTTTCTTGAGGATGAGGTCATTGATGCAATGTTGGAATTCTTTAATGGAAACTCTTCTATTTCTAGTATAAACCAAACCTTCATTGGCCTTATTCCCAAATCCTAGAATCCATGACCCAATTTTGTTTTGTCAGTCTGTGCAATGTCATTTATATGATTATTGTAAATCTATAGCTAAAAGACTTAAAATCTACTTCTTGAAAATCATCTCCCCAAATTAGAGTACCTTTGTTAAGGGGAGATAGATTACTATAGGAGTGTCAACGAGTTGAGCCAGCTCAGTTCAGGCTCATCACATTAAGGCTCAACTCAGGCTCGTGACGAACCTGAATTACCGAGCTCAGGCTTGCCTTAGGCTCAAAAAGGTAAACTCAGGCTCAACTTAGCTTGGCTCACCAAAAATAAAAAAAAAACTGCCCAACATCCTAATGGTCCATTAGCCTAATGTGTTTTATTTTTAAACATTATATTGTTACTATATATGATTTCATTAAAAATTATTAACTAAACAAAGCTCTTAACAAGACGAGCTTTTAGTGAGCTGAGCTTAGTGAAACTCGGCTCAGGCTCACTTAATAAACGAGCTTAAATCAAAACTCAGGCTCAGCTCATTGAGCTTAAAACAAGGCTTAAGATCAGCTCTTAACGAGCCAAGATTCCAACTGAGCCGAGTTAGCTCAACTCTTTGACAACCCTAGATTACTGAAATCATCCCCATTAGTCATGAAATTTTGAAATTTCTTAGTAGCAGTAAAAACCACTTGAATCTTGTTGCTATTCAAATAGATATAAGTAAAGTCTATGACCATGTTAAATGGCTTTACATTTCTAGCATAATGGATAAGGTTGGGTTTAGTGGTAAGTGAATAAATTGGAGTAAAGAGTGTATATCATCTATATCATGCAAAATTCTCCTAGATGACTCTCCGAGTAATCAGATCTTACCCACTAAAGGTATTCACTAAGGAGATCTCATTTCTCCTTTCCTCTTCTTTTTGTGTGTTAAAGGTCTTTCAACCTCTTTAATTCACTAAGAACATGCAAACAAATTATCTGACATTAAAATCAAAGCTTCAAATCCCTGATATTACACCTTATGTTCGTTGATGATTATTATTACATATGTTCTAAAGTCAATGTGAAAGAAATTTGACATTATTATCGATACTCTGAGAGAATTAACTGAACCTTTAGGGTAAATCATCAATCTAGACAAATTTGAACTCTTATTCAACTAAAGTATGCTACAAAAAATTAGGAGTATTATCCACGGTGCCCTTAAGGTGCGCTGAGGATTTGGTCAGACAACTTAAAGAGTGGCTAAAGTTGGAATGACATCAGGGTCGAGTGCCAAAAAGTGAAAAACATCAGTGCTGATGTGTCAGCCATAATGTCATTCCAACTTTAATCACTTTCTAAGTTGTTGTACCTAATCCTAGCTCCTTAAGATTAGGTAAGCACAAACTCCTAACAAATGTCTTGGTCTTCTCCTTTGTAGAGGACCATGCCATGATTAGAGTCCAAGTCTGGATCGGCAAGTTACATTCCCTTATGTCTTGCTTTTCCATCCCAAATAAATCTATAACTCTATTAATTATATTTCAAATAAATTTTTAGTGGGGTAATGGAGATAGAAGGTAGGAAAGTTAGTTGGGTGAGACTATTTAAAAAGGGGTAAAGCTGAGGATGAGTTATGATTCAGAGAACTCCATGCTTTTAACTTAGCGCTACTAACTAAACAGGTTTGGTGTATTCTTCAAAATATAGATTCTCTTTGGGTCTATCTCATTAAATTGATCTACTTCCCTAAGGGGGATTTCTTATCAATCAAACTTAAACATGATAGTTTATGGGAGTGGAAAAGTATTTTTAAGAGTCCTGATATCATTCTTAAAGGTCTTTGTTGGAATGTTAGTGATAGTAATGAGATTAATTCCTGGTTTGATCCTTGGATCCTTTCTACCGAATCTTTCAAACTCTCCCCACCCCTTTCCCTCAGAAAACTCCTAACTTCATTAATAGATCCCATCATGTTTGGGATTCAAATCTCCTCTAAAACTTTGTAAACTCTGAGAAGCTAGGAAAAATTTAAGAATTCCCTTAGGTTCAACCCTCCAAGAGGATACGTTAATTTGGTAGTTTGATAAGAAATGTATTTTCTCTGTTAGATCACTTATCAAGTGATTATCTCTTCTCCCCCTTACTCCTCCTGACAAGTTTGGATCCTTCCTGTGGAAGAAAATTTGGAGTTTGAACATTCATTCAAAGGTTAAACACTTTTGTTTGAGGGTTCTAAGGAACAATATCCTTGTTAATGCTAATTTAGTCAAGACTCAAGAAAATACCTAATGATGATGATGTATCTTACCCGAGATGATGAACCAAGCGGACCAAGCGGCTTACCCAAACTAGACCAGTTATAACTCGCACTGAATACTTGGTCACAAATGATTGAGCCGACCAAGTCAGATGACCAAGCTAATTGAATCGTATGATGTATGAGCCGACTGAACCAGATGACCGAGCCGACCGAATCAGATGATCGAGCTAATTGAGTCGTATGATGTATGATCCGACCAAACCGGATGTCTGAGCAGACCGAACCGGATGACCGAGCTGACTAAGCAGTATGACCGAGCTGATTGAGTTGTATGATGTCCGAGCCGACCGAACTGGATGGCTAAGCTGACTAAGCAGTATGACCTAGCTGATAGAGTCGTATGATGTCTGAGCCGACTGAGCAAGGTGATTACCAAGTCTACCGAGTAATATGACGATTGGGCTTATTGAACAGCCTGATCGAGCCGACCAACATCATGACTGAGCCAACCGAGCAATGTGATGATTGGACTGACCGATCCGATCGACCATTATCATGATCAAGTTAACCGAGTAGCATGATGACTGAGCTAACCGAGCAACATGATAACCGACTGAGCGATAGGTGTCGACCGCCATCAAGATGGAAATGCAGTTACAAGACGTGAAGTGACGTAGGGGAACGATCAACTCAACGTTGACACGTGCACCACTTACCCATGTTCTTCTAACTGACTTGAGGAATATTCCTGACAAGGACCACATGGTTGTACGAAGCCCAAGTCCACAATGCGTAAGGAGAACCCTTATATAAAGAGGAGAACCTCAAAGAAGAAGGTATGCAAAAAAATAACCCAAAAAAGAATACCAAAAAGATTTTTAAGGTCTGGTTACTAACTTGACCGTCGGAGCGGCTATGACCGACGCCACACCGGCGTCTACCTCTAATGAATTGCAGGTGAACCAGACTGGAGGTTCGCGGAGCAGGATGACTAGCGGCCATTTTGATGATCCAAATTTCGGCATCATCACCTAATATTCATTCATGTTGCCCATTATGTTCTAATGACATTGAATCAATCATCCACTATCTAGTTTCTTGTATTCTTGCCACAGGGGTTTGGTTTTCCTTTTAATATTCTATTCAAACTTCCTTGGAACCTAGGGTATCTTTTCATGAGTGGGTACTTTCATGGTTAAAATCGAACTATTTAGATAATATAAAAAAAGTTTAAATTGTTCTCTTTATGGGTTGTAGTTAGTTAGAAAATTTGGAAATCTCGAAATACAGTAATATTTGATAATAAACCCTTTTGTATTGATAAGATATTGTGTGTAGAGATAAACCCTTTTGCATTGATACGATATTGTGTGTAGAGATAAACCATTTTGCATTGATAAGAGCTTGTGTGTAGAGATTAACAGCTTGAAGGAGAAGTTTGATGAGGCCCCTGCATCCCATGATCAACTCTTATGGTGCTTTCCTTTGATTTTTTTTTTTTTTGTTAAAATAAATTTTAATGGAGCATTTGTCTAAGGTTTGGTGTTTACTGGTACAAGTTTTATTATTATCAATGATATATTTGCTTTTATTGCTGTGTGTGCTAACATGTCTTCAGCTTCCTCCCCCTTAATTGCAGAGTGCCTTGATGTAAGGAAGGGTCTATTCTTAGCCCGGCCAAGATTTTCTTTGCCGATGGTAACCTCTGCCGAGGTCAAGGGGTGGCCACATCAGCGTCATAAGTGATTTACACTCGCCCCCAAAAAGTGAAAATCACTTTCGGCACTGACGTTTCTGCCTATTTGACCCTCGACAGAGGCTAGAGGAAGATAGAGTTGGCGTATGAAATCCAAGCCGTTTTTACTTATCTATTGGCTTATCTAATGCTATTTTGGAAGGGGAGTCCTTAGAAATCATCATCTTGCTGGATGGTCATATTTTTTTATGTCCATGGGCCATTTCTTGTATTATTTTGGATTGTAGGATTTTATTTAAACAATTAATGAACACCTCTTATTGTTGGACCTGTAGATCTTTCGTTTGCTTGCAGCGGTTTTAAGCCTCGATCTCCTTCCTTGTGGCTACCATCTTGGCTTGTCTAACTGAGTTCAATAACCAACATGGAATCTTTGTGTTTCCTCATGTGGCTTGGCCACTCTTCTTAATGAATGTGTCCATTTTACCCAAAAATAAAAAAAAGGAACACAAAATTACCTCAGCATGGAGGAAACTAAGCTAATTTGTTTGTTTGTTTTTTAGAGGACAAATGGTTCACCATTCAAAACTATTTACAGATCCCCACTAAGGGGTCGTACCAAATCTTAAGTGAAGTTATCCTGTTGGGATTTGGTGCGACCCCTTAAAAAATGCCTAAAAAATGCCCTGTATCAGAAATGGACACATTAGTATCAGAAATGTGATTTGGACTTTTTTTTTAGGGGGGGGTGAAGATTATCACTTTTTGGCACTGATGTGTTTGCCCCTGCCCCTAATGCAAGGTGGACCTTAGGCTTTCTTTAAGGCCTTGTTGGTTGTCTTGAATTGAATAGAAATAGATATAAAAAAATAGAAAGGAAAATTACACAAAGAAAAAAAATCTGTAATTTTTTATTCTTTTCCTATGGTTATTTGGTTGCCAAGCAAAAGTAAAAAAAACAAAGGAAACTTATTTCACAATTTTGATAAGAAAGGAAGTATTTTCAAGCAATGATTATGTAAAAATAATATGGTAGCAGACAATAAAATAGTCAGTTACATTAGAAAATCTCGACAACTGAGCGGATTTTGGTTCTTGGCAACCAACCAGCTTGAAAATGAGTTCTCAAGAATTTTTTTGTCAAAAATAATAAGAAAACCAGCTTTTCATGGCAACCAGACAGCCTAAGGGGTCGCAAAAGTTCCCATTCCGAAGAGCAAAATTTCGGAAGAGGAAATCCGCGCCGCTTTTCGGTAGTAATCATCCAAGCCGTCAGTTCACCTTAACAACGATCGACGGTTCATGAAGAAGACAAGTCAGCGATCCGCGTGAATATCTATCATCGAATGGGATTTATTTTATTCTCTCTATATAAGTCCTCCTCAACCTCCCTTTCTTCCCAACCAAAACCTTCTCGATTTCCACTGATCTCCTCTATTCCCGCTCAAAATTTCCTTTGCATTAATTCAATCTCTAGTCTGTAATGGCGCCCAAGGCCGAGAAGAAGCCCGCGGAGAAGAAGCCGGCGGCCGAGAAACCGACGGAGGAGAAGCCCTCGGCTGTAGCAGAGAAAGCTCCGGCCAAGAAGAAGCCAAAGGCCGAAAAGCGGCTGCCGAAGGAGGGGGCGACCGCCGGTGACAAGAAGAAGAAGCGAACAAAGAAGAGCGTCGAGACGTACAAGATCTACATCTTCAAGGTTCTGAAGCAGGTCCATCCGGACATCGGGATTTCTAGCAAGGCCATGGGAATCATGAATAGCTTCATCAATGATATCTTTGAGAAGCTCGCGCAGGAGGCTTCGAGGTTGGCCCGGTACAACAAGAAGCCCACCATCACTTCTCGGGAGATCCAGACCGCCGTTCGACTTGTCCTTCCCGGTGAATTGGCCAAGCATGCCGTCTCTGAAGGAACCAAGGCCGTCACCAAATTTACCAGCTCTTAAAACGAGATCTGTTCTTTTTTTGTGTGTTTTTTCATCTTTGCTCTATGTAGGTAGAAGAAGAATAGCAAGATACACATGTTTCTTAATGTTTTCAGTCTGATGTGTATCTAGGGTTTCTTCTGCACTTCTTGATCTGATCCGATGTTGGAAGCATGTTTTGATCGTCCTGATCTGTTTACCATTGTAAATTTGGAATTAAAATAATCTGTTTTTTTCTCAAAGTTCTTGATTATTTCTTGGTTGGTGATGTTTATTTCTTTCTGTGCAATAGAGAGCGGATGAAATTTTAATTTTTGAAAGCTTGCATCCTAGCTGATTCCTATATGTAATTAGGATGTTATAAGATGCAATGCCTATTACACTACACTGGTGGTTGACTGCATTGGTTGTGATAATCCCTTTTGCTCACAGCGTTTAAAATCAACATGCATCAAGAGAGTCAAGCACAAGGGCATTTTTGAAATTGTTTTTTGTATGGCATCTTTCACAGCAAATCCACTCTGCAGCTCTCTATTTTCTGCATGATGAGAAGTTCTGAGAACACTTTCTTTGATGTTCAAGAATCTGAAATTTCATTTTCTATCGTTTCTGCACCTCACATTGAATCTGAAATTCTGAATTGAATTCTTTATTGCTTTTAGTTTGTGTCAGGTTATGGTTGTAGGTCCAATGGGGAGAATATATGTTGAATTAAATTATGAATTCATAAAAAAATGTTGAATATGTATTGCAACAGTTGATATATAATTCCATTGCTGTTGGGGATGCCACAGTGAGGCATCCAGAACTCACAATGCCTTGATTGAAGATGTTTTGAGGGTACTCCAGCTCAAATAATTTCTCTCTTTCATCTAGTCTTTGTTCCTCGAAAGTTTTATTTTATTTTTTATTTTTGGTTTGCTTCTTGCTTTCAAGCTACTCTTGGTTGGGGCCTCTAGAATTAAGGTAGGTGATTTGATACCATGATCTTTGGATCTTTGAATAGACTTGGAATCAAGTTTATATATATATATATATATATAGTCTTTTAAGTGATGTATTGTAATTAACATATAGAAAAGCTGTGTGGTCTTACCATTATTTCAATGCATTCTGCAGAATTATGTCAGCATGAGTGGGACACCAACATTCTTCATTGATACAATGTAAGAATTCATTCCATTCACCATTTCCTAGCACCTCTTTAATTGTCCAAAAGAGCTATCATCTATCTTGGTATATGTTTGTTTTAATTATATATATAGTTGTCTGTTACAGTGAGACAATGGATAGGAAGTATTTGTTTCTCAAAGTTTATTTTGCTGTTTTTAACCTGAAATAATGATCTCTACTAGATAACTGTTTAGAATCTGCATCTCTTCTCCGGAATGAATGAATCAACTTTACATTGTCTGATAAGCTGTCCCAATATTGAGAGAATATGGTTTGCCTCCCCCCTCTCCATTAGGTCAAAACCACTCAAGAGTTCTCACTTTTTTCCGAATGGATCAAGGATGTTTTGAGTCTAATTTAGGGAACAATGAGGAGGCCCAAAAGGCCACTGAATATATCTTTATCCTGTGCTGGTCAATCTGGAAAGGCAGAATGCCTTAATATTTGAAAATTTGGAAATGAACATTGCTAAATTCTTCTTTGATACAGACTGTATTTTGTTGACTAACTTCTGTAATATTCGATACGCATGTTTTGACAGCTGCTAATCATGCTTCCCACTGTCTAACCAAAGCAGGGATCCAATCCTATTCCCATACTCCTTGGGTATTGAATCACCTCTGTTGGAGAACGTACTCTCCAAAGACTTATCTTTTTGTATTCCCTCAGTTTCCTAATTCCAAATATTTTTGTTTGTTTTGTTTTTATTAATAAAGCAAAGATTAATTGATAACTGAGAAGCATGAGAAGTACAACTTAGCTTGGGGCTGGAGAGCATCCATTAGCTGAAAATAAGACTATCCCATTCGAAATAAAATTCATGGAATTTCACTACCATCATTATAGAAAGGTGAGAACTCCAACAATACAGTAAGGATGTCACCTTGTCGGCAAGTTTGCTGTTTTTCACCCGACCATGCTATAAAACACTGAGCATTTCGCTCCAGCCAAAGAGCCCTGCAAAGCACAACATGGATGCTATACCACAGCCTTCTCCCACTAGGAGTTAGATCAGAGACCACTGCATTGCTCCACATCGACGGACGGCTATTCCTCCATCGTCCTTGGCATGACCCAACATCAATCAAATCTCCTCAGGAAAGAAGTCCAAGTCCCATGAATTACTTGGGCGTGAAGAAATAGATGCCTAGCATTTTCTTCATCGTTGCATCTATTAGGCATGTGGAAGCCTCTGGCTCTAAGCTTGTCCACAGTATGCACCTTTTCCAAAGTTGCCAACCAAAGCAAAAACAGGTTGCTTTTGAGGGAAGCTTGGATTTCCATATTATCCTAGCATTTGGGAAAGGAGTCATCTGTCATAAGACACTAGTAGACCTCTTTCACCGAGTAAGTCCCTTCCTTGTTATAATGCCAGATCCAACGTCCTCTTTGAGGCTGCTAATCTCTATGCCATCAAGTCTAATGAGGAGGGCACCCTGCCATGTGGTAGCTTCAGGACATATCACTGTAGGAGGGTCCCCCTAACCTTTTGGATCAACTAGTGTATGGAGGAGGTCAAGAGGTCATGGCAGGAGTGATTTTGAGCATCAGTTTTGAGTTATTTTTTATGTTTGGTCATGTGGATCCCACTTTGGTAGCATGTGCATTTTGTTTCTTTTGTTAGTTTGTGTCTTTTTATTAGGTGAGGGTGGCTACATTATTTTTTACGCAGAATGATGGCTTAAAGGATATGTGGAAGCTTGTACCAATTTAAGGAATCAAGAACTTTGTCTTAAACATTCCAAGCAATAGCAAATTTTAGGGAGCTTAGGACAGAAATACAAAATTGAAATAAAAGAAATTGGGTTGAATGGAGAAGAATGGCAAGAAGAAATTAGGGGAAAAGGTTTAGAAGGGTTCTAAACCTTGGGTTGAATGGAGAAGAATAACATATGTTGAAGGCTTCTCTATCTTCAAACTTTGGTGCCTGGTTTGAGCTTGGTTGGTGATTTCCTCAAGGTACTTCTATCTTCTTTTTCTTCCCCTTCTACTCATCTTGCCATTTTCTTTGAATTTTCTTTTATTTTTGGTTGTTACTTGATTCAAGAATTTGAATCTTGGTGTTTCTTGAACTGTAGAGATTATTCTTCAATTATTGGTTTTTCCTGATTTTTATTTTAAGGTTTTGTTCCTTTATCAATGTACTTACCATCCATACAAGTTTCTTGAAGTTTCTCTTTGATTTCGTATAGTTCTTGATTCATCTTTTACTTCTAATTTTCTGGTTTCCTGAATTTCAAGATTTTACCGTCCGAAAGCTTATATAATTTTATATAGAGTAACATTGAGATTTTGTCTAGAAAATATAGAATTGCCTTTATGGGTTTCTTTCTTATCTTTTATCCGTTTTTTTTTTCTTGTTTCAATTCTTATAATCCCCTCTAATCGTGTTTCTTCTTCTATTTTCATTAAATCTTGATTTGTTAAAGAGTGCTTAAAGTTCAATTTTTGGTTCTTTAACTTTATTCTTGCTATCATCTACATCAACATTGGAATCATGTTTATTGTGTTGCATCAATTCTTTAATTAAAAGAAATAAAATTAGTTTAAGAAATTAAAGAAAATAACAAGATGACCAGCAAGAATTAAGAAAGAAAGGAAACATAAATATTAGATGTTGAGAAAGAGATGGAGTAAAGAGAGAAAAAATCTCTTGTGTGATAGAGAGGAATCACTTACTTGTGTGATAGAGAAAAGAAAGGAGAGAAAACGGGGAGCCCACAGACCATGGCTACAACTCGAGAAGAGATACCTTCCCACACGTTGGATTTAAACAATTCATTTTATTTGAAATTCCAAAAACTGATTACAATGTAATATCCTTTTATAGACCACTAGACTCTTAAACCAGCTAGAACTCCTACTTTTAATATTGCACCTAAGATCCTAGACTTAACCCTTAATACAAAGACTTGTTACAAATTAGACCCCAGAAGAAAATTAGAAATAAGAAATATGAACCTTATGACAACAATCCTAAAATAAAATAAAACCTAAATAAAATGACCCCAAAATTTCTAGGAACATCCCCCAAAAGCATAAAATTAAAAGCCTAACTACTTGACACAACATAGAGGACTATCCATGGTTCTCTTAACTTCTTCTTCACACTATATGCTTTCGCATCATAATCCTCGGGTTTGAAGAAGTTCAACCACGAACTTGCTGGTGTAGAAATATCATATAAGAGGATAAACACTTCATCTTGATGGTCTTCAACTTGTAGGGACAACAACATGAAATGTAACTTGGAGGAGAGCAACACACGATCAACTTGTGGTGCACTTGCTTCCTTGAATTGCAACTTGTCTTCCACAGTGTCTTCATGTTAAACTTTCTCTTTGGAGTATGATTTCTTGTCCTTAAGAACTTCAAAAGTGTTGAGGGGAGCTTCCACTTGTGGAGGACTCTTCAAAACTGGCTGCTCTTGTGGAGGAGACCTTTGAGGCAAGGTCTTCAACAGATAACATTGACCACACATGGAGAATTTCAAGAAGCATGTCTCTTGATCGTAGCTAACATGCCTCTCATGAACCCATTGTTTTCCTAACATGAACTCTTGGCCTTTTCGTGGATTGGTTTGACACAAAACATCGTCTTGATATGCTCTACGTCGATATAGAAACCATCATCAAGAGAACGACAATAAAACTGAATGATCCTCTTCATCCTCTAGGATCTTTCCAATCCAACTTGGAGAGATTATCTTCTCCTCGTACTTGTCATTGATTATAACTCTAAACAACCTCTATCATTCCTGGGACTACAACTTTGCAGAACTAACTGTAAATCGTGAAGCTTTGATACCAAATTATGATGTAGAATGATGGTGATATGCAGAAACTTATACCAATTTAAGGAATCTAGAACTTGTCTTAAACACTCTAAACAATAGCAAATTTTAGGGAAAAACTTATAACAAAAAGAAAGAATTGAAATAAAAGAAATTAGGAAGAATAGAGAAGAAAGATACGAAGAAATTAGGGGAAAGATTCATAAGGCCCTTGATCCTGATGGGTTTCCTATCAAATTTATTATGTCTTGCTATGATTTTCTGGGAAATGATGTGATGACAACCATTATAGCTTTCATTCGAAGGATCAGTGGTGTAGAAGCCTCAGTGCCTCCTTTGAGTCTCTGATTCCAAAGAAAGATGGAGCGACGAAGATACAGGATTACCGGCCTATTAGTTTGGTGGGGTCCTTGTATAAAATCCTATCCAAGGCTCTTACTCTTAGATTGTGGGGCATCCTTGTGTTATATTGAAATCCCGTAATGCTTTTCTTCAAGGAAGACAGATTATGGATTGCTTTATTCTTGCGAATGAATGCATTGATGCAAGGATGAAATTAGGAGAAGCTGGAGTTTTGTGTAAAATCAATGTGAATTGGCATTCCCTAAACTTTATTGTTGGCAAGATGAGATTTGGCGATCGTTTGCGAAATTGGATGAAAATCTGTGTGTTGACTCCTTCCTATTCCATTTTAATCAATGGCTCTCCCAAAGGATTCTTCAAGGGCAGTGAGAGGGACCCTCTATCCCCATGCTTATTTATTATTGTGGTGGACCTTTTCATCAAGCTGGTTTTGCTAGCTTGCTTCTATGCAAGCGACAAGACTTTGCATGTATCCTTCATACAAGTCATAGATGACTCGTTATTTTTTATGGGGACTGATCCGAAATTTATCTGTAACCTAAGATGCATATTGTTAATCAAGGAGATGGGGGCTCAAAGCGAATCTTAGTCAATTAAAGCTATTTTCAGTGTAAAAATGAAAGATTGATTCCTTGAACCTGCAAGAAGATTGAAGAGCAAGAGAGAAGAAATAGAGGAGATGAGAGAGAGAAAGTTATATGAGAATGAGGGAATCGTATGAGAGAGTAGTGTTCTTTTTATACAAGCTATTTATTTATTAGTAGAGAGATGGTATGGCATAGTGTATGGAATATTATCCTCCATGTAATGTATCTCAAAACTTCTCCTTAAGCTGGTGAATAAATATTTGTCATTCCTAGATTGTCTATGATACATGAAAAATGAATACTACGTAACCCTTTGTGAAGATATCTGCAAATTGAAACTTTGTTGTAACAAAAAGAATGTAAATACAACCAGACTTGATGTGGTCCTTGATAAAGTGTTGATCAATCTCCACATGTTATGTTCTATCATGTTTGACTGGATATTGTGAAATGCTGATGGCTACTTTATTATCACAAAAGATATTTATTGGACCCTTCACAAGAAATCCCAATTCATCGAGTAATTTCATGAACCATAACAGTCCACAAATCTCATTGGCCATAAAATGAAATTTTGCTTTAGCACTGGATCTCACAATCATCGATTGTTTCTTGTTGTGTCATGTAATAAGATTTCCTAAAAAAAAGGAACAATTTCCAGATGTTGACTTTCGGTTAGTCAAGAAAACGGTTCAATCTGCATCCGAATGTGTTGCCACAACTATCTGATGATTATACTTCTTATACATAATTCATTTTCTTGGGAACCCCTTCAAATATTTCAAAACTCTGTATGCAACTTCCATGTGCGCTTGAGTGGGAACATGCATAAACTGACTAATCACCCCCACTGCATAAGCTATGTCAGGTCTGGTTAGGGACAAGTAGATGAGACGCCCAACAAGTTGCTAATATCTACTTGCATCAATCGACCTTTCACTATCACCTTCTTTTAGTGTATGATTTATTTCAATGGGTATTATAGAGGGTAAAAAATACCCACCATTCACAAACTGCTAGGTGGCACCACTGAGCTGGATCAATCCGCAACTTCGTTTGGTTTAAGCAGAACCAAATAACATTGGTTCAAGCCCCCATGGTCAAACTAACTCCAAAGGCATTCACGTACGTCCGAAGGCATCCATGTGCGTCAAATACATGCAAAGACACAACTCGACATGTCAAGCTATATGATCTACATGCTAACAGTCTCTTAGACTTATCTTCCAAAGTCAAAGATCACAATCCAGGAAGACTTGCTCAAGAAGCTTGTCTAGAAGCCATATCCAAACAACCGGGTACAATCAAATGAATAGTCCATCGTATAAAATCCTAACTCCCCATGGTTCTTTCAAATAGATGAATCCATAATTCCACAAAAGAAGGGATGGATACTCGTTTAAAAAAGGGGCAAGATGATAATCAAAAGGAAGTTTTCTGAGCACTTCACTCTTCTCTTTGTAAAACCCAACTAACTTGACATTTGGAATCTTTAGCAAACACCACCCCCAAGAGCTTGAACCAACAAGAAGACAATCTACAAACATCATTGGTTTAACTAGCAAAAGGAAAATCCAAGGATCACTCTATTCGATTGTGTAGAGGAGTTTCACCCCCCTAAAGTTTGGTGCTGTCTGTTGGAACGTTCACAGTTAAAAAACAATCTTCAACTGCTTAAATCCTCTCACCATTAATGGCCCTTCAACGAAGAATTACTCGAGCTAGTAACCAAGATGGTTTGAAGGAACCTTCTCAAGAGACGAACATTCCCCCATAAGCTGTTGTTGTTCTAGCACTGATTGAAGCTCTCTAGAATCAATTTCGGGAGTAAAGGAAAGAATTCCAACAAGAACTAGAAAGGCTTACCCTAGAGAACAATCCCCTTAAGATGAGACTTCGTGTGGAAGGCCCTAATCAACATAAGGCCGCTTCTCATTCACTCACCACCAACAACAAAGGCATGAAGCAAAACCCAGGATGGGAGGAAACTTCTCATCCTTCCGAGCAGACCTTGAAGTAGAAGGTCTCCAAGAAGGATGTCAAATCTCTGGTTGACAAACGTCTAGAGGAACTCAACCTACGATTTGAGACTCCTTGAAATCAGATTGCCCAATAGCCCAAATGTGGTAAAAAACTTGGACAAGTCTCCTTTTGGCCCAAACATCTTGAATCAACTGATATCTAGACGTATCACCATGTTGAAGTTAATTAGCTACGATGGATCCATCGATCTCGTAGCACATCTGCATCATTGCCAACAGGTGATTACCTTGGAGCAGTACAATGACGGTCTGATGTGCAGGGTATTTCCCTCCAGCTTACAGGGCATATTACCCTAGAATGGTTTAAAAAAAGTTACCACCATCAAGCGTCAATAGCTATCTCCAACTATGCATCACTTTTGTTGCCAACTTCGTCCACGGTCGGCTCCAAAGGAAGGACGTTGACACCTTCTTCAACATGAATAAGTAAAGCAAGGAGCCATTTAGGGCACACACAGAGGTTCCAAATGGAGTTGCTCCATGTTGACGGCTGTGATGAAAAGACCACAACCATAGCCTTTAAAAGAGGGCTCCCAAATGCCTGTAAGCTGCATCATTCTCTAACGAAGACGTCCACAAAAAACATGGCCAGCTTTCTAGCTAGAGCTGAAAAGTATGCAAAGCTAGAAGATGAAGTCCCACTTCAAGTGACAACAATAATCAATGCATTGGCAAATCATCGGTCCAGGCTTGATCATACCAAAGAACACCACAAAAACAGCCCCAACAAAAAGAGGAAGACAAAAGATAAGCCTGTTCTAGAGTTCACACCTCTCAACACACTCATACAAGTCATCTTGCAGCAGATAAAGCACGAGCCATATTTGAAGTGGCCTGAGCCATTGAAGAGTGATTCAAGCACCAGGGACTAGTCCTGACACTACGCTTATCACAAAACCAAAGGACACATGACTAATGCATTGAGTCCTTTGACTATAACTTGAAGACCTCATCAAGCGAGGATAGCTCAAAACCTACATCGTTGATGGTTGCCAATGGGGGGCACACCCTAACCAAGAAGAAAGACCTCCTCCAAAGCAAGTGGCCAATACTCAACAAGTAACTGAACTAGTTATATATTCCATCCATGGAGGCCCTAGAGATGAAGCTACTACCAAAGTTGCACTCAAAAGTCATCACTAAAAGGTGGCCCAGGTATGATAAGGGTACCACATATCCCAGTCAACAAAAATGGTGACAGAACCATAGCCGATGACACACCAAGGATTGATCACCTTCTCCAACTGAGATTTGGAGGATTTACATTGTCCACATGATGACATATATCTCATCCAAAACCTCCAACTCAGGGGTTAGGAGAACCATGGTCGACACAAGCAATTTGACAGATATTCTCTTATACTCAGCTTTTTTTCAAGTGAATTTGAAAAAGTTTAACCTGGAGCCTTACTCTACTCCTTTGGTTAGTTTTGATGGGCAACCCACACTAGCCATGGGAAAGATTAGGTTACCAATATCTCTCAGTTCAATCTCTCTGATGACTAGACTTTTTGGTAGTGGATGCACCTTCCCCATATAATGCAATCTTAGGGAGGAGCTGTATCTATAAAATGAAGGCAATCCCTTCCACTTATCATCAATGTTTTTGATTTCCCACACCAGAAGGGTTAATGGAAGTCTATGGAGATCAAGCATTTGCCTGTAAATGCTATGATCTCGTGATGTAGACAGATTAACTACAACATACTCCCCCAGATCAATAACAATCACAACATTGGCCCTTGAATGCACACCATTAGGGTCTGTAAGCCTCCACTGCAAAAGAACTTGAAGAAGTAATATTAGACTCTAAAAAGCAGGACAATGTCACTTAAATCAAAGCAAATCAACTAGAAGGATTTAAAAAACAACTCTCTCACTTCTTAAGAAGCAATAAAGAATTATTTGCATATTCTCCAGAAGAAATGGCAAGAATAGATCCGGAGGTCATGACTCACAAACTAAGTGTTGATCCAGAGCTTATAAGATATCCGTTGGTTAAGTTGGTAAAGTATGTGGGTGTCGTACCACAGACTTGGGTTCAAAACCTGTCTTCACCAATAATTACCTACAAAAAAAAAGTGAAGCTAAAATAAAGAAGGTTCGCCCTAGCACAAAAACTTATCATCAGGGAAGAAGTTCAAAAGTTCCTATAAATTGGTTCAATATGAGAGGTCAATTACCTTGAATGGCTAGCTAACGTAATAGTAGTCCCCAAAAATTATGGGAAATGAAGGGTATGCATGGATTACACTGACCTTCACAAAGCTTTTCCCAAAGACAACTTTCCACTCCCAAATTTTGACCAGCTTGTGGATGCCACAGTTGACCATGAAATCTTATCATTAATAGATGTGTATTATGGGTATAATCAGATTTTCATGCATCCATAAGATCAAGAGAAAACATCTTTCATCATTGAGTAAGATTGTATTGCTATTGGGTCATGCGTTTTGGATTGAAAAATGCAGGAGCCACTTAACAAAGGCTCATCAGCAAAATTTTCAATGACCACATTGGCACCATGATTGAAATCTATGTAGATGACTTGCAAGTAAAAAGCTGATGCAAAGAAGATCATATCTTCCATTTCTTAGAAGGATTCTAATTACTCAGAAAGTATGAGATGAAACTCAATCCCGCAAAATACACGTTCGGGGTGTCCTCAAGCAAGTTCCTAAGATATCTGGTCACACAAAGGGGGATAGATGTTAATCCAACCCCAATCAAAGCATTGGTCGAGATGCCTTCTCCCTCATCAATGAAGCACAAAGACTCACTAGAAGGATAGGAGCCTTCAACAGGTTCATCTCCAAATTCGGTGACAAATGTAAGCCATTCTTTCAACTTTTAAAGGAAAACAAAAGATTTGAATGGAACAAAGACTGTGAAGCAACTTTTTAACAGCTAAAGCAATATCTCGGTTCTCCTCCACTTTGAAAGTGAAATTTGCGCGAATGACCAAAATCTTGTCATTTGTGAATATTGAAGAAACTCGCGAATGACACAAAACATTTCATTCGCCCCAATGGTGAAGTTCACGAATGAGGCGTGATCTCATTCGCGACCAATGGGTATTTTGTGAATGGGAGGCAAATTGTCATTTGCACACACTGAACCAGAAGTCTAGTTTTGTCTCCAACTCCTTCAATTGTGGTTGTTCTGCATAGCCTCGACATCCACACTCCTTGAGCACCCGGGAGACTCATGGTGGTGCAATCTCGCATAAAAGAAGTACCAATGTGCACAAGAAAGAGGGAAAATACATTCCCACTTCAAGAAGGACTCTTTATGCAATGAGGAAGTTGTTTGTCATATGGAACTCAAACCTATTTTTCATCTATATATATGTTCAAAGAGAACGAAATCAGTACTCTTTTGACTCTCCCATATTTTTTATAGTGTTAGCAAAAGCTCTAGCTCTCCAATCCACGATAAACTCACCACCTTTTCCATCTTCTCTAAGTCTGCAAACCAACAAGCATCTCTCTTCTAAGTGGACAGCAAGTTCGCATACCTCTGCAAAACCTTTAAGGAAGAAAATTCAGAAGCTTGATATTGAAGAAGCTCATGGCTAGGTAAAGTGTAGATTTTAGTTCATATTTGAAGTAAAGTTTGTAAACCATATTCATGTTAATAAAAAGAGTCTTTTTCATTCTCTTCTTTTTCTTCTTTATTTATGCAACTTTGTTTGTTTACAATTTGAGTGACTTGAGATAATCAGAGGATTGTTGTGCTAAACAACAGTAATTAACAAACTCTCTTACAAGAGCTTTGAGTAATAGTTCCCACATAAAAATAATAAACTAGCTCCTTAAACGGTTGGGTAATCTGAACACTTCAAATTTTCAAAACGTTCCATAAGGAATGTTGCACAAAGGAAAATGGCTAAAATCTGTAAAGCATTCCTCAGCTAGCAAGGGATTGGGGGTATTCCTGTTATGTACTACCACCATGGGCACATTCACAAAGGTTTGACCCATCCTTACCCTCTGAAGGAATTATAGACTATACTTCTTCTGTTACTAAAAGAAAGATATTTGGGCCTAAAAAGCAATCTCGGGCATCAGTAATAACTATCGGAACACAGAAAGAGGCTTCTACTAACATCCCAAGCTCTTCTAGGTCGTGCCTGCGTGTTATCAATGTTGTTGACATGATGACTAGAAGTCAACTAGCAGCCAACTTCAGGATACCTGGAGATTCTTATGGGGGAATTGGTTGTCTATGGGATTCCATCGCAATACTTTCCTATGAGATCTCCAGTGGTAACCAATGTTCACACAATAACTGAGCCAACTGCCACGGTTAATATTACCTCTACTTTGCAAGCACTAGAAGTAGCAGGTACTAGCGAGGATAATACTCCACCTCCTGTTAACCAACAAGAGGATGGTCATGTTAGGGAATATGTCATCGATTTGATGGTGAACCAAGTGTAGTGAGTTTGAAAGCCCAATTAAAGGAGTGAGATAGGATCATAGAGCTGAATTACGAGTAGCACATGAAGTTGCTGTAGTTGAGCTAAGAGCCAACATGGAAGCATTGCTAGCTCAACATGCAACATCAGGGCAGGTGGTAGCTCCTTCTAGTCCAAGGTGACCGGCCACAAAATCCTCTAGACCAGCTATTCAAAATCTAGGACTAGGGGTATACCTTCATTATACATTGGACTATATCTTAGCTTCAATGTCGGGGGTGGCCCCATCTTTTGGAACTGTTCCAAGTACATCTATCCCACAGCGGCATCCGTCGTTAAATCCACAAGGGGCATTCCCACAGGGTCCTTTTCAACAAAGCATATTATCCATCTGAACCTCCCTTGCAAGGACCTCCACAATGGACATGGCCAGGGAGGTTACGCTTACAACCCTTCTATGTCTCCTCAAGGGCCATACATGCAGCCTGCTACACCTGTTATGGATCATATCGCCATGCGTGCTATGATGGCAAACATGTTAAAAGAATACAAAGAACATGAGTCCATGAAGGGATATTATGCTAGAAAGCATTATCCACCACATGTGGATATGGTGCCGTTTCTATCAAAATATGTGCAACCTCATTTCAACATGTTTAATGGGTCTACATGCCCTCGGCAACACATCGCCTAGTTCGAATCACGGTGCGGTTCTATCATACAACATAATGATCTACTGTTGAAACTATTCGTTTAATCTTTGGATGGAGCTGCCTTCACTTGGTATTGGAACCTTAAACTTTCGATTTCGGATTGGGAATCCATGAAGCAGCCATTCATCCAGTAGTTCTGGAGTGCACATAAACTGGTCAAAGTACATGAGCTAGCCAATGCTAAACAAAGGGAACAAGTAGGACTTCATCAATAGATGAAAGCAACTTATATACTCCTGCGAACATGTATTCCCAACTGAGGATCTTATTGACATGTGCCTGCACAATATTTCATGTGATCTTTCTCTCCACCTTACTCAATCCTTTTCGGATTTGATGATTTGATCTCCAAATAGAGCATAAAAAAGAAAGGAGAGGCAAAGCGGTTGTCAATAAAATGGAATCCGCTATTGTAGGTACTAAGAAGCTACCTACAAAACTCCTCGTTAAGCAATAGCCACGACACCTCAATCAGGATAAGAGACACCTGCCAAGAGACCATCCATGAAAGAGCGGTAGGAATGCACATATACGTTCCACTCAGACGATCTTGAAAATCTTTTTTAAGTAGACCGTAGGATCAAGAGACTGCTTCTTGAACCTAAAAGGCCAACAGGGGTCGATAAGACCGATGATCCTTATTGACAATATCATCGTTTGCTTTGCTACTCTTCAAGAACACTTTGTGTTCAAAGACAAGTTTCAAGATTTGCTCGATAAGGGGACAATAGAACTTGATGCAGATTTAAAGCAGTCTGCTTCGACAAATTCCATCTTCATTAACGAGGACAACCAAGCTTAGACCTAAGGGATGTCTCAATCAAGTTCCAATGATGAGGGAGAGCGAACCATTTTTGAAGGGAAAACTACTTGTAAAAAGTGACTTCTATCTGAGAAAGCAACTTCCAACCACACTCAACTTAACATGATTAAGACACTCAACATAACTTGATCAAGTGTCCCAGACGACGACCATTACGACTCAAAGGAGTCATCAAGAAGAAAGGAAAGAAACTTAAGGCTAAAATAAATAAGCCGGTTTTACAGTTTGATGATTTGTTGGAACTAATAACACTCATGATCCTATGTTGTTTTATATGTCTCTACGGAAGTGTCGCATAGGATCATTTGTTATTTGGTGCTTCTCAGTTAGTTTCTCGATTTTTCTTTCTGTTAGAATTATTTTCTATTTGGAACCTTCTATAATAATTATAAATTTCATTTCTTTCTTCACAAAAAAAAAATAAAAATAAAAATAAAAAATAAATTTCATTTCTCAGTGAGTCTTAGTGATGAATTGAGCTCATCCTTAGTTCACAAGTTTCTCCTGGTATCAGAGTCGCTCGACTAGTGTCTCTTTTTTCCTTGAGTTATGGCTTCTTCTCCTTTGTTAACTTCTGCTTCCAAATCCTCTTTCACCTCCTTATCTACATCACAATCTCTTTCGTCGGCAAGTTCATCTTCTCCACTTTCCTCTTTTATTTCTCATTTGAGTTCTGTTATCACTGTGAAATTGGATTCCCAGAACTATTTGCTATGACACACTCAAATCCTTGCTGCCTTACGTGCTCATCAACTGGATCACTTACTAAACAACAATCTTCAACCACCACAGGAAAAAAATTCTCGATGATTCCAGTAATCTTCAGCCTAATCCCCAATATGCAGCCTGGTGGTTAACTGATCATCAACTCCTCAGCTGCTTGGTCGCTACAATTTTTGAGTCAATTCTCCCCACATCTTTGATCTTTAGTTTGCCAAAGATGTTTGGGCTACTTTGGAACGTCATTTTACTTCCCGTTTCAATATTATTCAACTTAAGAGTCAGCTCCAGACCATCAAAAAGGGCTCTTAGTCCATGCATGACTATCTCAAGACCATCAAAGCCATTATTGATACTCTGGCAGTGATCTCTGCTCCTCTTGAGGCTGAGGACATCGTCCTCTACACTTTGAATGGCCTTCCAGTGGAATTCAACGCATTTATGACAACAATTCGTGCTAGATCTCCCTTTGTTACCCTTGAAGAACTTCATGATCTCTTGTTGATTGAGGATGAGCAACTTAAGGTCGCTGATGTGGATCTCATTCTTTAGTCCTAGTTGGCCTTCTTTGCTTTTTGTCGTTCTCTTGATTTGCAACACACACTTGGTTCTCATACTTGTTGAGGACGTGGTCGTTACCGTGGTTTCTGTGGCAGAGCTCAAGGAGATTCCTCTTTCCGCTATCAACAATCTTGCTAGATTTGTCATCGTACAAATCACACCGCCATTAACTGCTACTATCGCCTCAACTTGTAGTATCAAGCTCCTACCTCCATAACTCGATCTTTTGCTTTGTTTACTGTCGCTCACTCCTCACACGATCCTCTGTGGTATTTGGATTCTGGGGTTAGCAATCATATAACAACAGATCTTGATGCTCTCTCCATTTCTCGTTCGTACACAAGCTCCACCAAAGTTGTCATGGGTAATGGTGATACTTTACCTGTTCATCATACTGGTACTGCTTTAGTTCATACACCTCTAAGTTTTTAACTTACGTAATGTTCTTCACGTATCCTCCATCTCCACCAACCTCATCTCCACTCACAAATTTGCTTGTGATAATAATTGTGTTATTTCTTTTCACTTTGATGGCATCTTTATTCAGGATTGGCGAACAAAGAAAATTCTTTTTCACGGCCCCTGCCGTAATGGTCTTTATCCCTTTGCTATTGCTCGGTTGTCAACAATTGTTTCTCCTTCACTTTTTGCTTTAGTCGTCTTTGATTTCACTTGGCATGCTCGCCTTGGTCATCCTCTGCAACAAGTTCATCATTCTTTGTTGCGTCTTCTTTAACTTCCTGTGAGTTCCACGTTAGATTTTCATTGCTCTTCTTGTGTGGTTGAAAAGAGTCATTAGCTGCCCTTTTCTCGTTCTGAAACGGTGCCTGTTGCTCCTCTGCACCTCATCCACTGCAACCTTTGGGGACCAGCTTCTCATGCTTCTTCCAAGGGTTTTCGCTATTACATTCTCTTTGTAGATCATTTTTCCAGGTTTTCTTGGGTGTTTACATTGATGAAGAAATCAAATGCTCTCTCTGTGTTTAAAATTTTTTTAGTCTTGGTTGAAAATCAATTCTCTACTATGATTAAAATTCTTCAAACGGATAATGGTGGTGAATTTGTTAACAACAATTTTTGAGCAAATATAAAATCCCATGGTATTTTGCATCATTTTACCTGTCCGCACACCTTGAGCAAAATGGGGTGGTTGAACGCAAGCATCGCTGCATAACCGAAAGGGCCATTGCTCTACTCACCACGGCATCCATGCCTTCAACTTTTTGGATTGAAGCGGTTTCTACTGCAACCTATCTTATCAATCGTCTACCCTCTTCTGTGTTTCATCATGTTACTCCATATGAAAAGCTTTTTAACTCATCTCCTGACTACAACTTTTTATTCGTCTTTGGTTGTCTGTGCTAACCTTGGACTCAACCGAATAAAAGCTCCAAGCTTGAACCACGTTCTGTTTCCTGTGTTTTTCTTAGTTATTGCTCTTTTGCTAAGGGATATGTCCGTCACGAGCTACACTCCAGCCGTTTAATCATATCACGACATGTTCAACTTGTTAAGCATCTTTTTCCATTTTTAAAATCTTTCACTTTAGATGATACCCAAAATACCCCTCTGTGTGTTTACAATCATCCAGTGTTCCTTCTTCTATAGATGAGGTTGAACCTTCCGTGGCGACGGACGATGGACGATGTCCTTGGAGTTTTAGGCTCTTCAAGACCAAGGGACCTGGACTCTCATTCCACCTCCACCTCGCAAAAACATACTTACCTGTGGCTAGATTTATCGTTTCAAGCATGGTGCAAAGGGATATGTAGTTTGTTTCAAAGCCCGTCTTGTCACCAAGGGCTATCTTCAACAGTATGGCACTAATTACACCAAGACATTTAGTCTGGTCATTAAGATGGCTTCCATTCGCATTATATTGTCTTTGGCTCTCCATTTCAACTGGCTAAGTCACCAATTGGATGTCAAAAATGCCTTCCTCCATGGTTTTGTTCATTAGGATATTTACATGACTCAACCGCCTGGCTACATTGATTTGTCTTTTTCGCATCATGTTTGCAAACTTCGGAAAGCCATCTACGGTTTAAAACAGGCTCCTCGTGCATGGTATCATCGTCTATCATCCTTTCTTTTGACCAGAGGCTTCAAGACTTGTACAATTGATACCTCCATGTTTGTTCGGCATGCTGCGCACTCTGTCACCATTCTGCTGATTTACGTGGATGATATTCTCTTGACAGGAAATGACTTGGCTTATATTCATTCTCTTATGATCGACTTCGGCTCTCATTTTGTCATGTTGTCTCTAGGTTTTACTATTTATTGGGTATTAATATTCAACGTACTTCTGTTGGCTTTTATCTTTCACAATCTCAATATGCTATTTCTCTACTTCAACGTGCCACCTTGGTAGACTGTAAACCGTGTTCCTTTCCTGTTAATTCCAAGAAGAAGGTTGAATCTATGCCCTCTGACTCATTGTTTGATGTCACCTATATAGAAGCCTGGTTGGTGCCCTCTAGTACATCCCATCACTCGGCCCTATTTATCGTTCGTTGTAAACACCACTTGTCAGCACATACACAACCCCTCTGTAGAGAATTTCCGTGCAATTAAGCCATACTATGCTATCTTAAGGGCACAATTCACTTTGGTCTCTCTTTTCAATCCAGCTCGCTAACTCTCACAGCTTATTCAGACGTTGATTGGGTTGGTGACTCACTAGACCTTCATTTGACTTCTGGCTATTGCATTGTCTTAGGGGCCAACCCGATTCTTTGGAGCTCTCGCAAGCAACCTACGGTTGCTCGTTCCTCCACCGAGTCCGAATATTGGTCTCTTACATGTGCAGCTGCTGAACTTGTCTGGTTAAGGATGTTGTTTGCTAAGCTTCATCTCCCTCTGCCTGCCACTCCAATAATTTACTGTGATAACATCTCTGCAAAATCTTTAACCTCCAATTCCATTTTTCACGCGCGGACTAAATATATCAAGGTGGACTATCATTTTGTTAGTGGGAAGGTTGTCAACAAGGAAGTGGTTTTTCATCATATCAACTTGCAACATTCTTACCAAAGCTATCTCTCACAGTCCGTTTCAGCATCTTTGTGACAAGCTCATGGTCCATTGTTTTTCCCATTTGCTTGAGGGGGGATGATAACATTCACGATCCTGTGTTGTTTTATATGTCTCTACATAAATGTTGCATAGGATCATTTATTATTTGGTGCTTCTCAGTTAATTTCTCAATTATTCTTTTTATTAAAATTATTCTGTATTTGGAACCTTCGATAGTAATTATAAATTTCATTTCTCGGTGAGTCTATGAGATTAACTGAGCTCATCCTTAGTTGACAAGTTTCTCAGGAACAACCTCCGTGATTCCCAGTCATGGTGGAGGAATTTATGCCAAAGAATTGATTGGTGATGTCTCAGATGATGATGATTATGCAAATCTTGCGGTTACATGCAACATGGTTTTTGGTAGACACGGGGTCGACATACAGGGCCATACCTGACATCTTGGATAAACATCTACCACAACAACACTATCACTTATCATGATTGGGGTAATGAGAAGGTCATCCACATCGGTGAAACCATTTATGGGCCAGGCACAACCTCTTATGTTCTGAAACAACCTATACATGTCTTTCCTCCTCGGCCTTCACCCTTGGTTCATTTACCAATACTGCCAGAAAGATGTCCTTTTTTCAAGCATGTGCTCTAAAGGTTTTGGTCTTTCCCACGTATACAATCAGTCTATAGGGAACCATTCCCTTTTGGCTATATGATCCCACAGTTCGACATTTTCACCTCAGGAATGTTCAACTGCTTGTGCAGATATCTATTTAGGTACATGATAACACGTCAAGAAGTGAAGCATAATGATACTGTACTGCTATGCCTGTTTCCACGTTCTCTAGATCAGGTTGCCTTGGACTGATATATGGACCTACCTCCCAATTCCATATATACATGGGACATGATGATTGAAATGTTCATTTACGAACACTTGTGATATGGAATGGAAGTGTATGGTAGCTGGCATGACGATCATTTGCAGCATCCAGTACAACAATTGTCATACGAAGGACTTAAGGGCTCTCCGGATCAAATTATTGCTCCGCTACTTGACGTAAGGCGCTTTGGCGACATGCATCAGCCTATCAGAAACGAGATATATCTTCGTTCCCGAATGAGTATCAACTCTCGAATTTCACCTTGTACACATGAAATGGTGATCCACATCATCACACAAAGTGGCTTATACAGGAAAGCAGGCTTCCCATAACGGTCCATTATCTACTCCTTCAGCTATTTCCCTTATCATTGGTCGAAAAAGTTTTTGATTGGTACTTAATCTTGTCAACTTGCCATCTCTCTTCATGGCCAGTGCTTATTGAGTGCTTCTACAGGCAACAAAGGGCATACAGACATGACCCACAATACCTGCGGAGTGTAATACAATTCCTACCACAAGATCAATGGGACGTTGATATGGGAGGTAGTGACACCTCGACTATGGTTGATGAAGAAGTCCTAGATCTAGACCCTTGGACAGTCGACAATGGGTATTCCTTTCTCTAGGAGTTGCTAGCATTCATCTCTGATTCCGAAAATTCGAAAGATGATACAAAGACCTTCGTCGTAGCTTTCGAAGAATTCTTGGATACTGAATTTTTCACGGACCAACAAGTGGCAGCATGTAATGTTACTAGACTAAAGGTTACCCAATCTCAGGGGTGCAACACCATAAACAAGAAGTTCACTAGGTCAAAGTCAGGGAAGTAAATACCTCCTTGTGGTTCTATAGCCAATCAACAAGCTAATGCAATGAAGGTGACTGTTATTGAGAGTGAGCATAACACGGCCATATGGAAGACGGAGGGTACAATGCCTTGTAATGTCTTGGCATATCTGAAGAAAATACCGATTGTCCTTAGTGTGTGTGATGTAGTTTGCATGTTGCTGGAACTCAGTAACTCTTTAGTATATGCACTTACTAATCCAGATGAGTTCGCTAAGAACGATGAAATAGCAAGAGCTTCTTGGAAAATGGTAGCACAAGAATGCCTTTGCATGCCAACGGTCACCTTTAAGGACACCGACGGATATTTGGATGATCTTCACCATAACAGGCATTTATTTATCACATATCGTATTGACAATCAACCGATATCTAGTGTAATGATCGATGGTGGTTCCGTGGTTAACATACTGCTGGCCAACGTACTTCCACAGTTAAACCTTCTCGATTACAACCTAGCAGTCTTGTCATCCAAGGTTTCAATTAAAACAAACAACATCCTCTTGGTTCGATCAAGTTGAAGACCAGGTTTGGGCATAGTGAAGATTGGACACGTTTTTTCGTCATCGATGTAGACACGACATACAATGAGCTCATAGGTTGTTAGTGAATGCACAAATACCAAGTGGTACCGTCTACCTTTGATTAATGCATAAAATATCCTTGGCAAGATAACCATGGCACCATTGTAGCCAACGACAATACTTTTCAGTTAGTAAAGTCATATTTCCCCAATGCTAAGTATTATCGTAAAAATAGACCATCGTCATCCCAATATATTGCATCTGAAGGTGTTCCTTCTCAAAAGACGTTGCGCAAATTAAAAGTGGGGCAGACTGCTAAGACCCACAAGGATAAATCTAGACTGTTGCCCGACCAAGTAGCTTAGGACTTTGTCTTACCCTTGGCACAATTACCCAACTCCAGGGTTGATGCCTATCGATCCTCTATGGTCTTCCTTCTAGAAGGAGCTATTAAATCCAAGAACAAGTGTGTTGGTACACCCAAAAGGGAGCTAAAAGACGTTGATGCTTTGTTGTCGCATGCTAAATTGTCTAGAGGGCTACTTAACAATGTGGGCTTTGACGAACAGGGAAATTGTAAATAGACATACAAGGGAAAAGAAGTCCTCACTCAGGATTTTGAATGCCAGGCTCTCAATTCCAAACAAAAGGCCAACACCAAAGGATTGGGACGCAAGCACATTCGATTTAAAGTCTCAGTAAATATGGTTGTTTTACAGGATGATCAATCCTTAGACAATGAAGGGTTTTCCGTACAAACAATTGATACAAAGTCGGCATCGTCCAATGATCAGTTAGATGCAGCTCAGCCAAGTATTATCCAAGCAATGGTAAAGTAAGAAGAGCCTTGGTTCGGTTGTTTGTTCGTAGCAGAATCCAGGGAGTCAAGTGTTGAATCCACTTTCGAGGACTTCAATCTAGGGCAAGTGAAGAAGACTTTCGTCCAACTTTCAGCAATGCTCGTTTGTTTATGGAAGAACAAACACAATAGATTGCTTTCTTAAAGCATACCGGGATGCGTTCGCCTGGAACTATTCTGAGATGCTTGGGTTGGACCCTAATGTGGCAGTTCATCGCTTAGCTATTGATCCTTCTCAGCAACCCATTAAGTAACATCGTCGAAAGCCGTATCATGACATAGCTGATAAAATAGAAGGTGAAGTGGACAAACTCCCTAGTACAAGTTCATACGGGAAGTCAAATATCCAAAATGGCTTTGCCAATATAGTGCCAATACAAAAAAAGAATGGCCAAATCTGTGTTTGTTTTGACTACAAGGACTTGAACGATGTCTGTCCAAAGGATGACTTCCCATTGCCACTTACCGAGCTTTTGGTCAATGCCACTACTGGCTATGAAGCCCTCTCCTTCAAGGACGGATATTCAGGGTACAACCAAATTCAAATGGCGGTAGAAGATGAATAAACTATAGCATTCCGAACCCCAAAGGGAATCTTTTGTGTTACTAATGCCATTACAAGTTCGTGCCTTTTGGTTTGAAGAATGCTAGAGTTACCTATCAACAAGTGATGACCTATATATTTGAAGACTTGCTACATGATATGGTCGAATGCTACGTCGATGACATGGTCAATAAAACCACGTTGCATAAGGATCATCTATCAGACTTTGATCATGTATTTAAACGGCTTCAACAATATAGTTTGAAAATGAACCTCCTCAAGTGTGTTTTTGGTGTCTCATCTAGAAGATTCCGAGGATTTATTATTCACCATAGAAGGATCGAGATTGACCCAAAGAAGATCACTACCATAGTAGACATGCCAATTCTAAGGACATCATTGAACTCAAACGCCTTTAAGGTCATCTTGCATATATACGACAGTTCATATCCAACGTGTTAGGATGATGTCAACCATTTGCTAGACTCATGAAGAAAGGAGTCTCCTTTGTTTGGGATTTGGCTTGCCAGAATGCCTTTGATAGCATTAAGAAATACTTGTTAAACACGCCGGTACTCATGAGCTCTTCACTTGGAAAGCCATTGTTGCTTTATATCGTGGCTTTGGATTCATCCTTGGGTGCCCTCCTTGCTCAACATTAATGAAGGGAAGGAACACGTGCTGTACTACCTTTGTCGCACAATGGCTACAGCCAAACTAAATTATTCTCCCATTGAGAAGACTTGTTTGGCCCCAATCTTTGCATTACAAAAATTGTGACACTACCTACTCACTATAATGGTACATCTCATCTCCAGAGCACCCTCTTAAGTACATTATGAGCCGTTCGTCTGCTCAAAGCTATCTCGCCAAATTGACTGTCATTTTATCTGAGTTTGACATTCACTATATCCCACAAAGGGCAGTCAAGTGGAAGGCTCTTGCCGACTTTCTTACAGCTCATCTAATTCTAGATGATTCCCATCTCTAACTTGATCTCCTAGATGAAGAGGTTATGCGGGTTGCTGTAAAGGACTTGAAAATTTACTTTGATGGTGTGTCAAGAGGATGAGTTAGTGCCCCAGGTGATAATGCAGATAAATCTTCTGGGATTGGAATCGTCTTTGTCACTCCAGATAATGGAGTCATCATGCCTTCACTCACATTAAGCCAAAGTTGCTCCAATGATGAAACGAGTGCAAGGCTCTGATAGCAGGACTCATATTGGCTTTAAAGGTACTTATTGAAGACCAAATTGTCTATGGCGACTTTGAACTTGTCATATGACAAATGAACAGCCTTTATCACATCAAAAAGCCGAGTCACGCCTTATTTCAAATGGGCCAAAGAGTTGGCAAAATTGTTTAGACCTCTTCAAATACAACACATTAAAAGAGGAACGGGTGATACCCCTGCTGTTCAAAGAAAATGATGATACTGCATCCGTTTGTGATATTGAACTTCAAATGGCGTAGGAAACTTCCATAATGAAGTCAAACTGGAAATATTCGGAAAAGATTGGTGCATCCCAATCATGCAACATCTCCTAGATAGAAGGGAACCTGCTGACCTAGTAGAATGTGCAGAAATACAGAGGTGTGCCCTAAGGTTTACCCTACAAGACAACCAACTCTACAGGTGGTCTCTCGATGGCATATTGCTACGATGTCTATCTAATGAGAAAGCAACTCAGGTGATGGCGGAGGTGCATTTTGGTGTGTGCGGAGCTCACCGAAGTGGACCCAAACTCCAACATCAGTTGCAAAGGCTTGGATATTATTGGCCCATCATGACAACATACTGCATTGCTTTTGCCAAAAGTTGTCATGTTTGTCAATTGCATAGTGACTATGGTCATCTACCAATAGAGCCTCTACATGCTACATCGTGTTCTTGGCCCTTCTTAAACTAGGGCATGGATATTGTTGGACCAATCAATCAATCTTCTACTAAAGGGCATCGGTATATCCTTGCTACAACCGATTACTTCTCCAAATGGGCCAAAGCAGTCGCTTTACGTGAAATCAAAGCATCCGACATAGTCTGGTTCATTAGAGTCCACATCATTTATAGATTTGGGTCCTTGATCAGATTGTCACTGATAATGGACAACCTTTTCTTAGCTCGCTGGTCTTCAGGCTTATGGAAAAGTACAATATAGAGTTAAAACACTCGTCAAGGTATTATCCCCAAGCTAACGGACTGCCAGAGGCTTTTAAGAAAATGCTTTGCAAGATTATGAAGAAAATGGTGTCCAAACACAAGAAGGATTGACACGAACGCCTTCCAGAAGCAGTCTAGGCATATCGGACTACATTTTGAATGCCAACACAAGCAACTCCATACTCCCTAGTGTTTGGGGCAGAAGTTGTTTTGCGTGTGGAGCTTCAAGTCCCATCATTATGGGTTGTAATACAAGAAGGCTTAGCTGATGTAGAAACTGCTAAGATTCCCCTCTTAGAGTTAGAGAACCTTGATGAGCTTAGGCTTGCCGCTGAAAGAACTTGAAACTATACGAGACCCGCATGGCAAGGGGATATAATACGAAAGTTAAGCTGCGTTCCTTCAATAAGGGTGAGCTCGTCCTCATAGCCAGTTCACCACTCGACCCGAACAAGGGAAAGGAAGGCAAGTTTGCTGATAACTGGGATGGACCATATGCCGTCTAGAAAGCTTATCCTCATGGTGCCTATTTCCTTAGGGATGTTGAAGGCAAACAAATCCTGCCAGTCACAAATGCTAGATTCTTGAAGAAATACTACCCTTAAAAGTGGTATTTGCTTCGGTGAACTATGTCGGTTTGGTCCTGTTTGAAACAGGTATGTAGGTAGTCTGAGCCCTATATCTTAGATGCAATCGCATCATTCAAAAAAAGAAAAATCGCTGCACTCATTGAAAACCAATAATGGCGATGAGATGCAATAATTAGGCGAACCCCTAGTCTTCAGTTAAGGGATCTTAAGGGAAAAAATGGATGAAAATAAATAACCAAGCATGATGGAAATGGCGTGGTTAAAACCTTACAGGCATCACGAGTAAAAGAATTCAATCATGGCAAGATTAAATCGTTGCTAATCTAGCTGGAAACTAGCAATGGCAGTTGCGATGTAAAAATAAGGTGGACCTTAGTCTTAGTGGGCAACCACTAGGGGCAAAAGGGACAAATATAACCAAAATCGCATAATCGAACTACGTTTTGATTTGATCCTGTTTCAGGGTCTGTAGGTAGTCTACCATAACAAGATAGATGCAACCACGCCATCAACAACGCTCATGTCTCTTCTCGAGAAATACATCACTATGCTTACCGAGCTACATGATACATTTCTCGGGTGGGTACAACCACATATATTATGAACATCATACATTCCATCATGCAGTATACATTTTATTACCCTTTCATCCCATCCCTCCAAAGTCAAAATGATACCATAATCCCTATTTCATATATGCTATACTTAACCCTTATAAAGTCAACACTACTTGACTCTTATAATGTCAACCATATTTGACTCTTATAATGTCAACCATACTTGATTCTTATGTCAATCATATTTGACTCTTATAATGTCAACCATACTTGACTCTGATAATGTCAACCTAGAGCTCTTATAATGCCATCCTTAACCATACATGATCCTTATAATGACAAACCATATACCTGACCCTCATAGTTTTAGCCACATATACATGACTCTCGTAATGTCAGCTCTTATATTTTCAACATCATGTCACATTTCGAATGGCATTCCCTTCACTTAAGCAAGGCATGACTAAACTTCCCTTCACTTAAGCAAGATATGATTGAATTGCCCTTCACTTAAGAAAGGCATCACCCTTCATCAAGTAAGATTTAATCATGTCACCCTTTCTTTGGATAACATCACTTAATATCAGCAGGATCTATCCTCACTTATGCTTTGACTCTTATAATGTTAATAATCACATCCAAAACTTGCATAGTCTTTCAATACAACTCTCATTCAATCCTTCTCATTATATTGCCACACAAACCACTGAAATCAATTAACCACGAGGGAAGGACATCAGAGTTCATGCCTATATTTCTCTTGGAAATATTGGATAGAATATAAGTTGTCTCCTATGGAAGAAGGGGGAAGAAATCATTTAAAACAATTTCCCACTTCGGAAATTTATAGGATACAGAAGGTCATTGCCAAGCAATAATATCCTTTCTCATCAACAGGAACATGTTGTTGCATCAAGATGATAAATGTACTTAAGGAAATCTAAGAGGACGGAAGTTCATTACTAGGCAACATATATTTTCTTATCAACAAGAACATGTTGTTGCATCAAGATAACAATTTCCCTACCAAAGAGTACATCCTCAACTTCGATGAATGATGAAAGCCTTGTGTACCACTATACCTAAGGGTATTACGTATCTGGGCTAGGTATGTTATAAAGGCAACCATTCGACCGACTACATGGTCAAGGTTAAAAAGCTTGCATGGCTCTTTGAAGATTTATCGCAAAAGCACTAAGTCCCAAAAGCTATGGGCATGAACATTGGGTGAAATGTTAAACCTTGGCAACTTGCATATATATGTAAGTGTTACGAAGAGGATGTTGCAAAGACAAAGCATAACAAAAGACACAATTTTATTAATCATTTTTTAAAGCAAATTACATGTCTATTGACGAAAAGCAATGAGCAGTTGGGTACATAAGGTTTCTTTAGAAGAAAGAGTAGCTCTTATACGGCTGCCTTGAACTTCCATCTCATGAATGCTATCAATGGTCGAGGCGACTTCAACAATTCGGGGTTTGAGAGAAGCACCTTCAATAGCTTTAGTTGCTCGAATAACCTTACGGTTAGCCATCTGAGCTTGAACCTTGGCCAATCTTTCTTCTAGAGCAACCGATTCAGCATCCACATTTGCCATAAAGTCACAAGCCTGGTCCAAGTCATGCTCTAAGGCTCTCTTATTTGTTTCAGCCGCGTGCAAACGAGCTCAATCCTCGTCATTCCCTTTGATGGCAACCAATGCAGAAGATAATTGAGATCTCCTTGAAAGAGAATCATAAGTATAAGATGATGCCCTGGCCTAGTCCGTCATTCTGAATGTAAGGCTCCATGTCTTTAGCCAAGGTAGTCAGCACTTCATCTTGAACACTAAACAATTTAGAGGAATCTGGAGTCAAGGTGGCAATGAGGTCAAGCAACTCCTTATGCACGACACGAGCCCCCGTAATGTGAGCTTGTCACCTGACCAAAGAAGCACCTCCAGCCACAATTTCATCTAAGAATGTGAAAAGGAAAGTATAACGTAGGAGTTGAAGCAATAAACACAGGATTGACTACAGTTAAGGGTACTAGTGCCGAATTGACTTTAGCAGCTCTTTGGGCTATGGTAACTCCATCAGCTTAGCTTCTCTGTCTCAAGCATCACAACTTTCACTGCAACAATATATTTACACCCTTAACATACTTTGATAGAAGATCATTCAAGTCGAGATGAAGGATCCTGCAAAGATCCTTCGAGTAGAATCTAAGACCTTAGAAATCAGGTCGGATTTCATCGGAAGAAGTATAGGGATTGAAATCATCGAATGAGGGAGGGGATTTACTGATAGAATCAAACTTCGATCTGCATTGGTGAAGTGGTTGTGTGAAGGTTTACGTATGGTGGTGAAATGGCCAAAGTAGAAGAAATTTGCCAAAACAATTGTTGAGGGAGATGTGGTGATTGTGATTTAAAGGAAATGGGACCAAAGGGGCGTTTTTGTTGAAATCTCCACTCACCCAAGAAGTGATCGGAGCATAAGGATTGTGGTACCAAAGGAATCAAAAGGCACTAGATGGTTGAAACTCACAACAGTGTTAGAGACCCATTTTGTGTTAGCCGAAAAAACCGAGGTAATCTGTGAGCCAGATTGGAGGAGATTAGATTTCCTTGCTTTATCGATGAAGGATAGAAAAGTTTGGGATGTCCCCATTAGATACAAGACAAAAGAAGAATACGAATCATTCACTAAATGGGCAAAAGCCATTTGCATTAACAGGGTGGGTAGGATTCATAGTTGGCCAAAGATTACACATTATGGCAGTTGAATTCTAAGGAGAAGCGTCCCAATCCATCTTATTCCACTTGTTGATGATTGAGCAGTTTTTTTCGGTAACTCATGGGAGGAAACTAGATGGCTAGACAAGTTTGGATCACATATTATTGATCTTGGCCATCTCCTCTTTCATCGTTGGGCTCCGGCGCTCGGGGCATTAGGTAGAACTGACAAGCAAAAAGGACTTCTGGATCAGAATTTGAGGCCTTCCCCTTCATCTTTGGTCTTCCTTGCAGTTCAAAGGAATTGGAAAAGCATGTGGTGGTTTGATTGAAATCGACCATGAAACATGTGGACATAATGACTATCGGTGGGATAGATTGAGAGTTTGACCAATAACCTATGGCGAGATACCTAGATGCCTGAGAGTGTGGGACCAAGAACAGGCCTATATTGTCATGATTATAGTCGAGGAAGATTTGGATGATGGGTTTGATTTGATTGAAGAATGGAGAAAGGGGAATGGCACAATGGTAGCTACTGAGCAAGATGCGGGGAGGAAAAACCACCTTCTGAGGTGGTTTCCGATTTGGTAAAACCAGAGTCGACGTACGGAAAAGAAGTTCAAAGTTCAAATTTCAAATTTCAAAGGTTCTGGATCCTTTAGGACCTCTAACGAATTGGGAAGTAATTCATCTATGCTTAATTATGAAAATACCCTCTAATCTAGGGCAATCTCAAGGGTTAATTTGGGAGTTAATCCACTGTTTAAGAAAAGAAACCAAAATACCAAGTTTACCCCCAATGAAAGGGCAGAGGATGCTTTGGTGAAAAGGTGTAAAAGGTCTTTTCAACTTGGAAAGGGTTTTAACTTTTGTTTACTTAAGAATGCCCTTGAGAACTTCATCCTCAACGATCCACGTTCGCAAACGAAAGGGGCATATGGAAATTCCATGAAGGGATCAAACCAAAGAACGAAAGATTGGGTTCTTTCTCATTTTGGGTCATTACAAAACCATGCGATCTCCCAGGAGGAAGAACATCATCAAATGACGACACATGTGATTTCACTAATGCTGTTGGGAAGATTCGGAGGCCTCTTGGAGAATAGGGAATCCTCCAAGGAAATAACGCTCTCCCGTGAGCGTAGTCCAACCAAGAATAAAGGAGCGGATCTTCAACTGGAAGAAGGGGATGCGGAAAGCCTCCAACTTGTAGTTTGTAATTCCCTAAATGAGGACCAATTTATTAGGCCTATTAGATGGGAATATCTATCAAACTTGAAGACCTGGATAGATGATTTTTTAAATGCTCATGGAGGAGTAGTGAAGCAGAATAAAATGGTAAAGCTTTCTAATGCCTTGATAGTGGCATCCTAGGGACAAACATATTTCAAATGTTTCCAAATGGGTTCTCAACACGATTGAACTGGTTAGCAATTTCCTTGGGCTCTCCATTAAAGGCCATGAAGAATAGGCATGGGAGTTGTTTGCCGCATTGGAAAGGGATGGATCATAAAGGAGCTTGAATCGTGCAAGAACCAGAAAGCATAGAGAAATAAAAAAATTTGGAATGTGGTGTCAATTACGATAAGCAGGGATATGGTGGGGGAAGGAAGGGGATGAGATTCCTACGGAGCTGCTGATTTCTCCTCTTGGCTTCAATTTCTTTGGGCAGTGTTTGTTATCTATGTCGTATTCTATCCTTTCTTGGAATGTAAGAGGCCTGGGATCCATTGAGAAGAAAGCAGTTGTCAGGGATATGGTGTAGAGAAGCATAGCATAAATCTTTATCCTCCAAGAAACCAAGCTTGGGAGTGCGAATTAGCGACTCATTCGAGAAGTTTGCCCCTTCCATTTTGCCGAAGCAGTTAGTATTCCTTCATTTGGTGCTTCGAGGGGTATTTGGTTGGCGTGGGATGCAACAAAAATTGAAATGGTGGATTACTGGATGGGTACCTGCTCAGTCTCAATCTTATGGAGGATAAAAGGAGATAATAGAACTTGGGTGATTACGAGAGTATATGTGATGGGGCAGCTCTTCAATAGATGGAGAAGTACAAACCATTATGGAAACCCAAGATCAAAAGCATGAGGGCAAGAAAGAAGATATGATGCTGTCCACCATTTTAGTCCTTAAATTTGATGTTTTCAGATCATGTTTTAATATTTTTAGTGAGTTATTTAATGTAATAAGGTCATTAAAGCTAAGTTAGAAAGTTGGTAGGGAGTTAGAATTAGTTTAAAAGAAGTTTAGAAGTATTTTTATATTTTTCAGATTTTTTAAAGATTTTTTTGGGCTTACTGTATGAGGGAGGGGTATTTTGGCCAAATATGGTCAAATTTCGTTTTTATTATAAGTAGGTCATAAAGGTATTTTGTACGGCTAGTTGAAGAAAATTAATGAATAAAAGTTGTTTTTTAAGCTAACAGCTGGTTATCTCCTCAAACTCTCACAATTTAGGTGAGTTCTCTCATTCTTGAATTCTTCGTCATTATCTTCTCTAATCTCCATCATCTTCTTTCTTCTTTTCAAAAGAATCTCTATAGTAATCTCTTCTTATATTGTGTTTTACATCAAATTTGGTATTAGAGCTTAGGGTTTTCCAATTAATTCTTATTAGTTGGGATCCTTTGATTCAACAACACAATCAGTTTTTTTTTTTTTTTTTTTTTGGGTTGTTTAAAAACCAAAAATTTATTTAGGGCCTATTATAGGTGTCTAAATAATTTTAGGGCATACCCCTAAATTGAATGTATCACAATCTCTTACATTCTTGAGCTTTTCTTTGTCCCTCATTATTTTAGGGTTACCCTAAAATTATTGAATAGGCCTAAAACCTTTTTCGTCATTTTTAGGGATTTTTCAATACCTTAAAATTTTGGGATTTTCTCCAAAGGGCTTTTGTGTGAGGAAGGACTTCATTTGATTCTTTTCTTGAAACCTTTATTCCTTTTAGATTCCTTCTTGAATAAAAGCCTAATTTCATCAATACTCATCCATTCATTTTTTTAGGGCTCTTTCAAAAGTCCCCTAAATTAATTTAGGGCCTAATCTAAGGCTTCTAAATAATTTTAGGGCATACCCTAAATTGAATTTCATACATCCTTGAGTTTCTCTTGGTTTCCCTAATAACTTTAGGGC
>JAOXJP010000003.1:2142760-2175594 GCA_025762735.1 Platanus orientalis
CCTCCCTGCGGTGCAGCATAAGCCAAAGATAGAAGAAGCTCTCCCCTGTTACTCAATCTCTGCAATTTCACCTTCCAAGGCGCAAAGCAAGCTCAAAACCCTTGCGTGCCCGAAACCTTCACGAAAACAGAGAAGAAGAATTTGACGTTTCTTTAAGAGCTTCGAAGAAATTCTCAAACTACTCTTCAGTGAGCAGAGATCGCTGGGAATTGGTGCTTCTTCCATGTTTAAGAGGAGTGATTTCTCTCGCAACAAACCTGGGAAAGCCCGTCTTCGACAGCATCTTCGACTGCATCCATGAGATCACCGCCGCCCTCGCCTTCGCTAGGATGAGCGATTCCGCATACAGAGTCGAAACCACGTCGCGGCTCGCTCAATGGAAGATCGAGAACTTGGCTTCTTGCACCTACAGGAAATCTGATCCTTTCAAGATCGGAAACTGGAACTGGTGAAGCTTTCCTAACTATAAATTCGAAAGATAATTAATTTCATGGGTTTTTACTATAAATTTTACATTTTCTCGGGTATTCATTTCTCTAAATTTCTAATATAGTAATGAATTGCAATGATGAAGAAGAAATCGTCTTCTTTTTTATCTCAACATTCTGTAATTGTATTGTCCCCCCACCAAAAAAATGGTGAGAGAACTAAGGATTTGATTCTCTGTATTCTGTTTGTGTCTCTGTTTTTCTTTACAGAATAGAAATCAACCTGAGTAAACTTTAATTTTTTGATATTTTTTTATATATATATGAAGGTATTTAACACTGGAGAAGAATCGGGTATTGAATGTTAAATTATACCCAGAGATTTCGAATCTAACGAGAGATCAACCCCCAATTGCGTCGTTTAACATTCGAGTTCTCTCATCTGTTAGAGATCGCAAGGCTCTGGTTCACCCAGGTAATGAAAATTTCTTTTTCCTCTCTTTTGAGGCATTTCAACTGCTCAGTAAGAGCATTAAAAATGATGCTTCGCCCCACCCTCCATTCACTTTGGACTGTTGGAGGGCGTCTCTTGAATGGGTCACAAAAACCTGATTGAGGCAGATGATCCTTATTAGTCTGATAGACTGAATCAAAGATATAACTTTCTTTGGGGAAAGAAATCAGAGACAACTCAATCAAATACTGAAGAACTTGTTTCCATTTCTGAATTCATGAGAAAATAGAATTGAATAATTAAGCAATTGTGTCTCAATTCTCCCTCTTTTCTCTTGATAATGTCCTGATTTTATAAGAAACTAAATCTTGCTTCCCTCAAACTGTTTTTATGTTCCTTGGAAGTGCAGGAGTAACTGACAAGCTTATAAAGAATAACGATGATTTTGTTTGGGTGATCGAGACTCCATTAACTGGGAAGTTCATTATAGACATTGAGTTCCTCGATCTGAAGACTGCACCTCCAAACGTATGCTTCTCTCTGCCATCATTTTTTTTTTCTACTGTCCTTTTCTTCATTGCTTGGGTGCAATGGCAGTGGCTCAGGCTGCCAGCTTAAAAATGTGGGTTCAAGTCTCATGAGCTGCCACTTTGTGCCAAAAAACCAAAGGTTAGGTCTGTCTCCGGCCAACCTTCCCAGCACCCAGTAGTTACTGGACCAGCACTGGGTAATGACCTTTCTCTAGACCTAAACTCTGAGCCTTAAGAACAGGGGAGAATTGTAGCCATGGTTAGAAAATTTTAGGCAGATGGCCCAGAATTAAGCTCATAGCATAAATGGTCAGAACACAAATCAAATCTGAGTCGGTCTTGGCCTACCCACTACCCTGTCTTCTAATTGGGACCAGTTGAATGGTGCCTCTCTCTCAACGTAATTTGCATGTAAGGCTATGGCATTTCTGGACTATATAGTCTTAACACTCAGACTACAGATCACCCATTGAGCTAGTTTATTGCCAATGTTACAATAATCATAGCAAGGCGAAATGTTTTAAGCCAGGAGAGTTATTTTTCTATTGTTCCCTATACTGAGTATCTTGGTCATTTGCACAGCTATCTGCAAATTCCAGTTTTGATTCTTAGTATCACACAGGGTGGTGAACCTTGCTCCATCTGGGCTGAAGGATTTATCCGGAGACGGTCAGATGCAGCAGCTCTTGTATCCCTTGGCCGAATGTTATCTGAAAGCATCCACACGGATATCACAATCAATGCCTCCAATGGGAGTATTGAAGCCCACCGTGCTGTCCTCGCCACACGATCACCTGTCTTCTGCAGTATGTTCTCACACAACCTCAAAGAGAAGGAGCTATCAACTATAAACATCTCTGACATGTCAATCGAAGCTTGCCAGGCTTTCCTCAACTACATCTATGGCAATATCCAACATGATGAGTTTCTGACCCACCGGCTAGCGCTTCTCCGTGCGGCTGATAAGTATGACATCTCTGACCTGAAAGAGGCATGCCATGAGAGCCTTTTAGAAGACATTGATACAAAGAACGTATTAGAGAGGTTACAGAATGCATCTCTGTATCTATTGCCAAAGCTAAAGAACAGCTGCATGATGTATCTCGTGAAGTTCGGCAAGATATTTGACATTCGAGATGATTTTAATGTCTTTCTGCAATGTGCAGACAGGGAACTTATAGCTGAAATCTTCCATGAGGTTCTTGCAGCCTGGAAAGGTTTCTGAAATGCTTCTTAAGAAAAGAAAAAAAAAAACAAAGAAAGAAAAGATGTGCTTGTGGTATAATTATTTCCATGAAGACAGATGGCTTGACAGAATTCTATTGTGCAGGATTTGTTTAACTGAAAACAATCTGTTAAAGAATTATGTATTCATGGATTGCATTTGAAATTTAAATGATGATTTGATTTAGCAATTTTACATAATCAGATTTGGATTCAATTCCTCAAGCTGTTATAACCCATACATTAAAAGAAACCCATTTTTAAATTTACAATGCAATGTTGGGAATTTGTCGATTTGCTCTGCATACGGTTCACAAGAATATCCAGGGCCCCATATTATAACAAATAAGCCAATCCAATCATTCTCGAAATCAAATGGATTCGGTCTTATACATATGCAAGAAAGGTAATCAAAAAAGAAAGCAAATGAGTTCTTTCTTTTATCACTTGGAACCGAGACTAAAGTCTAATGCACGGATTTGAATGAGAGAAAGAAGTAGGATTCCTCTTTTCAACTTTGACTCACCCATTTAATCCGTTGCTTTTATATCTGTCACTTTGAAAGTAGCTGCTTTAGCTTCAGCCATTCGAATTTTTGATATTCCATTGAAGCCAGAATTCTTATTTAACTTTGCCTATTTCAGGCTTTTCAGCCCAAGTTCTAAGACACTGCCTTCAGCATCATGCTTTTAACTTTTAACTAAGGGTGCCACTTGGATTGGGCTCAACTTGAATATGATTGACCGAACCTGGCATTACCAAAACACGCGTTGGGCTTCAGTTGAGACTTCAGGTAACCTGACTGAACCCAAGCCAATGTTGTACAGTATATACATATAATTTATGCCTATGTGTGTAAAATTGTATAAACCTAAAAAGTGTGATTTTAGTGGTTTGAACATTCAGCATTGCTTTATGATGACCAATTGTGAGTCCAAAAGTCTTGCTATTTTCATCGTTAAACTTGATTAAGCTATGGCCTGCCACAGTGCTCCACTGACTGTAAAGTGTGGGTCAGAAGGAATGTACACAAATTAGCCAGCCTTATGTACTATATAGGCAATAAACGGTTGTAGTTGAATAGATCCAATAATCGAACTGCAATATTCAAATTTACCCGGCCATCTAAGCTGCTGCTACTGCATCATCCAGTTAGTTTTTACTTGAAATTTTTACAAAGCCAAAGCCCTAAGATCTCCCACTCTCCCTATCAGAAATGACTTGGGTATTTGATGACCTCACCATGCTGAACATCTTGAAACTGGAAATACAATTTTATTTTTTTATTTTTTATTTTTTTTTATTTTGAGAGAAATGCGGACACAATTTTATTGAAAAAGTCAAAAGAAACAAGAAACAAGAAACAAAGGATACAGACATAAGAGACCATTACCAAGAAAGCAATACAATTACCCAGATACAGACATAAGAGACCATTACCAAGAAAGCAATACAATTACCCATGTAGGTTAGATGTTTAGGTTCAAAACTGCATAACATCACAAATTAAAGGGGTAGGGAAATTCAAGGGATACTTTGTTAAAATTCAGAAATCAGTCATTATGGACCTTCTTGGATTAGTTCTGAATATCAATATAGGATATGGATACAGAAGAACATTAATCTAGAGATTGTGATAGGATAATATAAACAGGATAAGCATAAACACGCAGTCATACTGAGAGAAAAAAAAATCGTGAGTTGAATGTGGAAAATCAACCATTCCCAATATCAATGAGGAATTAATTTTGGGGAAACTAAACCCAACCTAACTGACCATATAATTAGAAAATCTTATAAACAGAGTAATAACAACTGTAAGGACCCTTTTTTTATGTCAATGGAGAAGTTTTGCGGAAAAACCTAGAGTAAAAGGGAGGAAACGAAGAAAGGAAGGAGATTAGAGACTTTTGTTGAGATTTTTTCAAGTGATCTTGTGCAAAATCAGTAAGTGGTCATCTATTCTTCAAGTTTATAGTTAGGACTGTTAGAAACGGTTTTGAAAATACCCAGATTTTTTGTGCAAAATCTGATCGGATGGATATGTTTGAGGCAGAATAAAAGTGGGACCCACTTGTCGTTTAAGGTGGGTCCACATGGGTTTGTTTTCACCTCAATGAAGAGAACAACTCCGTATGTTTGGATGCTCAAAACCGTCAATAGGTGAATGAGAAATTGTCTCCAAAAGTGCCTAGTTGATCACTGGTAAAACTAGTAAAAGTGTGAAATTTGAATAGTCCCACATGGACTAGCCCATAAATTTATGTGTGTTCATATACACTAATGTTGAACATAAGTTTGGACCCTAAGGGTACCGCTGTTTTGTAGATGGGGGAGGACCTAGCCAACATGGGTCAAGCCTATATTTAAACACATACACGCAGTTCAAGTTGGGTCAATAAGAAAAATAAATAAATATCATTTTTATTAATAATTTTCTTTTTGTTTTCTCCTAAAATCAGTTACATCTATGAGGACATGTCCTTTTGAACAGATTTTACAGTTTTGCCCTTGTGGGGGTGTTTTTGTACGATTTTACAATTATGCCCTTGAAAACTGTTAGGTTGAATAGACACAAATGTAGCTATTAAATCGCACCTATTGATACATGTTCATTTCGTACGAACATGTAGGTGTCTCTTAAATCATTCCCTTTCACACATGCCTGTTTCATACAAATGTGTAGGTGGCTACTAAATTACACATATTGGTCATCTGTGACTGTACGGAATCAAAGGTAGTGTTCCTACATCTGTTCCGAACATACATGAAAAATCTATAAATAAAAGGTCTCTCATTCATTTCATTCATTCAATTTTTTGTCAAGGGTTAGTGTCTCATAGTGCATCCATGTCAGTGTTAATGTGAGAGAGAAGTACAACACAAGTTGGTTCGCCAGACATACAAATTGTAGTGCTACTTATGTGTTAGGAAGATCATTGTATCCTGAGAAGCAGACGTTTGAATTGATCATTAGCACCAGTGCGATGGATGAATCTATTTTAAGGACATAGTGTCAAACACTAGCCTTTATCAATTACGGGTATGATTTATTGTCAAATAGTCCACCCAAATAAGTGGTTCGTTTTATATAAATTTGAGTATTTTATTTATATGAAATAAATATAACTTGTTCACAGAATAGTAAATTCATAGAATATAGACCCAACAAGGACTTTCAATTTGTAGAGAATAGTTTTGCCTTGTGAGGTTTAATTTGTTTTTATTTTAGTTAATAACGAACTGTATGTATTTTTCTATATTTTTAACATATTTTTATACCTAAATGGTTAAATTCAATGATTTGTGAGCATTTATGCATGAGATAGGTTTTAGTAATGTATAGAACTTGTTTAGTTTGTTTAAATCTATGAAAAAAATTGTATTTGTTTTTGGAATGTGGAATGATGTTGAATTATGTTATATGATTTTTTTCCTTTTGGGTGAATGATTATTGAGAATTCTAGAAAATATAATTCTATATATATATATATATATATATATATATATATATATATATACACACACACACTTTGACAATACATATTAAAGAAAGACGCTTCATTAAAGAATTTAAAAAGAAAAAAGGAGCTTCCTTATAAAAAGTTTAAAAAGAAAAGAAAAGAGTATTTCTGTAAAAGACCTTAAAAAGAATGAGAAAAAATATATGAATTTAAACTTAACAATATGTCACCTTGTGCTTAATGTTCAATCTTAGGTCATGTGATTCAGTCACTTGATACAAATGGCCAAGAGTTGGGATTGTCTCCTATCTATCATGTTCTATGTATTTGTAGTGGTCTATTACCATTCATTTAATATAATGCATGGTTTTTATGTCGATTTGATTTGTATGATTTAAACGATGTGATTTGTTTTTTAATTGTACATGGCTTTGCTTGTTATTATGGCATCGACTTAGGTTGTTATCCAATTAAAATTATGAGTTAGAGCCTAGCGAGAAGTCATATTGTGCTAAATGCATAAGGTGATAAGTCTAGTGATTTAGCCACTTGGTACAAGTGGCAAAGGGTTATCACTGTCTCCTATCTATTCCATATCAGCATCTATTGTTTTCAGACCAACACAAGTAATGACTCGTTATTTTGTATGATGCATTCATTTACAATCATTTGTAAACATAAAAATTATAATGTTTTATTGAATCATTAAATTAGTCGAATTTTATTTTATTGATTTGTTTTTACCATAAATTTGTAGAATGTTAGATTTAGTTAGTGGGCTTTCTCAAAGCTCACTACAAATATGAAGCATGAGTTTTCCTATGACCTGAGAGTTCGCACTTATAACTAGGACCTCAGGCACCCGATGATATTTTGAAGTTTAGTTCATTTGTAGAGTAGAGTTCATTTAAATATATGAAATTATTTGGTATTATATGAATGTACGAATATACTTATTGTTGTTTGTATGGATTTGAGAATTTTTTCAGTGGGCCCAGTTGTACAATTAGTTATGCTGTCAAATCTTACGTTGCTTCCGTTGATGTTGTGCATTTAGAGCCAAACACCTCGTGATTGGGACCTATAGAGGCTTGGGTTTCAGGGCGTTAAAACAGCAAAAGCAATATCTTCAAGTACAGAGAAATACCTTGCATAACGGTTGGACATTTCAACAGTGTTCTCTACTTCTTCCATAGTACTGATAGTTTACAAACCCAGATTACCACAACTCTGGCCAGTCTCTCGATTGTAACTTACCTACACAGCAAAAATAGTCAATTTTCAGTATTTCCAGTTCTATTACATTTTAGGGTTGAATTTGGGAAATCATAAATTTTAGCTTGGATGGTTAAAAATGTTTACTTTTCAGGGTTGCATTTGGAGATGTATCCATCCTGACTCTGGTACAAAATTCATACTGAAGATAGTCTCTAAAGTGTATAGGCAGCTGACGTTCCTAAGAACCTTCAAACCCTAATACCCTCATGGACATTAGAAATTATTTTCTACATAACTATGAAAACTTTCTTTTCCAATCATAGAGAAACACAATTTTATATGACCCACAAGTATCCAAAATGAAAAATGAAAATTTGAAGCATATGTATGGACAAATAATTTAAAATAAAAAACCCATCAAAATACCATATTATTGAGATGTTGAAGTTAATAATAGTTTAATTTGAAGTATTTGCAGGAAAAATTATTGTAGAGATTTTGGTAACCTTGTATTAACTCCAATCCAACGCAAATATAAAGAGTTACTTGCTGGTCTTTGTCATTCTTTCTGTGTCTTTCAGCTTTAACACTCGCCAAAGCAACTTCAACAATTGGTCGAATAGCCGACAAAACCTTTTGATATCGAGGTCCAACGGCCGATTCCTTTCAAAAAAATTCAGGCTTTTGTAGTGGGATCAGGATGGAAATACTGGCCGTTTCGACTCCAACTCTTCTTCTACAACCTTTTTCTTCTCTGCATCAGAGAGCTCTTCTTCTGGCTGACCCAATCGAATTGCCGGCTTCGGACAGTCATTCTGATCCAAGGACTTGGAAGGGTTCATCCCGATGTGTGTGTTAAAAGAGGAAGAGAGAGAGAGAGAGCTGTCTTTCTTTAGCGAGTAGTCCTCTCTTCGTTTTGCTAGTCTCGAGTCTTGATTCTCTTGATTCTAACAGAAGCTCGTGCTTGTACAGAGTTGAGTAGCCAATGTGATGAAAGAGAGAAGGGGGGATAGACCCCTCCCTGGACAGGAATATTATAGTTTTACCAAAACAAAACAAAAAAAAAAAAGACAGGAATATTATAGTTTAATAAGAGAGAAAAAGAGGATATCCTCTTCCCCCCTGGAATCCCTGGAGAGGAATATTATGTTACTGATTCCATGTTGGAAACTCAAGGTGTAAATGGATTGGGTAAGAGACTGATGTGTCAGTCGTGATGTCATTCCAACTTTAGCCACTCTCTAAGTTGTCTTATCAAATCCGGCTTAGCAACGAGGCTGGGCACCATATGACAGCTATAGCCACATCATTCTATTGGAATGCTTTTTCATGCGGTTGAATTGGTGAATGGAAAAAAAATGCTCACCTTAATGAATGCTAACCACTGCTCCTCGTTAGGCGACGGACACATTAGTGCCAAAAAGTGAATATGCATCCCCAAAAAAGTGAAAATCACTTTTTAACACTGATGTGTTTACCCCTAACAAGGAGCAGTGATGAGCGTTTGTTAAAGGAAGCGTTGATAAACCAATCCCGTTGAATTGACATTTGTTGTTGCACTTAATCTTGTAATCAGATGCCTTCTTTCGATGATGAATGATGTTCTTTACTCAAAAACTAAAATAAAACATGAAACTTTTTTTTTTCCTTAGGTGTGGCCATTTGGATCTTACAACTGAAGAGATCCGTACTATAACAGGAAGGGCAGGGCACAACTTGCACTGCATATGACGGGGTTGATATCCTCTATGCCACCCCCCTTGTGACATCTCAAAAACTGAGTTGATCCCCCCTTGTGTGGCCATTGAGTGGCTCACAAGGGGGGTGGCATAGAGGATTTCAGGCCCATATGACGGGATTCAACCCCTTGGCTCACAAGGGAGGTGGCGTAGAGGATTTCAGGCCCATATGATGGGATTCGACACCTGACCTTCCTGGAAGGACGATGCATTGTCTTCATTTTTAAGGATTGCACACCATTCTACATCAATGACCTAATCCCCTTTTTTTATTTTATCTTGGTCGAACTGACCTAATACACTTGAAAGGGAGTTCACAACAACTCCAGTGTTGTTTAGTACATGGACGTTTTTAGTTGAGCTGACCGAATCCACTTGAAAGGTTATTTAGTACATGGATATTAACAACCTCCTTGGAAAAGGTTGAGTCTGAGTGGCTTCACTATGAGAAAATCCAAGAATGGCTTCAATAATGTTTTGATATTTTAGGTTTAATAATCAAAGCTACTTCTCTTTCTTTTTTTCTTTCTTTTCTGTTTTTTTTTTTTTTTTAAGTCATCTATAAATCCTCGTGGGGTCTGTATCAAAAAAAAGTTAAAAATTAAAAATTCCTAAAAGGTTGCAAATTTGTATTTGTACATAAATTATGTTTAGCTTTGTTTCCTTGGTATTACATCTCTCGGATAAAAACGTGGGTTCAATACTCATTGGCAGCATTCCATGGTTGATTGTGTTATGGTCTTTGCAGTCCCATAAAATAGGCAGTCTAAGATGTGGTAGTGTGCCTCGCCAAACTGGGCTTAAAAAAAAGTTTATTACCTGACCGCAAATATGCTTTGCTCCTAAAATAAGTTTATTACCTCATCAAAGGATCTTCTCCAGCCGACCTGCTAAGGTCCTACAAGTCTAGTAGGTAGCAGGAAATGAATGGCGGGAAAAAGTGAATTGCATTTTTTAAACATTGCAACTCACTTTTTTCCACCAATAGTGTCCTGCCACCTCTTAGACAATACCTTAGCAGGTCATAAGTTATGGAGTTTGAAATGTTACAAACCTAACAAATACGCTAACAACCTTACGACTATAGAATGCACGAGGCTAATTTGGGGTCATAACATTCCACCATGGTCCATAGGTGATGTCTGGCTCACGCTTTGGTGGCATTCACTTTGTTCTCTCATCCAAATAGTCTTTTTTTCAATATGTGACAGCTTTCACTTTGGTTAGATTGGCTTAATCGATACACGGGCATGATTTGGTAGGGCAACCTGCAAACTAGTTAAAACAAGAATGATATACACTTTTTTAGGGGATGCTTTCCACTTTTTAGCATTGATGTGTCGCCCTAATGTCATTCTTACTTTAGGCACTCTAGGAATGCAACACGGAGGCTCTTTAACCTTTGGATCATAACACAAAAGAACTTGTGAGGTCCAAACAGGGTTGGCAATGTCAAAGATTTATATGATCTACCTCATTTCATTTCTCAAATTTTGATTTGAGGCTGCCTCTTTTGTTCATCTAACAATTACAGTAAGCTTTCATTGTTCGGTAATCCTTCACGAATTTTCATTTGCCTCCATTTTGTATGTTCCATCATGGAGGGTGGTTATGTTACCCAACTCACCAAATAGTGGGTCTGGTACACAATTTAAAATAGTGGGTCTGGTACACAATTTTTGCTACAAGGAACTGTCTTGCGGTTCCCCAAAAGAGGAAAAAAGAGAGGGAGAAGACCTAAACGAAGAAGAAGAAGAAAAGGCTGTCCTTTCCTAGCCGCCATCTTCCCCGCATCCCCTCTTTTGTTCTTTTCAATTTTCTTACTTTCCGATTCGGTCATAGTTAAGAGTTCACATTAACATTGATATCTCAATCCATCACAACTCACAAGGTATAGATTTCATTTCCCCCAAAAAAAAATGTCTACAAATTCTTCGACAGGAATAGAAACCCTAGAAAGATCTTCTATAAAAATTAAAAAAGAAAGAAACTCATAAAACTGGGGAAATTGACACTATCCACACACAAAAGAAAAGAAGAATGACATGAAGGATGAGAAACACAAATACCCAACTATCCTAGAGCGGAACAGGTGCTCCATAGCTGAAGAAGGGCCTTCCCAAGGAACAGGAGGTCCCGTTTGTATCGCAATCGTGCAATGTATCCTTCAACTTCTGGAATCCATGCTTGAAAACTCCAAACCCGAAGAGAAGTCCGATCAATATCACCACCAAGATCAGGCATGTGCATAGCCTGCACACCTTACCCCCGCAACACATCTTGCCTTCCTCTCGATCTCCCGCCTTTCAAAGAGAAATCAAGATCCCCTTTCCACCAAATGGGTTCTTCAAACCTCTCTCCCTCTCGGCTTCCAAGGAAGAATCTGGATCTCCGCCTTTCCCGAGAGAAATCAAGATCGCTTGCAGAAAAGGGCTTCTTCAAATCTTTTCCCTTCCTGGAGAGAATACCTCAGCTCTAAAAGAGGTTTGGGTAGTGGGTGGTTTGGTGGGTTTGTTCGATTAATTGGGTTGGTTGATCGAAGGATTTGCCCCCACCATCTGTCTTGTCTTTTTTTTTTCCGGAGAAAGAAACTGCCGTTTTCTGTTTGTTCTCCAAAAGTAAAGTAACGGTCTTCTGTTTTAATGTAATCTTCACGAGAGTGGATTATGTACGACAACTTAAATAGAGTGGCTAAAGTTGGAATAGCATCAGGGTTGACACATCAGCACCAAAAAGTTATATACACTTTTTTTGGGAGATTTATTTGCTTTATGGTACTGATGTATCAGCTCTGATGTCATTCCAACTTTAGCCACCCTCTGAGTTGTCCTACCAAATCCTCTGCGAATCTTCACCCACGGTATTCCTTTCTTTTCTTTTTTTCACAAAAATACAAAGAAAGTGGTTTCGCTTTTTTAAAAGAAGGATTCTTTTCCATCCGTTCCAGATAACGAGGTAAAATTATTTAGTAGCCAATTCGGTTTTTGCTTATGATTAACTTTAGACCTAAGTGGATTATACAAATAAATAGAAAACCGAATCTCATTCCCGTATAATTTGTTATTGCCTCCTTTGACTGGTTCTAACAATTAGCACCCTAAAAGTTCCCAACGATAGTATAACACATTATCACCTTTAAAAAATGAACATGACAACAGCCCCACATCAAATAAACTAAAACAGTATAACTTTTTCATTCATTAAGCTCTAAAAGCATCATTTCAATATTCACTTAATGGAAAATGAATCTTGGAGATGTCAAGTTGTTAAATTGGTAAAGTCCTAGATATTCATATCACAAACTTGATTCAAAACTCATCTTTATCTCCAAAACGTCTTTGAAGTTTCTATACAGAATCTCTAAAACAGAAAAGAAGAAATAGGTGGAAAAGGAAACTGAGAGTAATGCTGAGACGGAGAACAATTACTAAATTGGTAAATATAGAATAAGAAAGAGAATTGAAGTGGAATAGAAAAGGGAAGTGGATAGTGAGACATTCATGGGTTAGGGCCTAGAAGAAGATTTTAAATTTATTAACCATGAACTATCTCATTCTTTTCAATTTTAATCATTAAAAACCGATTTGACCACTAATTAATTTTACCTTGTCAGCTGGTAACTTTGCCAAAATATTGAACCAATATATATGTGTGTGTGTGACCACATCTTAAGAGTTGGGCTATTATGATTGTGGGGTCATTTTGAGGAAGGATTATGTCCACCTCCCTTAACGAATGTTTGGTCTGTTGGGTGTTGGGGTGGAAAAATCTGTGCCGAAAAGTGATTTGCACTTTTTTGGGGTACTTACCTCGTTTTTAGTGCTGATGTGTCCACCCCCATGCCCAACAGATCAAGCATCTACTAAGTGAGGCAGACAACCTCACTTTTTAGGTATTTTAATATCTCAAGGTATTCTAAAATTCATCAAGGTCATAATGATATGTTCTTGTCATCTACTAAGTGAGCCTAGATTTGAGCTCGTTTTCTAAGTGAGCTTGAGCTAGGCTTCTTGCTAAAAACTCAGCTGGTTAAAAGTTCTGTTTGGTTAAAAAATTTATATAGATATATATAGTAAACCTAGACCAAACATTTTTTTCGTTTTTTTCTTGTTAGTCAAGCATATTTTTAGGAGCCTGAGTAAAGCCTAAGATTTGCCTTCATGTGACGAGCCCGAGCTCCCGTTGCCACCTTCACACTTTTTCATCATTAAAGAACATTTGCTGTGTATTTTATATAAATGCCACTTAGGCTACTTGTGTTGGCATCATTAGTGTAGGACCCGCAACAAATGCATATACTATATATTGCAGTCATTCAAAGAAAAAAAAAAAAAATACATAACGCAGTCAGACAGGATTGAACTCATTACCACTCTCCATAACCAACAGGGCAAAGGACATTTAGTGAATTTTTCTGATCAGTATAAACAATTATTCTACAAAATACCAAAGCTTTTTGCTATGCTACAAAAAGCTACAAAAAAATTTACTTCAGCTGATCATTCCTCTTCCTCTATAGGTCACAACTGAAACTCCAAATTCATGTATTAAACTGTACCACCATTTCATCTTTAGTAACCACTAACCCATCAGAATTTAATGTCCAAAACGTTAGGGTTTGGAGGATCCATTAGCATCAGGTTTTTGAGAAGAGAAATAGATTTGAAGATTTGAGAGAGAGAGAGAGAGAGAGGTTGAGGTTGATGTAATAAGGGTCCACATTTGCAGCTTATACCTGGACACTTGGAGTGCACGTCAAGTAAAACTTTTGAAGCGAAGTTTCAACAGATAATTGGATGAATGAAAATTTTGAGCATTCCGTTCAGACCAAATATGATGAAGATCAGCATTTGATATTAGACGACGTAGAAAACCCAAAATCTGAACAGTGCTGAAGCACCTTAACCCAGTCGAGCTCTGGCTTCCACTGCCTAATTCTACGATGAGGAAAGACTAATAACTTGGAGAATTGCTACTAACCCCAGGGAGGGAAATAACACTCGGAGAAGATGTGGTTTTGATTTTTCCATGAGGCACTACAAAGAATAAAGTTGGACTGATTAAGCAATTTCACCTTCACCAAGTTGTGTTGAGTGAGGATATGAATGGATGATGATGCCTCTAACAACTATGTGCGTTGTATATATAAACATGATAAGAATGCATTTGATAAACCAAATCAACTTTAACCATTCAATCGGAACACCTTTTAGTCGAATTTTAATCCAAACAGATGACAACGAGCCGAGCTTTGCCTATCTCAGCTCAAGCTCGTCACATGAAAGCAAAGTTCAGGTTTACTTCAGACTCGTAAAAGTAGGCTCAGCTTGCCAACCAACAACAACAACAACAAACAATCTTATCCCAACTATTTGGAGTCAGCTACATGAATCTTGTTCCACCATTCCGCTCTATTTAGGGTCTTATCTACTGTTAAATTACAAGCTGTCATGTCCCTCTTTACTACCAACACCCAGGTCAATTTTGGTCTTCCTCTAGTCCTTCTAGCACCCTCAACTTGTAGTGTCTCACTTCGCCTCACTGGTGCGGTCATTGGTCTTCGTTGCACATGCCCAAACCATCTCAATCAATTTTCTCTCATTTTATCGCCTATTGGCGCTACCCCTAAACCCCCACGAATGAATTCATTCCTAATTTTATCCTTTCTAGTCTTGCTACTCATCCATCTCAGCATCCTCATTTCAGCTACTCATTTTATGTATTTGTTGTTTGTTGGCTGCCCAACATTCTGCTCCATAAAGCATGGTTAGTCTTATAGCTGTCTTATAGAATTTTCCCTTTATTTTTAGTGGTATTCGTTTATCACACAACACTCCAGAAGCACCTCTCCACTTCAACCATCCCACTCTAAATCTTCACCACAATGGATATAGAAGTGGTATATAATGATCATCTAAAGTAAACATAAAGCAAACATTTCGATAATTAAAGTAAGTGATGATGAATCTCTTAATAACTCTAGAGCACAAAATTACAGTTTTCCTACATAGAAAAAAAAAACCTCAGGATTTGGTGTGCCCTCCAAAAGTGCTCCTAACGTGCCCCCTGCATGAAGTGGGGGCATGTCACGTTGAGAAGTGATTTGCACCCCCCCCCCAAAAAAAAAAAACTGTAAATCACTTTTCAAAGTGATGTGCCCCCCACTGCATGCAGGGGGCACTTTAGAAGGGCGCACCAAATCCCAGCCGGAAAAAACCAGATGTCTGAATTTCCCTCAACCAGAAAATTCAGTTTAGTATCTATTTAATGAACCCATAAAACCAGCAAATATATAAAATCCAGACTCAAACCAAAACATAACTGTGAACAAAGAAACAAAGCATAACCAAGAAAAAGGGATTTCGACTATTCTACAATTCCAGAATTTCATGGATTCAGAAACGCAGGTTAGAACAAAAGCAGCTGGAAAAAAAAAAAAAAAAAAGCACAAGAAATCATAGGGCAAAGCCATGTGAATAAGAATGAAGAGGCATACCCAGTAGTGTAAGCACTCATTCCACTGAAACTACTGCTAGTTTCTGAAGCAGTGTCATCAACATCATCTATTGACCTGTTCTCTGATTGAAGTTTTGCCGCAAGGACTAATCTTCTCTGTCGAACAGCTAAGTAGCGTGCTAAGTACTTCCCTACCTTCTCCAATCCTTCCTCATATTCACCTATCAGTGTTGCAGCACATTCCAGAGCTGCATTCTTTACCTCAGAGATCAAATCCTCTCTCTTGTGCATGAACCCAATCCTCAAAGCCTCCTCCCATTCCCGTGCACTGATAAAGAACTCCACCCCTCTGGAAACATCTCCACAGTACTCCAGAGCAATTTTAGCAGCCTCTGCTGGCTTCCCAAGTGCTTGAAGCTCTTCACAGAGCTCATTCGCCAGTTGCAGAAGCTCTTCCTTTCCCAGTTTGAGAAATCCAGCCACTGTAAGCACCCTCTTCCAATGACCACATGCACGATATGCCTTCAGAGCCTTTTCCAAAGAGGAACAACATAAATAAATGGTAGCAGCATCCTCAAAGCATTTTTCACCATGAAGATGGTCTCCCCAGGCCTCAAGAACTTGTCTCCTCTTAAGAGGGTCAGTGAACAATTGAAGTCCCAGGGGAAATAGTTGAGGGTTACTTCTCATGAGGTTCATGCTATCTTCATAATATGCATCTCCTGCTGAAACGATATGTTTAAGAGCATTCTCATACCTGTGCAGCCTAAGATCAATTGTATACTGCATAATGACATATGGCATACGCTCGAGTCCCTGGAGGAAAGGAAGAAACTCCTTTGGGTCCTTCTGAGAGTTTAATGCCACAATGGCTACAAGATTCAGATCGTATAGTCCTAATGCAGTTTCATAAACAGCCTCAGAGTCTGATAGCCACAAGAGATGCTTCATAGCTTCTTCTGCAGAAGGATATAATTTACTTCGATGATCATCAACTCCCAACAGTTCCATTTCACGAATCAGTTTTATCCTTTTCAGGGCTTCCTCAAGAGCAGGAGGTTCACTGCGAGCCAAAGTGGTCAATATGCAAAGCTCCCTTTCAGGACTTTCCAATACTTGTTCTTCAAGAGCATCCCGTATTGCATGTAGGACAGAAGAAATCTTGCTCTTTGCATCAAAACTCTTGAAATTTTCAGTTTGTACATCTTCAGTAGCCTTCAGGAAAGGTAGGGATATGACGTTCTTGTAAAGTGTCTCTGTAATATTTTCATTCTTTATAGAACAAACAAACTCAGTGATGTAGCTCAAATTGTTTACCTGCCTAACAAATACTGTAGCACACCGAAGAAAGTTTTGCCAACCACAGTAGTCAACAATGATATTAAAATCAATCCGGTGCCTCCTTACCATGAGAAGCGCATCTCTGAAACGCACTTGGACCAAAGCGTTAATGATTGATGCCAGGACTAATTTTCTGGGATAGATGCATTCTAGATTTCCACGAGTTGTTTGTAATATAACAGCCGCTTCATCTCCATGAAGGACACCAACCAATTTGGCACCTCTTTCCCATATATTGATAGAGTGTCGATTTTCTTCTCTGTTTCTATTGCCAACCCGAATAAAGTTTTCATATTTTACTTCTGGATTTCCATATAAAATGTCATTCATGTCAACAATGAAAAGTAAATCCTGTTTAGTTGTGAGAATCAAGTGTGTTATCATTTGGTCAGCAGACTTTGAGTAAAATGAGAAACTGCTGCAATTGTTACATAATATCCTTCCGCTAAAATGCAGCCTGCTATTGTCATCAAGCCCAAAAAACAAAGGTTTCAATGTCCCATTGTCACCAACAGATGCTACATTCATCCAAGGACAAGATGATGAGAACCCAATGCCATAATCAAGCTTCTGAAGGTACAGCCCTGCAGGTCCACCTGTGATGCCCAGCTTTGAAGTGTATTCAACAATTCTTCCTCCATCGAACTGAACAAAGGCCGAACCTCTCTTAGCAGAGTTAGGAACAATGCCAATAACTGGTTCTTCCAGAGAGAAAAGATTGGCAATCTTTGCACCCCAACCCGAGGAGGTTACTAAACCCGGGATATGATCCTCAGAGCATACAAGCTCAATCTCCAGCAAAGAGTACCCATGAGAGTAATTCTTCATTCCCTGATTACAAGAGAGCTCATCCCCACCAGACGAAGACACCAAGCAGGAATCAGTACGATCAGATTCACGGTAAGAAATGCCAAGAAGAATATGTGAATCCAACCAAATGAGATGCCTCAAGGATCCAAATCCCACTTCAGAAGAGGAAGCTTCAATGCTGAATTCTTTACCTTCCAACTCTTCCCAAGTTTCAGAAGCAGGAAGCTCCACAACACACAAACTACCATCTGACAAGCATGCAGCCAAATGATTCTTGGAGTATTTTGAAAAGAAAGCCATGTCCCGAACAGCAGTCGGGAATTTCAGGTTGAATAAGCCCATGGGAGGTGGCATGAGGGATAGAGCAAGAGGGGAAATTAATATGTTGGAGTTATCAATGACCAACGCCGTTGAGTTCTCTGTAACAGCTGTCATCCAAACAAAGTTGTAGGTTGTGATCTTGCCAAAAAGAGTCCAACAGATCAAATGCAATGACTTCGCTGGATCCCACATGAATTTTATTCCATCCTCCTTCCGGTATCTTATTTCTTGTTTTAAGTACCAGTGATTGTTGCTGAAGGACCATATCTTAACAGTGTCATACCCTTCACATCTGACAACAGCTGCAAGAAGATCTGAGCTGCAATTCCACTTCAGGACTTCTACTGTTGCATCTGTTAGCTCCTCAATGCCAAATGAGCTTCTTTCTAATCCATTCCTCTCGAAGAAAACTATCAAAGGGCACTTCTTCTCATCTTTTCTGTCATAGGCAGCCGCCACTTTGGCCCCACTTGGCATCCAGTCCAAGGCTGCTGCCATGAAAGTTTTCGATTCTGAAGCAGCATGCAATGCCCCTGTATCTCGTTCCCATATTCTAAGCCTTCTTTGAGAGGAAGACGAATTGTGTGCTTCATTGAGAGTAGCAAAGTATTTTCCATCACCTCTCCAAGAAATGGGACTTTCAAATAGATGAACAGAAGAACCAGTAGCATCACCTGAATGCATAGCCCACTCAAAAAGATAAATCAGAGACAACATAGACAAATAATAATAATAATAATAACAGTACTTACTAAGGTCATGAGGACAGGAAGAAGCCATCCTCTCTCACCCATGAATGTCCCACACTGTAAGGGGAGATATTAGGATCCAACAGTCAATGGCTCCCATCAGGGAGATCCTTCAACTTTGACAAACATAGCCAGCTAAATGCAGACCTTTTTTTCCTGGACTCTGAGAAAAAGTTCTATTGACCATAAAAAATAATACACCAAATCTAATGACTAGGATCATCTCATGATAATGAACTTTTTTGACCCAAGATATCTCCTTGGTGAGACCCATCAAATGATTGGTTCCAATCCCCAAGATGTGAATCATGTTTATTCAAGCAGGAGTAAGGCTTCTTCAGTCCCCCCCCCCTCCCCACCCACACACACCATGACTATGTCACTAGGCAAAATAGCTTGTACAGTCTAAAGGAAAGACCAAACTCTGCATGCACAAAATAGGAATATACAGGAATAGGGTAAGAAGTCCTTACGTACGTCAACATCTTCAGGGGGATCCGTAAGCGCAGTCTCGTACAACAATTCCCAATCATGAGTCATGACTAGTATCTGCCCAAAACCAGTTATTACAGCAAGAACAGCTCCATCAGGACTAGGAGCAATAGTCTTGACACCACCCTCCACTCTACCAACAACTTCAGTTGCATTCCCATCCCCAGTGTGCAGCATTAGATAACCATTAGAAGTTCCCATTATCAATGCCTCTTTCTCCATAAGATAATCTAAAGCAGTAACACAGTCCCCGGGTTCTAGATCCAGGGGCTCACTCTCCACAGATAAAGGGGTCTTGCTCCATAGCCTTTCCTTCTGGTACAGGTAGCAACTAGTGTTAAAATAAAAAGGGGAAAGACAAATGGAGGTCATTCAAAAAAAAAACACCTAATAAAGTAACATGATCATAAACACAAACATTGCAATCCTACAAACTATATCCTTTGTAAGTTGGTTTCCAGGTTTAAAAATTTGGCCAAACTGAGTTCAGGCCATCTCATTTTCGACATGGCAGCATACAAGTAACTAACATAGTGACTCGCCTAAGTTATAGTAAAGTTCATACACATGTGTTAGTGATCCAGCCAAAATAGAACCAGGTCGTATTAAATTCATTGTTAAGGCCAAGTAATAACATATTCAGTTAATTTCACCTATTAGGAAGAGTTCCCACTGTCCTATAGATAATGACTCAGTCACATTGGATCATTTGCATATATATATATAGTAATAGAGAACTTGGTACTAATAAAATCAATTAGGTTGTGTAATATCACTTCCTTTATCTGTGATCAACAAATTTATTTTAAAAAGATCAAACAATAAAAGAAAAAAGGAGAGAAGTAAGCTCAAAGACAGAACTCTCTCTTACACCCACGCCGCAAATCTACTATAAATGCATTTTTGTTAAGATTACTATAAATGCATTTTTTATGTTTTCTATAAATGCAATTTCTTTTATAAGTAAAGCAAATATTTTAAAAGGGGGACCACGGAAGTCCCCAAAACTGTACAGCATTATACAAAAACATATCCCAGGACAGCATGACAAAAAACTACCCTTGTGTTACAGTGGAGCTCAATAATCCGGTGATTGATAGAATGCGCAAGAAATTAGCCAGCTGGAATGCTCATTATCTATCTCGTGGCAGGAGAGTTACCTTAATTAAGGCCGCTCTTGCTAGCATTCCAATTTATTTCTTTTCCCTCTTTGTCATTCCCTCTCAAGTGGCTCTTCAATTGGAGAAGATTCAAAGGGATTTTTTGTGGAAGGGAAGCGGTAATGATCAGGGGTTGCATTTGGTTTCCTGGGACAGGGTGTGTTCTCATAAATTTCATGGGGGTTTGGGTTTGCGTAGAATGGAAGTAATGAATAAGGCTCTCCTTTGTAAAATGGTTGTGGAGATTTGGGAGGGAAGATAATAGCTTTTAGAGAAAGGTGGTTATATCTCGTCATGGTATTCTTCCTAATGGGGACCCATGCCCCACAAGAGGTCCATATGGCCTTAGCCCCTGGAAGAGCATTATGAGGTTGTTTGGTGATTTTGCTCGAGGGTTAAGAATGGAGGTAGGAAACGGTTTGAAGACCAAATTCTGGAAGGATAAATGGTGCAATGATAACCCTCTGCAAAGAGTATATCCATCATCTTTTTCCTTGGCGGTTGACCCCAATGCTCTTGTTCAGGATTATTTGGATTTCTCTTCTAACCCTCTTTCTTGGCACCCTATTATAAGGAGGCAAGTATTTGATTGGGAGGTGCAGGAGATTGCGGATCTTACAAGCAGAATTGAATCGATAGAAGTAAATAGTGAAGAGGAAGACAGGAAAGTGTGGGCAGCTTCCCCATATGGCATCTTCAGTGTACGATCTTGCGCCCTTTTCTTTGGTAGATTTGAGTCCAACATTGGCCCGTGGTCAGCTATATGGTTTTCCCCGGTTCTCCCAAAGGTTCAACTTTTCCTGTGGATTGCCTCTTTGGGTAGAATTCAGACGATCGACTTGCTTCGAAGGAAGGGGCTTATTTTGACTAACCATTGTTGTCTTTACAAGGCTGATGGGGAATATGTTTCACACATTTTATTACATTGCCCCTTTGCTTGGGAGGTTTGATTTGGAACTTTGAGGGATTTTGGAATGAGGTGGGTTTTTTCGATGGATATGCATTCCCTTCTTTTTTGGAGAGGTAAGGCCTTCTCAGCTAGAGGTAATCGGATTTGGAAATTAGATCCTGCGGCGGTGTGTTGGGCTATTTGGTTGGGAAAAAATAGAAGGATTTTTGAGAGGTATGCGGAGCCCTCTTTTAGAGTTTACCAAAGGGCCAAGACTTCATTTTCTTATGGGCCACTCAATGTAAAGATTGTGATCTTCTATAACCAGCTGTTATTAAAAAAGATTAGACGGTGATAGCTGGTTGTCATCCTTGTTAGTTCTTTTGGTTGTGTTGGGCTGATGCTTTTTTATGTGCTCCTTTTTTTTTAGGGACGCCTTGCCCCCCTTTAGTTCTTTTTTTTTTCTTCTCTTTAATAAAGTTTTTCATTTATAAAAAAAAACTATTTAATTTTTGTCCTACTCCTGAAAATGCTTGGATAACAACTAATGGCTCTGAAACAAATAGGAAGCAAGGTAAATGACTTAAAATCCAACTATGACAACTAAAATAACTAAAAATAGTGATTTCCGTTGCAAATCCAAAATTGTCCGTATTTTGGGCATTTTCTCTCCAATCACATCCAGATTGTATGATCCTATACTCGTTGGATAGGAGATCAAATAGCCTTTCAATAGGTACCAAAATCAAAGTAATTAAACACTTGTTGACACATAGAAATCTGGTCACAATTAAAGTTACAGAGTTTTTTTTGTTTTATTTTGTTTTTTTTTTGGGTGAAGGTTTGAGCTACGGAATTGAAAGTTTGATTTCCATCACAGTGTGGATATATCGGTTAGAACGACTTCAAAAGAGAAAGGGAGATAAATTGCTGAGATTCCTTATGGGAATTAGGCTCACATCCCTCTCTTTCTCCGTTTTGTTTAATGGCTTTCCTAAAGGCTTCTTCCAAGGGGGGAGAGGTCTAAGGCAAGGCGACCCCCTCTCCCTTTATTTGTTCATTATGGTGGCAGATTTATTAGGGAGGTTAACAGCCAAGGCTCTATTAGTAGGGCTGATTGAAAGCTTCTTAGCATTTGAAGGGGCACCAGCTATCCCTTTCCTCCAATTAGCAGATCCGGAGGGGTTGCATAGCTTGAGGTGCATCTTGCTCATTGTGGAAGCTGCCACTGGTTTGAAGGTTAACTGGTGCAAATCGACCTTGAGCCTTGTTGGGGATGTGCGGGAGATTGAGGAGTTGGAAAATGTCATTGGCTGTGACATGCTTCCTTTGCCTATTTCTTACCCTGGGCGGCTCCCTCTTGGAGCTAAGGTGTTGTCCAAGTCTATTTGGAACCCGGTGCTCGAAAAGTTGGGGAGTAAATTGGCGCATTGGAAAGGGAACTACCTATCTTATGGGGGTAAATTGATTTTACTGAAAAGTGTGCTTGGTAGTTTCCCTACCTATTTCTTCTCTCTCTTTTAAGCTTCGGCCTCCATGTTATATAAGATGGAGCATTTACAACGGGACTTTCTATGGGGTTCTGGCTTGGATAAAAGAAGAATCCATTTGGTGGGGAGGGATAATATTTGTAGTCCTGTGTCTCAAAGAGGTTTGGGCATCCACCAGTTGAAGGTTATGAACATAGCTTTACTTTCCAAATGGCTATGGCGTTTTAACCAGGGGAGAAATGCTTGGTGGAGACGGATGATTCAAGCTAGATATGGGGAAGAGAGACATGGGTGGTCTCGCTATGGTCGATTGGGTCTCGTGGGCTGTGGGATTTGGAAGAGCATTTGCAAAGGTTTGGGTGAATTCTTCAGTCTGATCAAATTCAAGGTCAACAAGGGCAATAGGGTCAAATTCTGGCTTGATGCCTAGTGCAAGGGACCCCCTCTGTGTCATGTTCCCAGCATGTTATAATTTGGCGGTTTCCAAAAGTGGGTCAGTGCAAAACCACTTGATTTGTACTAGAGCCATCTGTTCTTAGAACCTCCATCCTAGGAGGAACTTGAATGATTGGGAGATTGAGGAAATGGGTTGTATGATGAATGTCTTGGATCATTTCCAGCTTGGTGATCCAAAGTTGGAAGATGAGTGGATCTAGACCCGTGATGTTGATCGAGGATTTACTGGCAAATTCATGTATGAGGCGCTTAGTATCCAGAAGCCTATGTCTCTCCCGGTCCATGTGCGTGGAATTCTCTAATCCAGCTCAAGGTGTCTTTCTTCGTGTGGATGTTATGGAGGGATAGGGCCCCAACTTTGGATAATCTAATTAGACGTGGCTTGGTGATTCCAAACTGATGTTGTTTATGCATGTCGGTGGATGAGTCGTCAGGGCATCTGTTTCTTCATTGTTCGTGGGTTGTTGGTCTTTGGAGTTACTTTTGGAATTGTTTTGGGGTGGTGCGGGTTCATCCGGAATCAATTAACATTCTCTTTGGTGCTTGACCATCCCAGAGAAACAAGCGTTGGAGTAAGCTTGGTTGTCTTACATGGAATTTCGTTCTGACAGCTTTGTGGTGGTCGATTTGGGAGGAAAAGAATAAAAGGGTCTTTGATGACACTTCAAGGAATAGTCGTTTGGTGTTGGACGACATCATCTCAAAGCTCTTTGATTGGCTTTTCAGCTCTTCTAATTGGAATCATCCTTCATTCAAGTCTTGGATTTTCTCCTAGGACAATTCCATCTTTCTTCCTCCTTAGTTCTTTTTACTTCTTTGTATTGTAGCTAGCTCCATAGCATGGCTTAAGCTTCTGTTTTGGTTCTTTTTTAGAGTTAATATATTACGTTATTTCTCAAAAAAAAAAGACCTATCCAAGGAGGTCTAAAGCAGCCCCAATTCTAATTTGAGTTAGGGTGACCATGGGACCGGTGTGGATATGTTTAAAGTCTTATTTGAGTTGATTTGTTGCTTTAATTTTATTTTTCATAGTTGTTGCACTTAGTTTATTTTCAGTTTTTATATTTTGGGTACTTGGGGTATATTAGTAATTTTGTGTAGGCTTGGTATTTGGGTCTAGTGCAGACTTGGTGATGCAGCATGCATATAGGATAGTGAGTGTGTACACAGGACATAAGAATAAAATTGCTAAAGTAATGAAGAAAAATAAATAAGATTCCTACTTGCCAGTCCATATGTTAATTCAGATAGTTCTTAAATTAAGTACAACATGCAATAAATGAATTAAGGCTTATAAAATAATTAAGAATTAAATACCTAACTAACATGCTTGACTATTAAACTAAATCAGGAAGATACAAAAATTTGGTAATGAGAAAAGTCAGGTAAAGCCTAAAAAAGTGCCCAAATTAGGCCAAAATTAAGGAAAACAGGCCAAATAATTTCAGGAATGGTCTAAGAGGCCTAAAGATGAGTTTAAAATATGTTTTAGGTTTGGACGTTATTCTAAGGGTGATCGGATTAGGCCAAGAAGTTGAAAACTCAATTTCAGGCCATATTCCACAACATGCCAAAGTCCCTAATTTTTAGGAATTTGAAAAGAGAGTCAGAAGAGAGAAACCAATACTCGATTCTGATGTAGAACACCTCCTTGATACTATAAAGGGTGATTGTAATCAATTTCCCAGACCATAGGGCCAAATTTAGGGATTTCCAAAATTTTCAATTTTTCCAGGCCTATAGAAGAAGCCTACCCATATAACCGCTGCTTGGATTTTTTTTTGTTTTGGAAGTGGGACCCACCCATTAGGATCGCCTAGGAGTGGTGATTACTCAAGAAAAGACCATTCCCCCATAGCCCTTGAGATGAAGTCCTGGTGATCATTCTTGTGGGATCATTTTTCTGTTGTTTTCACGCTTGGAAATTTTTCCAACAGCTATAAGATTTTCAAAAATTCAAATCTCAATTGTTGGATGCTTGTTGATGGATTGTACAGGTGTTAAGGAGCTCTTGGAAAAATCCATTCAATAAAAGATGTAGCTTGTTGGTGCCGCTATCGAATATTCCACAATCTATGCCAACAGCCTGTGTCGCACTTGACTAGATGAAATCACCTGGGAATAACTTCAAAACTGAATTTTGCTGTGGAAGATTGCTTGTGGTAGGGTCGTACATGGGTATAGATTACCCTAAAAAGATCAAGCCAACTTTTGCTTCATTGATGAGGAGCTGATACGCGATCTGTCACAAGAGGGTAATTCCCCTGTTTCACGCCTAGGGTTGATTCCAGGCCTTAGGAATTTCTTCAAATCTGCTACAAAGATGGATGGGTTGCACAAGTAGGGTTGTCTAGTACTTATGGAGCCCTAGAAAAGGCTGCTCGATGCAAGACTTCAGTAGGTGGTTGGTGGTGATAATTCTTGTGCTTGTTCTTTGATTTCAGCAACCCAAATTCCAAAAAAAAAAAAAAAAATTCAAAGAAATATGAAAAAAAGAAAGGGGAAGAAGGCCTTTAATTCAAGGGGAGGGAGTGACATCCACCACTAACGTTAAACTAGGTGGGGGCCTAGTCCTATTCCAAGGTTTTGGGTTTCCATGCTTCACGACAAGGAAGAAGAAGAAGAAACTTTAATTCAAAACTTTGTTAATTCATCCATAACCAAGACCAAGTCATGGGAGTGTTTATAAAGCCCCCACGGCTAGGTTTTAGATACGAAATATGCCTAGGAGACGAAAATACCCCCAAGACTAAAACATTTTATAAAAAATACCCTTATCTAAGAACAAAAGACATAAAAACCCTCAAATAACACATAAAGACCATACTACCCTAAAAATTCTGTGCCCCCCCTCCCCTTTTACAAGAGACAGAAAACATAAAAAAATAAAAAAAGAGCAACCAAAGTAGCTGTGAACATGAACCAATCATCATCTTAGCCATGATGTCCTCATCACCTGGACCTTATTCAATTTATTTATTTATTTATTTGTGTGTGTGTGTGTGTGTCAAAGTTTGTTTGGTTCTGTTTGGGTTTTTTCTTGTTTGTTACAAGTTTATTAGGAAGGTTGACTTTTTCAAACCTACTAAATTGTGATCAAAAGGGAATAGAGAAGCTTTTAGATATCAACAGGCTATATAGCCTTGTATGCCTTTATTTAGAGTAATGAATTAAAAAAAAAAATTGCCGAAGTTCTTAGATGCCTACTGCCTCCTGCCCAAATGTGATTGCCTTAAAACCCTAGGAGTGTCACTTTTTTTTTTTTTTTCTCTTCTTTCTTCTTTTTCCTTTATTCTTCATTAAGGTACTGTTCACAGCAAGTAATTCTTCCTTTCTTCTTGATCTTGTACTTATTTCTACATCATCTTTCTTCTTCTTCTTCTTCTGAATTTATGTGTTTTCCTTGATATAACTCATTAAAGTAGTCCATTTTCATCAATTCTTTTTCTTAACCACATGTTTGATCAAACTTACCGCAAACTAGTTTCAACCCTAGGCCCTTATAAACCCTATTTATTCTTCTTTAAACCTAAGCAACCCCTACTGATTTCTTTACTGATAAAAAAAATATGACTTTTTGTATACCCCAAACTAAATTCAGTCTTTTCAACCAAACGTGTTTCTATTTTTTCTAAACACCCCATCGAAAAAAAAACCCTCTTTTCATTAGCATATTAAACACAAATTGACTGCTGCTTCATTAGAGGCTTAAAGCCCTAGTTTTCTAGTGCTGAATTTAATGGATCCCACATCAATTCCCTCTTTTAAATATCTTACCAGTGATTTTTGTAAGGAGCCACAATGGAAATCCTAGATTCAGCTTGTTGACAAATTAAATACATACAGTTGGAGAGAGGAGTTGTTTTGTCTTGGATTTTTAGTGACACAAATTGCATTTATAACAATGTATACGATTTCATACTAAATTATCATCAGCAGCAATTTACATCCGTTTTCGGGAAATCCAGTTTGTCTTATATTTACATATGATCTGTCATCTTCACAAGCCTTCTCTTGGATTGGCTGTAATAACAGAATTGAAATTGCATGACCATAATGATCAAACCTTTTCCATTCTGTGGTCAGTAAAATATGGCAATAATAAGCAAAGAAAGGGAAAATTGTCCATACATCAGCAGGCATGGGTTTCGCTGTTGGGCATAGTTTTGGACTATGGCCTCTCAAAGGACTGTGATCATTAATCAGATCGTCTATATCTTGTCATGCACACATGTTGTATATTGAGTTGTTTTGTGTAATCTTTGGCTGTGGACATGTATAGACAGAAGCCCGTCCCTTATTAGATTCAGCTTCTGACCCTTTTTTTTTATACTTTTATTTATTTATTCTGACTTAAGATCTTTTTAAACTTATTTCACCAATGCAGGATTCTATTTTATTCCAGGAGCATTGGGTATCGAAGAACAATGCCACTGGATAAGGGAGAGCTTAACAAGTTTCCCACAGCCTCCTAACCGGACCAACCACAATGCAATTTATGGACCTCTTCCTGACTTATTCATTGCAGCGCAAAATCAGAAGATTTTTGTTGAAGTTGAGAATTTGGTTGCAGATGTACAACCTGGGCCTAATTCTTGTGGTGGCAATGTAGATGCTTTTAAGTGGCAATTTTGTGATGGAACTATTGGGACACCAAGAGGGGATTCATGCAGATCAATTGCAGCTTCTGTTCTACTACGAAAGCTGCGGTGGAGTACCCTTGGATTGCAGTTTGACTGGTCAAAGGTTGTTGCTCTATGCCCTTGAATTTTCTTTTACCTTTCTTTTACAGCAATAGATATCCGGTGTTCATATAATTGACTGATATGTTCTTTAGCTTTTTTTGCTAGTATTTTAGAATAAATAAGTAGCCTGAGTCTTATAGATTGTTGATGGGTGGTACAAGCTTGCTGAATATCAAGACAGATAAGAGTGGATGCAGGGTGCGGGATCCAACATTGGATTAACCCTGCCAAGGAGGTCTCCTAGGTCAAAATCACCCTAAATGAGTAATTGACAGACACCCAATCTGTATATTCCCCTTGCTATGTTTCTTGACCATCTGAAAGAATGCAATGTTATTGCTCCTTCTAGGTGTACCCATCAAATTGGTGTTGTCCCAGCCCTGATGCATGTTTAACATCTGCCCCAATCTACGGACAGAAATGACCGTATGGCGTATGGTATTTATTATCTGAGCACATTGTTAATACATGATGAATCTTTGTAAGGCAATTTCTTTAACTGTATGACATTACTCATTTGTTCTATACTTATATATAATATGTTCATCGATCTCCTGGCCTAGCATAGTAGGATAGAATATTTGGTCCGTATGTCAAACTATATGCTTTAGAAAGGTATCTGACATTTTCGGTTCTCACATTGTGCTCTTTATAATGGTCATTTTGCTCTACGAACAAGAGTTTTCATGTAGAAATTTGTAAACCTAGTCCAGTATTTTTAATGGAGAACAATGATTAATACTTTAGTAGACAGTAGTGTCTGAAAGTGTTCAAGTAGCCAAGTCTGACCAGTAAACAGTGATATATTGCGAGTATAAAATTCACACTGACAAGTTCAAAGTTGTATCCAAAACTGTGACTAAGAAATCAGGTAGGACACTATACATTTCTGTGTACGTGATTTCTATTAAAAGTAGTGTTAGGGGCTGTTTTATTTTGAGATAAGAATTACAAGCTGTAAAATAGTAGAGAATATATAAAAAGGATTGGACGGGAGAGGATAAGAGAGGAAAAAAGAAGAGAAGAAATTGGGAGAAAAGCAGGTTATCATACAATGAGATGCATGATCCCTTTTTAGTTAGTGATAAAACATTGTGGATTAACCAATATGCCCCTGACCAATTTACCCCTGTTATGTTTACACTCAACACTCACACTCAAGCTAAAGCAGATATTACCCATGCCCAGCTTGGAACACAGTTCCAAATTGTTTTCCCTCGAGAACCATTGTGAAAATTTCTCTCAATTGTTAATTAGACTTAACATATGGAGTGGAAATCTTTTTTGACTTTATTGAATCTTTTATAAAGTGACAGTCCACCTCCATATGTTTGGTACATTCATGGAACAAAAAATTGCTGGCGATATAGATAGCCTGGTTTGCAGTACATCTTCATAGAATAATTCAGCAAATCCAATATCTTGTAACAGGGTTTTTATTCACATAAGTTCAGAAGCTGTGTGAGCCATGGCTGCACTGGTGCCTTTACTTTTTGCTCTTCCATGTACAATAACTTGAGGTTGATCGTGAAATCGCAGGATTCCGATATCTGAAGATTCTAGACAGGTGAATAGGATCTGGCCTTAATTTAAGAATTATTTAACTATTAAATCCAACCTTTAATTTACTTTAACTATACACCGGAATTTACGACTTAAGTAAAATAAATAAACAATGTAAATGATGCAAATAAATAATCACACTACAACACAAAGATTTATAGTGATTTGGCACTTTAGGCTTACATTCACTTTTCAACCAATAATTTATTTTAATAGTTATCCTAAACTATTACAAAATAAATTATTAAAAACCTGAATTTACTTACGAATTATCCACGTGAACTCCACATGCCTTATAAGTGCGACCCTAGTGACTCCGTTGGGTTTGCTCCATTTGGTGACTCTGTTAAACTTCAGAAATCCCGCATTTGGTTCTGGCAAGTGCTAAGTGAATTTACACTTCAGTGACTCTGTTAAATGCTACTTGATCGGATGAGTGTTGGAACTCCTCCATTTGTCGAATTGCCTCTTTGTAGGCTTGTATGACTATAGTACACATTCTTTTGCTTCAATTAGATGTAACTATGAACATAGGAAGCTCTCTACACAATCTTGGTTATGATATGACTATAGGCACAACTCCAAGATCAAATGCCCAAAGAGAATTTTACCACTCTGCACACAGGCTCTCATGTAGCTTTATTTCTCCACAAATTTGACTTTATAATTCTTTCATTCAAGTTATTCAATCATTAAGACATGGTCCTTTATTTATAGATTAGAAAAACCAGTCCAAAGGATCCTCTAACGAATCTATTAAAACAGTAAAAAAACTAGTCGTTATGAGAGTCTCAAATAAGAGATCTTTTCATTTTCAAAAAGAGCTCATCGAGCCACTCATTTTGAGTAATTACGGCCTTGATCGGATATCGGAATCAAAAGTTATGGCTATTTTAAGTTTGACCATTTTTACTTTTCAACACTTTTTTGTTTTATTTAATTTTTTGCCAATTTGGGCTGTCATTGATCCTACCTTTTTGGAGCCTTCTCTAGGATTTGGATAGGTCCATTATAAGTCCATTAGTCTATAGTTTCATACCCAAACACCCAACCTTACCACTTACCAATATTTACCTTTGAATTTAATTTTGAGGATCATAGTTGGCTTCTTGATGCTGCATCTACATATCTTTGGCATTGATCTTGAGACTCCTTATAATCTTCAATATATCTTGGATTTAATTACTGACACGATATGGACCCCATACATAAGAATGAATTAAGGAGAAAGGAACAAACATTCTTTTCTTCACTCTAGATTACAAACGTCTTGTGATGTTTATAGAATTCACAAACTTCACACAAAAAAGTAGACATTGTTGTTGAGATGAAACAAGAGACTTCAACTTATTAAGCGATAGATGATCCAAATGTTGATGCCACTGGAAAGGAGACACTGAGAATGTAAGGTTGAGCCAGTCAACTGAGGAAGGATATCTAAATAGTGTAAACCAATTAATTTCTACCCTTCACTAATCATCCTCACCTTGAGATCTTGAAAACCACAATAAGAAGGAAAGAAAGTTACAAAACACTAATTATATTATTTCTAAGAGAGATAGTTTGCCACTACTGAAGGAAGGAGGCTGTGACTAATCATCTCTCTCCAAAGACTGTAGCCTAATTAGTCCATGGGTGCTTATCACATTTATACCAACACTTCTTATCTATGTGGTTAGCAACAGGCTTCCACGATTTCTCTAGGACAGATTTGAGAGGGATTTCAGATACCTTAACGGAATCCTAACAGGATACCTTATAGTGCGTCTCATGGTGATTATTGCGATTGAGAGGAAGTCGTTTGAAGTCTCATGGTCGAGGAAAGGGCGTTTGGATTAGGTAAGAATCATGGAAAGATGTTCCGGCTATTCGATTTCAATTGAGTTTCACTCTTCATTGGTTAGTTGTGTAGCAGAGCACTTGCGTCTCGCTAGTCGTCTTCTTGACCAAAATCGTCTGGTGAAAACCAGGGATGAGGATGACAAAGTGTTAGTTCTTCAGAGGAAAAAGAATAACTGAGGGAGGTTTGTTGAACTCTCGGTGACTCGAAGAGAGGGAAGGGGTAGACACATCATTATCCCTGAGGAAATCCATGAGCGGGGGTGGGATAGCTTGGCTAGGATCCTTTTGAAGGAATTTGTGGTTGAGGAGGGTCCCAAGCCTTAACAAGGATTCCGTCTTAAACAAAATCAGTTTCTTGGGTTAAAGGAAAAGACGACGTCGTTTGGCAAAAAGAAGGATAATGGGCTTTGGGAATTTGTGTAGAGAAAATCGATACGAAGGTTACATAGGAGGAAGTAGATGAATTGGTTTCCCTTGTCCTTATGCGACACAACAAGATCAAGACGACTCTGTTTGCACCTAATTGAGGGATCATTCTTGGTCTCAACTGGGCGGAATCAAGATGGTTGGATGGTCATGGGTCATGAATGGTCTGCCTTGGCACCCTGGTCTTCCAAAGGTGGTCCCCCTTATTGGGGATGAAAACGGAAGAAGGATGGACTGACTCGTTTTGGATTCGAATCAGGGGCCTACCTTTTCATTTATGGAATGATTCTACTTGTAGGTCCATTGCAGGGAAGTGTGGGGGTTGAGGAGAGTGGATGTGAACACCAGTTCCCTGAAGGACCTGCCCTAGGCTAGAATCCAAACCCTTAAAACTAGCCTTGGCCGGATTCCAAGGGCGCTACAAGTTTCAGACGAGGGGCTTAGTTATTGGGTTTTCATTGTGGTGGAGGAAGAGTGGGATAAGGACATGCAGGAAGGATTCTCTCACCAGAATGTTAGCTAGTGGAAGGAGAAGCGGTTTTCCGAGCGAAAGCTGTTTTCTGACATGGTTTATAGCCCTGGCAAGACCATTATAGCAGTACCAGATTCAAATTCAAATCCATTTCTTGTAGAGGAAAAATTGAGAAAGAGCTTGCATGATGGGGAGACTTCATCTAGAGAGGACACCTCTGTCCTTTAAGTCAGACTGTTATAGGTCTTAAGTGAAGGGCATTTTGGGAACTCAAAGTCGGCGTCAGTGGAGAGCGCCAATTTGGATTGTTTTGTCAAAAATCCCCTTATAGTGGTGCAAAATCGTGACAAGGATGTTATTGGCAAAGGGGCAAATGGGTCATCTTAGGTGGGTGGCTGTAAATTATCTCTTATGCCCTCTAATTTATTTACAAATCTAAAACATTTTCCGGAAGGACGAGGGCCAGAGAGGTCTTTAAATCTATTGAATAAATATTCAATTACCCGAATAAAGGACTGGGTTGTCGAACACTTCAGCTAGAAGTAGGGGTGGGCATGGGCCGGGC
>JAOXJP010000003.1:2180295-2195009 GCA_025762735.1 Platanus orientalis
CAGAGCAGAATGGCGGAACAGGATTCATGTAGCCGACCCCAAATAGTTGGGATAAGGCTGTTTGTTGTTGTTGTTGTATTTTATTAACATCATATAGCCATTTTTGTAAATATCTTGATACTTGATTATTTTGGCATTTGTTTAAATATTATGTGTCGTTTGTGTAAAAAGCCCAATCTTTTTAAAGAAAAAATATATATTTTACTGACAAGTTCTGTTACTAAGAGATCATCGAGTCAACTCCAAGATGGAAGAGCAGCCACATATTGAGGACGGACACCCAGCTATAGAGCAAAATCATATGCGTTCGGAGAACTCGAAAGATATAGTAGGTGTGTGGTGGTTTCTGGTTATGCATGGTAGAGCGACACATTAGAACTTAAGGGGGAATCCTTTGTGCTAGTATTACTAGACTCGTGAAATGCTTTGGAGACATTTACAGAAGAAGAGAGTCACACGAGGTGGACCGGGCTTGAGATTAAACCCTAGGTCTTCCCCATGAAAGACATATGCCTCAGCTGCTAGAGCATTAGCACGTCGGCGAAATGAGTGGGATTTGTTAGCAATTTTTTTCCAAGTCTTACATTTAGAAGGCAATCAATAGATGTCATTAGTGCTTGTATTTTCAATTATATTCATAAGAAAGCAAATGTTCTTCTCCCCAAATTATCTACTCTCATATGTTCTCGATGTCAAGGCTTGCATGTGATACTTTATTAAACCTTTTTTACGCTTTTAACCTTTGTGTCTGGTAGCATTGTGGGAAGACAAATTGGGAATAGAACAGAACATTTGCTCCCATATAGAGAAGTGGTCTCTTCAACATTTTCCATTCCCATAACCCCATCACCAGAGCTGTGAATTGCTTTGACATTTTAAACTTGCTCCCATCGATTTGATTTTGAATCTTTGGCCCTTCCTAGTGAAGTATTTCATGCCATAGACTCAAATATCCTTTCCATCCAAGCAACCAATGTCAGTCACTAAAATAGAAAATGAAAAACTCGGGTAAGGAAGAAAGTATTCATCTAAAATTCAATCACTAAAATTTTGGATATGAGGATGAACCACCTGCCTCAACCGCCAAAAATGCTATTGAAGCATCTTGACTGGGTCACGAATCCATGCATGGAATAGTAGAGCAAATTGTTAATAATCACGCAGAGTCATGCTATCCTGTACAGATGCTTCAATCAATGCGATTATTTTAACAAAATAAAATAAATATCAAGATGCTTCAACAGTCATTTGGTCAAAGCGTTGTCTACGACACCCTAAAAAGGTGTTAGTCCTCCACCGCTTCAGTTGGTTATGAACAATAGAATAATATACGGAAAGGATCCTGTCCTGTCTGCATATGTCCAGTACACAACCAAAGTGCACGGTTTGGCATAAAAAAAAAAGTTGTGCATAGGTTGTGTACATCTTTTTATGACAAACTGTGCATTTAGGTTGTGGACAGGTCTTAACAGGACATAAGCAAACATGATAGGATCTAAACAGTAGAATATTAGATTCTATTTGTGGGCTGCTCATCATTTTACCAAAAGAAGGGAAAAAAAGGGTTGTCCCTCACACGAGGTGGCACTTTTTAACTGTTTGGTTGGTGTATGAAAGTTTTGATGCCAATATAAGGTAGGGGTATGGGCTGTCAAGCTGATTCCAATAACACATTAAAAAGCACCCGTCTTGATGTTTGGCTGGTTGGCCCTTGATGAATCAGATTCTTTATATATTTTTCAAATTAAGTTTTGTTTTTATCCCCATTTAAATAACTCCATACATTAAAGGTTCGCCAATTAGGACTTTTGGCTTGTCATAGGAGTTGACTTGGGGAGTCGGGACACTTAATTTTTAAAATATAATAAATGTTAATAATTATATATAATATGCTAACTCAAGTATTGTCTATTTTCTTAATAAATATAAATATTATGTAGCATCATAACTAGAAAACCCAAAAAATAAATTATACAAAATATTAATAATCAATTACCATATCAATGTAGACATAGATAATTGTCAATTCTAAAGCCCAAACTAAAGTTAAAATACTACTGTTTGTATCAATAGATTGAAAAACTAAAGTATATATTTTTAATATAAGTATAATAACAAAATACCATTCAATTTTCAAGGTCTAAGTTTATATAGTAAAAGTTCAACTTTAAAGTCTAATCTTTTTATCATTTTAGTCTTTATTTTTTAAAGTTTATTATTTTTTCTTTTTTCTAAAGTTCTGAATGTTTTTGAGGTCATTTGTTGAAAACTTTTGAAAAAAAAACCTCAAACCCCCAAAAATTAGATTTTTTTTATTTATTGTATTATAACTTGGTTTTAGGTCATTTTAAGGGTTATAAGACTTCTCATTTGAATCAGTCCGAATCAAGTGAGCATTTGAACTTAGTAACTTGATTTAGTGAGTCAAGTATAGTTAGAAATCAACTCGGGGAGTCGGTAAAGTATATTTTATAATTGTGTAAAACAAAATGTTCTTCTATTATTTGGTTAAAAAGGTTGTGCAATTTAGATATGATGTTTAGACATTTTAAATGACCCTTTACACCTGTCAAATTTTGCCGCCCCCACCCCTCCCTCCTAAAAAAAACCACTAGTAGTTCCAAGTCACTTCCAAACTTAGAGGAACTAAGAATGTCATGGCTTTATAACGAGGCAGCTATTGCAATGGGACGGTGCTTAATTACTAGGACGCTGATATTATGACCATATATTAATTATAGATCACTATATTATGACGATCCTGTATGAAGTTTTCTTCCTTGCTAAGAGTCAAAGCAATACATGGTGGACAAGGCATGGTATGCCCTTTTGAAATCATCTACAATTTGGAACTTCCTCGATTCTAACAACTCTATCACAGGCACATGATTTGACTGTCACACCGACTATGGTATGCCCTTTTTGAACTTTAGAGGGATTTCAAGTTGTAGATGATCTCCTCTCTATCCAGATTCATTGCAGTAGGGTGTCAACGAGCCAAGCTTTGCTCTGCTCGGTTAGGGCTTGTCACATATAATCTAAGCTCAGGTTTGACTCAGGCTGGCTTGAGTTGTTAGGCGTGGGATTGCAAATATAGGTTTAAGCTTGGTTCATTAGAAATAAAAAAAAAAAAAAAAAGCCCAATCCAATTTGTGTTGTTTGAACATTTGCTCCCGTTCATTTTAGAAAATCAAGAAAAAAAACCTTATATACCCAAATTTATCTATTCTCCCATGTATCCACACCACGGGCTGACATGTGAATTTTTTTTAATTTTTTGGGTACCAGTTTGTAGGTATCTACCTTTCCATTTGAACACTTTTTTTTATGGCTTTAACCTTACTTATGCCCGTTAATTGGTAAATTAAAAAACCCCTATTTTTAGGTACCTATTTTTTTTTTTTTTAATTTGAAAAACGTTATTTCACCTTTTTGTGTGTGGGGACACAAGGGGGCAGACTAATTGGTTATAGGAGATATGTGATAAAAAATGTTTGTGATGAGTTTGTTAGGGGTTAAAAAGGTCCAACCGAAAGGATGCTCTGTCCAAGATTTGGTCCAGGGCACCAGGTGACTTCACATAGAATAAAATGGGCAGGGGCTAGATGAAATTTTTAATCCCCACCCATTTTATTCCAAATGAATTCACCTGGTACTCTGGACACCAAATCCTAGACAGGAAATTTGCATGAGTGCTTGCCCTCTCTGCTAGTGGTAGACTGGTAGTGCAGGTTTGCCCTATACCATGCCCAAGTGGTCTTACCAAACAAAACAAAAAGAATTCAAAAACACGTGTTAAGCTGTGATACATCACAGAAGTTTTGTTTTCTTTTATTTTAAAACAATTCATTGGGGAGTGGACAGATTCAATCATGGGTCATGGGACATGAAAACCTCAAACTTGTCAATTGTGAGAGGGCTTGGTATCACCTGCGAAACACCCCCATGAAGCAAGACACAAGGGGGTGGGGCCCATTCACTTTTGGGACATCCCAAAAGTGAGGCATCACACAAGGGAGCATTGCAAAGGATATCAACCCTTGTGGGAAAGGATATGCCACACCCAGATTGTCCTCTCTCTTGTGTCCCACATACAAAAGCGAGGTGTATATGGGTTAATGCTATAAATATGATTTTCAAACAAAAAAAAGGGTCCCCATAAAATGGAGGTAGGTTTGTGAACGCTCCCTAAAAATCACTAACCATTGTCCCCTAACAGGGATAGGCACATCAGCACCGAAAAGTAATTTACATTTTTTTTTTCCACAGGGGGTGGGGACACGTTTCCCTTTTCAGCTTTGATGTGCTCACCTCCTGTGAGGTGGTGCATTAGTTAAGGGGAGCGTTCCCAATCCTGTTTGCATAAAGTGGGGTTGATGAGGTTAAAACCATAAAAAAGTGTTCAAATAAACATTTGCTTCCTATTTCAAAGAGGCACCAAATTGAAAAGGGGACAAATGTTCTAAGACTTGTTACCCGGGAAATCATGGCACTTTACATGGAATAAAATGGGTGAAACTTTGAAATTTTATCTAGGACTTACTCATTTGATTTCATTTGAAGCCTCATTGTGTCATGGACTGAGAACATCTTTTCCGAATTAAAAAAAGAAATAAATGTTTTGTCTAGAACACCAAGGGATGTCATAGGAATAAAATGGGAGAGAGTTAGATGAAATTTCAAATTCCATCCCATTTTATTCCTTATGACATCCCCTAGTGTCTTGGACCTCACAAGCCTTAAGAATTTGGTAGGATTACCTTAGGGTTATCATAAGATATGACAGACTTAGGGGTCAACACCTCTGAGCAAAAATGTAAAAAACATCCCTTAAAAAGTGTAAATCACTTTTTTGGCACTGATGTGTTAGCTCTTAATGTCAATCCTACTTTAGGCTAACTTTAGGAGTCCTACCAAATCCCACCTCTCTTATAGAACATTTGCTTCCACTTAAAAATAACAAATTTTTTGTTTGTCCAAGATGTTGTCAAAGGCACCAGGTGACTTCATTTAGAATAAAAGGGAGGGGAGGGTAGATTTGAAATTTCTTCTAACCCTTGTCCATTTTATTCCATGTGAAGTCACCAGGTGTCTTGGACACCATATCTTGGAACATTTCTATGGGAGCAAATTTCCTGTTGAGAATACTAAGGGATGCCATATGGAATAAAATGGGTGTGAATTTGAGATCTACCCCTTACCCATTTTACTCCATTTGAAGTAACTTGATGTTTTGGACACCAAATCTTAGACATAACATTTATTTTGTTATAAAAAGAGAAATGATGTTCTGTCAAGGATTTAGTGTCTTGGGTGATGTCCAGGACACTAAGGACACCATATGAAATAAAATGGGTGGGTAATGCATGCATTTTTTTGAATATGGAATAAACATTTTATTTCATATGACGGTCCTGGTGTCCTGGACACTATCTTATATAAAACATTTTTTTCTTATAAAAATTTATAAAACTGGAAAAGATGTTCAGTTCAGTTCAGGATGGTGTCCAGAACACCGTGGAGCTTCACAAGGAATAAGATGGGCGGAAAAATGTCCTGGACACCATCCTGGATGGAAAATCCTGACAGAACATCTGCCATCCTCCAAGTAAAACCATCACGTTTCAGCCGGAAAAGATTGTATACGGAAATCTGCTTTTCCTGATATATTAGGATGTTAGGGGGTGGAAACGTCAGTACTGAAAAGTGATCAGAACCCCCCCAAAAAGTGAAAGTCACTTTTAGGTACTGATATTCAGCCCCCTGATGTCATCCTAATACATCAGGAAAAACAAATTTCCGTATATAATCCCAGCCCACTATCAGTATTATCTTTCTAGGCAACTCGTCTGAAAAATCCTCCTAATAGAAATTTTCTTTTCTTGCGTATTTTTGTTCGTATGTATTTATCTTGACTACTAATTGGTTGGGATTAATAATGAGGCAGTACTATCCCAAAATAATAGTAATATTAATAAGGTAGTAGCTCATGAAGAGTCAGGATCTGCCGGAGTAGTTAAAATACAGTAACGTGGAACCATTTCTCAAAACGAGATACATATACAAAATATTCAAAACTCTTACCAAATTTTTACAGTTTCAAAATTTTCCATACATGTCACGCTGTAGACAGTTTTCACATGTTAATGTAGTTTAACTTAAAGATCTGGCTCATTCAAAACCTTATATTACCGTGAATCCCTTTTGACTCGGTGGCTGACCACTTAGCAAAGCATGGCACAATGGGTCATTATCTCCCCCTTCGTGGTTGGAGATTGATCTGAACTTTGATGCTACAAACTTGATGCAGCCTCCTCTTTCTTAATTAATATATTATGTCCTTATTATCACACACCAAAAAAAAAAAAAAAAAATCTCCTCTAACTATTGAAAGACACTTGCCCATATGCCCCAGGAATCACGACTCATAATAAAGTATCCTAATCAAGCTTGTTAGTCACTAATATATCGTGGAAAATGAGAAAACTGATAAATAGTATTATGAGAAATATAATAATATACTTTACCAATATATATATATATATATATATATATATATATATATCAAGCCAAATGACCTATAGCTTCTTTTCCTTCAAAATTTGCTTAAAATTATGTCATTGATGTACGTAATATAAAGTATTTGTTATCTTAACAAATTTAATGCTGTCTTATAAATTACTTATTCATCAACCAAAAAAATTCATTAACAATTATGATAAAATGCTCAAAAACCAGCCCATGGCCATAATTAAAAAGTAAGCCAAACAGTTTTTTTTCCCCTTTATATACATATGCACTAAGACCATTTAACTTTCAAAGGAATTAACCTGTGTTTTTCATGATCCACTTTCAAATATGCATATGTACAACCTAATATTTTCTTGACTCTCTCTCATGTACAACTTAATGTCATTCTCATCTTCTCACTTAAAAATGGTAAAAGAATTAACTCCTGTATTTTATTTCACTAACTTTTCACTTTCTTCATCATTAGCGGATATCAGAACTCAGAAGCGGAACATAAGTTCATAACAAATTAACTCTTCCAATTTTACATCTTTTAGTACAAAATAGATAAGGACTAGTAGAGACACCATATCTTCAACACGTCTCCTGTCCAGGGGTCAGGATCCACCACTTAAAGTGGGACTTGTATCCTCTGCAACGCCTTATGGTGAGCCACAGGTGAGCCGAGACCCAAAAGGGGTGGGGCAGTGTCCCACTAACAAGAGATTCTTTCAACAATTGGATGATTCCTAATGTGATCTGTTTCACCGTCCGATTGAAAACAGTAACACACTGGAAATTCTTGGTTATATAATATTAAACCGATGCATAAAGAACGTAGATACAGTGACATCAAGCTGTTAACTGTTTATACTGGAATATATATTTAGCATCCTGACCCACCATGTAGTGGCATAAATGCTTTCACTGGAGTTCACATAACATCCATAGCCACCTTAATTTGACATAAATGCGCTCAGATTCCAAACCAACAGTACAATTTCAATCACATTTCATATTTGACAACCGGACTCGGCAAATCCAAGCAATTGTTAAAGCACTATTGACCAACAAGTGATCCAATATTTCGATCATATTTCATATTTAACAATGCTGTTTATAAAGGGAAAATGAGCAAGCAATTTTCCTGTACCATAAGCACACACAGGCAGATTACCTCACTTTCCTCCTCTTTCGATGTCCATTTGTGTAAGAAAATACATAAGACCTGAATAAGTGTCGTACATATATATGTCAGACAATGTAGTATACGCACATGTCTGGTGACACCAAGGAGAATATACAGAGATCGATTCTTTCCAAAGGAAAGAAACCTATATATGATCACCAGCCTACTTACAACATCGATCCCAACCAACCTATCTCCTGAGGCTCTCCACAATATAAGAAGCATAGAGATTCCTTCAAAATGATAAAAATACAATAAATAAATAAATGAGACTATGATCATTAGCTAAGCAGGTGAAGTCAATTGGACATCTAGTACAATGAAGATATATATCAGTTATGAATAATCTCTAGCGATAATTTCTCTCATGCTACTTATCGATCTGGAAAGCCCATTCAATCAACCAAAGCACAAAAGTGAACTGTATAAATGGTCCCGTAATCACATTGATGATTGATCACACATTTTCAATGGTTAATAGCAAAACCACAGGCAAATTGTAAAACAAAGAGTTGATATATATAGAAAGGTACAGATCAATGAGCATATGAAAGAGTTGATTGATCAGATGTTTAAGATCATATCTTCTTTTCATTCTATTATTTTCTTAGTTGGTTTAAGACCATACTTCGGAAAACGACTAATTGAAGAGGAGCTACATTATAGAAAGGTACAGATCAATGAGCATATGAAAGAGTTTATTCTTTCAACCAGCACAAAAGTGAACTGTCTCAATGGCCCCGTAATCACATTGATCACACATTTTCAATGGTTAATAGCAAAACCACAGGCAAATTATAAAACAAAGAGTTGAATTTTTTTTTTTGGGCAGGGATAAATAAACAAATAGTTGATTGATCAGATATTTAAGATCATATCTTCTTTTCATTCTATTATTTTCTAAGTTGGTTTAAGACCATACTTTGGAAAACGACTAATTGAAGAGGAGCTCCATTATAGAAAGGTACAGATCAATGAGCATATGAAAGAGTTTATTCTTTCAACCAATTTCCACCAGTGCATGTTAGTGTGAAATACAACAAAGGCAATCTGGTAGAGAGTCCCTTACATGGAGTGTTGGATAGCTTCATATGCCATAGAGGCAGGCAGAAAGTCGTTCACTGCTACTTCCTTGTTTTCATTTTTCTTGTCTGATTCCTATTTGTTAAGGGAATTTAAACATGCAAATAGAATATATTCTTTTTGGCTTAAAGAAAAAAAATAGGTGAAGCACGCCCCGAACTTTTTTAAAAAAGAGATGCAGACAGCACATGGAAGCAAAACATCTACTTGCTTAGATCTGATAGAAGGATACAGTCTTCAAAGAAACGCCTGATCTCAGCCAAGCGATGAGGTGGGAGCTCTTTGATATCAGTGTAGTGTCGGTACTCAGGATCATCAGCACAAACAGCAATTATTTTGTCATCTTTCTCTCCCTGTAGCATTAAAATACATTGAAGCTTCTTTTCTTTTCTTTTCTTTTTTCCCGATAATTACATTGAAGCTTCTTTCAAAGGCCTAAAGAACATTTAGCCAAGGGGGAACAAATACCTGATCAATCATAGGCATGAGGCCAATAGCTTTAGCCCGTAGAAAGCATCCAGGAACAACTGGTTCCTGTAAATGTTCACAACACAATCAAGAACCAGTAAATCAAGCTCAAGCAATAAAAATTGTACTTAAAAAAGTTTTGAAACAAGTGGCCCACAAAGAAGTTGAATCGAATTTGCCACCCGGTAACCCATTTCAATCCTAAGCATCCAATAGGACAAAAGATTCAGAAAGGGTTAATGCTATATCCCAACCCATTTATTGGCATAAATTATTGTGTGAGCTAATTTGGTGGTGCAGGTACCCATACTGACTACATCCAATATATAGTTTTTCTGTCTCGACTGCTGACCGCATTTTTCCTTCACTTGTGTTTTAGATGGTTAAGGTAATTCAATAGGTCCGATTTTGGGTTGTGGTCCACCCAGGAGGAGGCAAATACATAATTGGATTGGATTGATGAGTTCAAGGTCACATGAGTGGGGTTTTTTTTATAAAAAAAAATTTAATGAGAGAAAATATATTAATCAAGATGATAAGGCATCCCCAAAAGCCAAATGCAAGACCAAGATTAGTTGAAGCCTCTAACAAAATTCATCAACCCCCCTTTAAAATCCACAAAAGAAAATTAGCAACATTTTGTTATTTATAGCCCCAAAACAACCCCTATCCACAGCCCTATTGAAGATGTATCTCAAGCTCTTTCCCAACCTCAGTAGAGAAGAGCAATGGAAGAAAAAATACAGGCCTTAGAAAAGTACATGAGATGTTGTAGATCTTCCAAGGGGAAGGAGCCTGTGGGGTGCAGACGGGTATTCTCTGTGAAGCTACAATCAAATGACATTGTTGAATGATATAAAGCCAGATTGGCAGCTAAGGGTTACACCAAGACATATGGGACTGATTATCACTAAACCTTTGCCCTAGTAGCAAAGGTGAATTCCATCAAGATCTCGATTTTTGTTGATACTAATCAAGGATGGCCATTGTTTCAACTTGACGTCAAGAATGTTTTCCTCTACGGACACTTTGACGAGGAAATCTCTACATGAGAATACCTCTAGATTTTCTGCTATCTACTAGCAATGGAAAAGTGTGCAACCCAAGAAAGCCCTCTATGGTCTCATGCAATCTCCTTAAGTGCGATTTTAAAGGTTCCGTAATGTCATGTTCAAGAATGGCTAAAAGAAGTCTCAAGCAGATCATTCAATTTTGTGAAACACTAATAAGACAGCCCTCATTGTTTATGTTGATGATATTGTGATGCAGGACAATAGATATGATATCAAAGATGATGTAGAATGATGGCCAAGAATATCAATAAAATTCAAAGTGATGTAGCAGAAATAAGAAAAGATAAAGACCTAATTTGAAGTTTTTCCAAACCCAAAACAGATGATCTTGGCCTCCACCAAGCTTGCATAAACCCAAGGAATCCACCTTTGGAGAAAACCATTCCTGGTTTTCATTCATTCACTATAAAATTATGGTGAGGGGTTGCCTTAAATAGGCTTACAAGCTTAAACAATTAAAAACTTGCCAAATTTGGAAACTTCCTAAAATCCTTAACTTGCTAGCCAAGTTTTCTAAAATATAAAACTAAAAAACTCACTTTTATAAAATTACAACAACTAAAACTTTATAAGAAAAAACAGTATTCGTGTTTTTTACTCGACACCCCTTGATAATTTGGTCATAACTTTTCCAAATCACATCAGATTTGCGCAATCCTAGTCTCGTTAAAAAGGTAGTTGAATAACCTATCTAATTACACCAAAATCAAGCAAAAATGATAAGTTTCGACCTTCGAAAAAGTGAGGTAAACATCAAAAACGGGATTACTTTAAAAAAACAATCAACATCTTGGCACTATTGACCTTATTACATGGACACATAAAATAAATGTTAACCCCCGTATAAGACCAATATAACATTGCATCTTCCATAAATCGCTCCATACGTGGACCCCACCAAGGCCAAATGTGGGCCCCACTTTGCTCTAATGTCCGCATCATATTGTCTTACAGGTGATGATTATTGTGAGATTGATAACCTAAAAGGTTTTCTTGGTAAAAAGTCTGAGATAAAGGATTTGGGACTTCTGCAATATTTCCTTGGAATTGAAGTTGCTAGATCCAAGGATGACATCTTTCTATTTCAACACAAATATGTGTTAGATCTCCTCCAGGACTCTGGGATGCTTTGGTGTAGACCCTGTGGCACTCCTATTGAGTATAATCATTGCCTACATGCAAACGAGGGACAAAGTTATTGATATTGGGCTTTATCAAAGACTTGTGCAAAAGCTTATTTACTTGAACTTAACAAGGCTAGATATCTTTTATGCAGTTGGAGTAGTAAATCAGTTTATGCACGTTCCCACAACCAAGCACCTTGAGACAGCATACTGGATTGTTTGTTACTTGAAGAAGAGTTTGGGTCAAGGACTTTTGTATGGTAAAAGACATAACCTACAAGTAGAGGCATTCACCAATACAGATTGGACAAGATCTGCGATTGATTGACGGTTCATTTTAGGTTACTATACCTTTATAGGAGGTAAATTTGTCTCTTAGCGTAACAAGAAGCAACCAGTTGTAGCTCGGTCAAGTGCTGAGGTAGAGTTCTGAGCTAAGGCACATGGGATTTGTAAGATGTTGTGGATACATAGCTTTCTTAGAGAGTTGGGATTCAACTACCAAGGGCCTATGCAATTATATGTGACAGTAAAGCCATAATTAGCATTAGTTACAATCATGTTCAATATGATAGAACTAAACATGTCAAAATTGACCGACATTCATAAAAGAGAAGTTACAAACCACAAAAATATGTATTCCCTTTGTGAAAATAGAAGATCACTTGGTCACTGTGTTTACCAAGGGGGAGTGTAGTCCTACTTTTAGTAGGGTTGTTAGCAAGCTAGGTATGCACAATATTTACATACCAACTTTAGTGGGAGTGTTGATATATATGGGGACACAATAATTAAGGCTATATTTGTACTTTGGTATATGAGAGAAAAACTTATAAATATACACCTATTGTTATCCCCCTTTTAAGAATATGTTAATACGTATAGGAGTTGAACATACTCTCCCAATATGATTTCCCTTCTCTCCTTGATGCGGACATTGGATGCAAGATGGGACCCACACATGACTTAGTGGGGTTCACATAAGAAGACACATGGAGGAACATCTTTGGGACACATGATGGAATTAATAAAATTTATGGCTGATTTCTTGCTCTCCATGAGTGGAACTCCTCTTCAAGTTTTTGGTACCTAAACTTTAAGAGTGGCAATGTTTGACATTACCCATGAACCCAACAAAAACCCAACACGAAATAAGCGGGTTAAGGTTAACTGTAAACATATTTCGGGTCAAAGAGGGTTGACCTGCTTTGACATGATTAATAAATGGATCAGATTCAGGTTGGCCCATATAATCGTATACCCTTAACTTGACACAACACAAATCTAAACCGCCAACACGAATTACCACATAACCCGCGAACCTAACATGAAATAAGCGGGTTAGGGTTGACTGTAAATGTGTTTCAGGTCAAAACGGCACGATTAATAAATGGGTCAGGTTTGGGTTTAGCCATATAATGGTAGACCCTTATCTCGACACGACTCGAACCCGACCCGCCAAAACGAATTGCCACCCCTACTAAACTTGAACCTTAGGATTGTGTTGTCCAAGGGCTTGTGAGGTAAGTGATTACCCACACATTACATTGGTACTTGATCTTATTCTCTACCTTTCTCCTCTATTTTTACTTCTTCTCCTTTCTTTTTTTTCTCTCTTGTTCTTTATTGCTCTCAATTTTTCTAGTTTCTTGAATTAAGTGTGTGCAGCCTGAGTTTTTATATAATCTTATATAGCTAGAAATATCAGAAAAACCCAAAATGTGATATACATCCTCCTCATATACGTCAGAATCACCCCGTCAAAATTCAGAATTTTCTTACGCATGCTCATAGGTATTTTGGTAATTTTGGTTACTCAAGTATGCTTAAAGTTCAATTCTTGGTTCTTTAACCTTATTCTTGTTTTCACTACATGTCTTAGGTTTTATTGAGATTCTTGGCTATCATTCTACATCAACTTTGCTATCATCTCCATTGTGTTGCATCACCGAGCAGTCACCATATTCTTCCACCTATAACAATTAATCCCTTCCGGACCAACTTCACTACATGCATGCATCAGACTCTCCCTAATTGGTACATCTCCCTATGATATAGGAAAACTAATTACCTATTGCCCATGAATAGCAGACTTAAGGTCCAAAAAGGCAAAAAGAGACCTTAAGAAGGTAAAATTGTTGTTAAAACTCAATCAAGTTATGAGTACCAGACCAAATAACTTCAAGCACTCAGCAACAGAAAGCAAGAACTTTAATAATAGTACTACTACTATTATTACAAACCCCCTCTCAAAGAAAAAGAAGTTTAACAAGAGATTCAACCTGCCAATTATTCAGATTTCTTCTATATCCGGAGTCCACACCAACCAATAGCTATAATTCTGGGGAAGAAAAAAATTTCCTCATAGGTAATGAGACTACTAAAAGTGAAGGGTCCAGATATTCTCCCACACAACCCCCCACCCCAAAAAAAAAAAAAAAAAACATATGAGAAGGAAATAACTACACAGCAGTACAAAGGAGAGAGAGCCAACCAAGAACAGAAGAACCTACTCTGCTCTAGTTACATGATCCAGAAGTATTTTCCCGTTTGGGGATGCATTATTCCCTCTTCTAATAAAATGTTTTTCTTAGCACAACAACAAAAAACCTATTCACTAAAGACTCTTTATTATCTGTAACAGCAATGATATAAAAATATATCAATCAAAGAGAGTTATCACCACACCGCAATACTTCCAAAAAGTCACCCTATCAATCGCCAAGCCACCAAACACCACCCTGAAACAGAAACTTTTCTTGAGATCATCATAAACTTGAAAAATACTTCTTCAATTAAGAGAAAACTAAGCAAGATTTGTTTACTATCTCAATCCCAATTAATACTACCATAGCGGCAATGATCCTCCTCCATAGGCTATCAGCACCATAACACCAAAGCCACTTGCCGAGAAGCACCTTGTTCATCAAACCATAGCCAAAAGCCCAATCCACCCATCTCCATAGGACAGCAAACCTTATTCTAATTGACAATAATCCTTACCATTCTGTAAGAAATCACTCTCCAACTTCACACACCTCAGATGCCTAATCTCTCAAAAGCTTTTCTTATGATAAATCTAGATCTGGGTAGATGTTCTCATACAAGAAGAACGAGCCATAAGTTTGGCGCGGCATTAACTAAGCAAAAAATGGCAATATAAGAAAGAAAGGAAAAAAAAGTCCTAGCCGTTATTAATCATTAGCCTTCTCCAAAGTAATTAAGCTTTGTAAGCCTTTGATTTGACATTGTGTATAGTACTTTTGG
>JAOXJP010000003.1:2213545-2244609 GCA_025762735.1 Platanus orientalis
ATACCAGAACAAACTATGGCTTGGCATTAATAAAAAACGATCTGCTTAGCCGTGTTTTAGGCTTACAGGGGGATTGAAATTGTTTCTGATCTTAATTACCATCCTACAAGTTTTAAGACAATTGTTATGGTTTCTAATGTTTATTCTGAACAAGTTTTAAAAAATTTGAGTCAATTTCTTTGTTTAAATGTTAATGCATATATATATATATATATATGGTTTGGGGAGGGGTGTCTTTGATGCTTAATCAACGCTTAACTTTATTTCCTTCTGTAATTGGACAACTTGCCAATGCATTGACATTTACTTCTAAGGTCCTCACGTAATATCTTATTATTGTAGGTTCTGCTTTCTTCATACCAGTTTTGCTTCTAAACTCATGTGAAAAAAAATAGAAAGAATAATTGACTTTAACGATTTCCTGCTTGTGGTTTACTTGCATGAACCTCACTGCATGTAGATGCCTGCTAGGTTGTCGACTTCTCCAGATGGATATGAGTTTTTGGTTCCTGCTTACGGCTTATTTGCATGAACCTCACTGCATGTAGATGCCTGCTAGGTCGTTGACTTCTCCAGATGGATATGAGTTTTTGGTTCCTGCCTACAGTTTGTTTGCATGAACCTCACTGCATGTAGATGCCTGCTAGGTCGTTGACTTCTGCAGATGGATATGAGTTTTTGGTTCGTGCTTACGGTTTATTTGCATGAACCTCACTCCATGTAGATGCCTGCTAGGTCGTTGACTTCTCCAGATGGATATGAGTTATGTCACCTCCTGATTTATTTTGTGTATATTTGTTTTATCTTCTCAATGTCTATTCAATATGGGTGTGTTTCCCAACTTTAGCTACTCCCTTTTTTATTGTTTTAAGGTACAGGTGTCCAACCAAAATATCTTACTTGACAAGGTTTCCAATTTCGATTATGTTTCCTTACCTATCCTTTCATTCCCCCTTTAAATTCTAGAGTGATTGTGTTAGATGTAGGATTGATTTTGAGTTTATGTGATATCAATTGTTTCATATATTAATAGGATGACTGTCTCTTTTAAAGAAAAGAAGCAAAGAAACAAAAAAACATGGGGATGAGAAGGATAGTTGTCTTGTTTAATTGTTTTGACATCTAAAAGCTTCTTTATTTGATTTCTGAATGTTTTTATTCTTGTATTATGATGAGGATGGGACTGTCTTGGTGATTTTTATAGGTTTTCTTAGTTGGCATATTAGATAATTCTTAATAAACTTCTACTATAGCAAAGTTGTTTGGTGTTATGGGATGTTCCACTTGATTGGTTGGTAACTTGGTATTAACATCTAGTGCTGGTTCTAGGATGCTGTCAGACTAGTTTATGGGCTGATATTTTCTCCTTTCCTTCTGTTTATTATGGTATGGAAACATTTATTTGCTTGAAATTGTGATGGAGACTAAAAATGATGGGAGCTGGTACCTGATAAGAATCATGATAATCAATGTCTTTCTAACTTAAATTAATAACATGAGCTCTTAAATATGTAGTAATTCATCAGTTTTAGTGGAAGCTTTTCCAGGATATCTTGGTTGTTCTCTTTCCTGTTAGCATTTTTTTACTTTGTCAAACTTAGAGGCTGGAGAGTGACTTTTTGTGGTACTATCTGATTAATCACTGTCAAAATTTACATTACCTGGGAACTCTTCTTCATACTTCCTAGGTGGTCGGCATTTATTTCAACTAGGGGATTCAAGGGGACAAGCTAATATTTGAGGGAGGTTATGGGCTCCTTTTATTGGTCTTAATTAGAAACTGCTGGGATATATCACTCTTGTTATTTTGATGGATTGAAATTAATTTAAATTAGGTGATCCAAGTACACAAAAACTAAGGACTTTTTTTTGTTTTGGAGGGGGGGGTGGGGAGGGTGTTGCAGAGGGAGGATGCTATGCTCCTTTTTGTTACAAGTATTTGGATTTTTTTTTTATAATATTTTTTGATAAGTAAAAAAGGATGTATTAATCAAAGGGGATAAGGCATCCCCAACCAAGAAACAATAGAAGCAAAACAAATACAAGATAGCCCACAAAATAGCTAAAGATAATGCCCAAAGCCCAATTGGATCCCAACTCCACCGCCCCCAAAACAAACTAAGGAAGTACATTGCTTTGAATTACATTCTCCCATCCCCTTCTAAGATCTAAGAGACTAGTGTTCAGAAACTCCTTGCTATTCAGCACCCGAAGGCAGCAACTGCCCTTAGCTTTCCTAGACACTTTGAATGCTGGCTTAGCAAAATTTAGTCATATTCTGCTGTTCCTTTATAACCAGATGGACAAACAAACTGCTGCAAGGGAGATATTTCAGTGGATTTCCCCTCTCAAACTGAAGGCCAAGGTTCTCCACTATTGCACCTAAGGCTGGGCATGGGTTGGGCTAGCCCGAGCTTGGCCCGACAATTAGCCTGGCTGGAGACCAAAGCTCGAACTTTTGATAGGGCCAAGCTCGGGCTTACCTCTGCCTGGTCCAAGGCCTGAACTTATATATATATATATATATATATATATTCGTCACTTAGTTGGTAAAAACACATTTTTGCAAACGGTCTTGAGTTCAATTCTCAATGAAATCAACGTTTTCTGTAGTAAACAATTCATAGAAGTTAAATATATAATTTTATAAGCCTTTTAAAATAAAAATGCCTTATAGCTCAGTTGGTTAAAACATTCCTTTTTTAAATATAGGTCTTGAGTTCAAGTCTTATCATTATAAGCATTTTTTGAAACTCGTGGGCCGGCCCGAGGCCTGGTTTGAAGCCCGATAAAATATATAGAGTCGGGGTCGAGCCTAAATATCAAAAAAATTTCTAGCCCAAGCCTAGCTTGAGCCCATAGCCTAATATAGGGGGCTCGGGCACGGGCCTACCATGGCTCAACCTGAGCCCGCCCATGCTCACCCCTTTTGCACTAGGGCTCAGAACTCTCTAGGGAAAACTCATGAACCCTAAAGTCAATTAGAAAATCAGAGACCAGACCACACTTCCACGGATAATCTAATCTTCAAGACACAGTGAGCACATATTAGGGACCAACACACATTATGATTTCCCGGTTCTTCTGGTGGCTGAATTTTTTATAAGCTAGAGGAACTAAGGATACAAAGCTAAGGGTTACTTTTGTTATTGGGAAGCTATGTGTTGTGATAGACATCCTACACAGTGGTGATTTCTTGGAGCCTCGTATTTTACCCATTCTAATTTGGTAATGGCTACTATTTAGATAAAAAAAACTATGTGAAACCAGATTCCCGACTTGACCTCTGAGTTAAGATATAACCTAAAAGACCTAAAGGCGTCGAAAGGTTCTCAGGCCTTGGACGCCTAGCTAACAAAGCCAATGAATAATCTCTCATAGAAGAAGGCTAACTATGATCGCTTGAAGCACTCCAATCGGTTGGGGGGCATAGTCATTCGTGAGATCATGGCGGGGGATGATATGGGCAAACAGTCGGTGCATGTTCAGGGAAGAGGAAAAGAGAAGATGACAGATCCGGAATGAGGGCGCAACAATCAAACGAGGAATTTGTTCGTTTAATGAAGGATCAGTGTTAGGGGTGTTAGATGCGGTTCGGCAGGAAGAGGAAGAACGACGATTCTCGTTGAACTAGATCTTTGGAGGGGACATAAGTTTCTCATCTGTTGACCGAGTTTCGTCGACAATCATTGGGAGTCCATGTAGAAGGCCTCAAGGCTAGATTTGAGAGTATGATGTGGCTTTCCATGAGGCAGAGAAGGAAAAGGGAACAAATAGAAGATGGGGGGATAGAATGGCGAGTGTGCCCGAGGAGAGTATTGAAGCAGTGTTAGTTATAGGCACCAAGATAGTCCCAATGGCCGCAGGAGAGGAGCAGACGGTGGGATGTCTTTCTATGGAGACCCCTCTTCAGTGTATTCCTCCCCTGAGTCCGCCTCGGAGTGGGTAGTGAGCAAGGTGTCCAAGTTATGTAGACGGATGAGGGTGCCTTTATAGGGATGGAATACCAAGTTGAAGACTTATTTCGAGAAATAGAATGTAGACAGAGGCTCAATAGAAGTAGAAGCATCTTAGAGATGAGGATTGTATAGGGAGGGAGAAATCCAGGGAGCTCAAACGATTATCCTCATCCATTAATTATGGGGGGTCGGATGGTTCCAAAAATCGAGACCATAGTAGAAGTAGAATAAGGAGGGAAAGGGAGGAGGAGGAGGAGAATACTTAGATAGTTGCTCATGAAGATACAACTAATAACTTTGAATGCTTGGGGGACTGGAGTGGTCAGATAGGAGGGCTTGTGTGAAGGACCTGTGTCGGAGGTAGAAAGCGGATAAGATCACTATTCAAGAAACAAAATTAGCTGCTTTTAGCCAACACGAGGTGGTTGACATCTGGGGAAGGAATTAGTGGAAGTTTTTCCACAAACCGGCCATTAATCTGGTTGGAGGAATTCTTATGGGATGGAGTGAGGAAACAGTTCAAGTGCAGGATATTCACATGGGGCAATTCTTTGTTTCTCTAAAATCCTGTTGGTTGGAGGATTCTTTTGAATGGGTCTTCATCAGAGTCTATGGGTTGCATGATGCAAATTCCAAGAATTGTATGTGGGTTGAGCTCTCTTATGTCATGGATAAATGGTAGCTTCCTTGTTGCATAGGGGGGACTTCAACATTGTCCGCTTCCTGGCTGAGAAGAAAGGTATGCACCCTCTAACCCCTCAAATGATCATTTCTCAAATTTTATCTGGTGCCATGGTCTTGTTGATATGTAGTGGAAGGGGGCTAGTTTCGTTTGGTTGAATAACCAATTTGAGTCGGCAATGAGTCACTTGGACTGCTTTCTCTTTTTTTCCGTATTGGGTAGACCATTTTGGGGTGGTTAGTTAGGGGGCTCTCCCGAACCCACCCTGATTCATATCACATTCCAATATTGCTTAGTTACAACGACGATCTTGGGGGTTCCACTCCATTTCGTTTTGAGTTGATGTGGCTGCAAATTCTTGTTTTAAGGACCTGGTCAAACAATGGTGGAAAGAGATCTAGGTGGAAGGTTTGGAGGGTTCATTCTTGCTTAGAAATTTAAAGGGCTGAAATACTCCATTAGGAATTGGAACAAAGATGTCCTTGGGTGTGTGGATAAGAAAAAGAATGACTGTCTGAGATTGATTCCTAAGAGCAGAATGGTCCCGTCCAGGATCCCTTGAAGATTACTCAGAAGGGTAATCGGAAATCCTATCTCTTGGCTAAAGATGGAGGAGGCAAGTTAGAGACAAAAAGCTCATTTGGATGGCTATAATTTAGGAATTCCAACTCGAATTTTTTTCCATAGGATGGCTAATTTCATAAATAAAAAGAACTTAATTCCCAAAATATGTTTCAATGGGTAGATCTCAAAGGTGTAGAAAGCAATTGCAAATGTTACTTCTCAGCACTTTCAGGAGCTCTTCTCAGAGCCCTTCCCCGCTAGGCCTCGGATTGAAAGACTAGACTTTAATAGAATCTCGCCGGATATTATTGATTGGCTCGAGAGGCCTTTCTTAGATATAGAGGTCATGATTACGCTCAAAACCCTAAAAGAGGAGAAGCTCCGGGTTCGGATGGCTTCCCAACGCATTTCTTTCTTGAGTTTTGGGATACAATAGGCGGAGGTTATGAAAGCTATCCACGATTTTCATGAGAAAGGGTCACTATGTTGAAGTTCGAATACTTCATTCATATCTTTAATTCCCAAGAAGCAAAACCCGAGTGACCTTAAAGACTATTGGCCGATTAGCCTCCTTAACAACTTCTACAAAGTAAAGCCCTAACTTGCCGTTTGGAAGATATAATGGGATCCATCATTTCTCCTTCTCAAAATGCCTTTGTGAAAGGCCAACAAATGTTGGATTGTGTCCTAATAGCCAATGAGCGCATTGATTACTGGCAGAAGACAAAAAAGGCAGAAGTTGTTTGTTAAATCAATATAGAAAAAGCTTACTACTATGTTAACTGGGATTTCTTGATTTAGGTCCTTCAGCAGATGGGCTTTGGTAGAAAGTGGTGTTTCTGGATTAGAACTTGCGTCTCATCAGCATCCTATTCAAGCATGGTAAGTGGGACTACAGTTGGGTTCTCCAAAGGGCAAAGGGGCCTAAGGCAAGGCGACCTACTATTCCCTTTCCTCTTAAACATTGTGATGGAGCTGCTTAGCCAGCTAGTGACCAGAGTTGAAGAGGTGGGTTGCCTTTCTGGCTGCCAAGTGGGGTCGGAAGGTTTGCTTGTCACTCTCCTCCAATTTGCTAATGATTCCCTTGCTTTCCTCCCAAACTTGAAAGAGGAAGGTGGTAATTTGAGGGGGATATTGCTAATGTTTGAATTCATCTCGGGTTTATAGGTGAATTTGCTGAAAAGAAAAATGATGGCTGTATGTTCAGTCCCAAACTTGGAGAGTCTTGCAAACTTATTTGGATGTGTGGTGTCGGTATTCCCAAGGACTTTTTTGGGTCTTCCTCTAGGTTGGAGGTTAAAGACTAAGCACATTTGGGATCCCGTTGTAGAGAGGGTGGATTAGAGGCTAGCAAGATGGAAATGTTGCTATCTGTCAAAGGGAGGAAGAATAACTCTCATTAAAAACGCTCTTTCCAATTTACCAGTTTACTTCATGTCTTGCTTTTGGGCTCAATTGTCGATTCTCTAGACTTGAAAGGATTAGGGCGGACTTCTTATGGCTCTTAGAGGAAGGGGGATAGAAAATTCCATCTAGTTAATCGATCCTAGCTTTGCCAACTGTATAAGAAAGGTGGCCTTGGCTTTTAGGCCTTGAAAAGGATGAATCGCACCTTGCTGGCGAAGTGGCTGTGGAGATATGGGGAGGAACCTAATGCTCTCTAACTCTAACACCAAGTGATTTTGGCTAAATATAAGGATCTGGGAAGGGGTTGGTGCACCAAACCTTCGGTTAGGGCCTATGGATCATGTCTATCGGGTGGGTAATGTCAGTAGAACTCTCTTCTGGCATGATGGGTGGTGCGGCCCTACTCTCTTCTCTATTGCTTTCCCGGGCCTCTTCTCCCTTGCTAGACTAAAGAATGGGCTGGTCAGGGACCATTTTGTGAGGGAGAATGATCACATTTCATGGGATCTTCATTTTCGGCGTGAGGTAAATAATTGGAAAATCCTTGGTATGTCCAGCCTGCTGCAGAGATTTGATAGGGTCGGAGTGGAGGATGAGGAGGAGCTGGATCAAAGGCAATGGCAGCCCAATAATGGGTTCTCCGTGAAGTCTTTCTACAACGTCATTTGCCCAATCTTTCTACAACATCATTTGGAAGTCAAAAATACCTTCCAAAACAAGTTTCTTACTTATGGCTTCTTCATTTCAACAAGGCCCTAACCATTGATAACCTCCAAAAAAGAGGATTGTAGCTAGCCAATCACTGTAGCATGTGTTGGAAGCACGAAGAAACTGCTGCTGACCTTTTCATCCAGTGCCTTGTGGCTTTCGAGCTTTGGGGTGAATTCCTAAGGAGGTTTAATTTTACTTGGGTCTTCCTGGAGTCCATTCCGAAGCTTCTTGATCAGTGGTTTAATGGTCAGCGGAGGTGTCTTTCTCCAAAAGGGGTGCTATTACGGAAAAAGTGTGCTTCATGTGGTTTTTTGGGCCATATGGGCAAAGTGAAATGCTTGCGTGTTTGAAGATAGAAGAGCTACTGTCCAACAGCAAAAGATCGTTCCTCTGCACTTATATATAGATATATATATATATATATATAGATATATATATATGGGTGTCTCACCTTCTAATGGTTGCGGGGTGTTGTTTTTCTTCTTAGATTTTTGACTGGGATGCCCTCATTTCATAGTCTTGGTTGTTGGGAGGGCTGTATTTCTTGTTTGTTTGTCATTCTTTTAATATATTTTTCCTTACCGATAAAAAAAAAAAGTTACCCTGTTGTTGGTTTTCTTTATTTCTATGTGTCTGGAATCAATGTAGTTGATTCTGGGGTTGGCTCTCCATTATTCTGATTGACTTGATATTGTTGGTCATGTGATATTCTCTCTAATAGTGGAAATGAAATTTTCAGTTATTCAAGTGTGGAAATTTGTTTTTGCATTGCTTTTGCCCTTACATCCAACAGTTTTCTGTATAGTGGAATGTGTTGATATTAGAGAAAACTAGTACTCGTAAATATTTGAGGTCTGGCTTTCCCAATATAAATCGTACCAGTGGGTGGAGTGGGATGGCAACTGGCAAGCCATAGTCCAGTGCCTGAATTTTTTTTAATGTCCTAATTTTGAGCTCAAGGATTTAACCCCATTTTATCCTAAATAAATTGGTGAAATTGGTTATCGTAGTTTAGACTTTAAAAGGGTTCAATGCTGTGAGGTCCTTGGAGGATTGTGGTTCTTTGCGATTTTGTAATCGCGCTCCCTTGGAACAATGATGCTAAACTTTTGAATTTTCAGGGGAGTGATTTAGTTCTTAGCTTGGGTGTTGGACAGTTTTGGACACTTTCCCTTGTCAAGTAACAAGTAGTAGTTTTATGGTGAGTACATATAGGTGTTATCTTTTCTTGTTGAAATGGATGACGAAGTTTGTTAGAGGAAAAGGCAGAAAGTTAACCATAGGCAAAAGAGATATTAAATTTTGGGAGGATAAGTGGGTTGGTGAGAGGCTGTTCAAGGAGTCATTTAAGATCCTTTTTTCCTTGGCTATTTAGCCATTTGTTAGGGTGGTGGATTCGTATGATGTGACTGACAGTATATGGATTTCTAGACTCTGTAGAAACTTAAATGATTGGGAGTTAGAGGAGATGACTAGGTTGCTTAGGCTTCTTGATGGGATCAGGCCGGATCCTTCCAAGTGTGATGGTTAGGAGCGGGTCCTTTCAAAAAGAAGGAAATTTACCCCTAAATCTCTTTATACTGAGATGGTTATTGATAGATCTGTTTCGTTTCCCCATAAGGGCATTTGGATCCCGAGTATCCCATCTAAAGTTTCTATTTTCATGTGGAATGCTTACTTGGATAAACTTCTCACCTTGGATCATTTACAAAGTAGAGGTTGAAACTTGGCAAACAGGTGTATTATTTGCTTGAAGGAGGAGGAATCAGTTGATCACTTAGTTGCATATTGTGACATGGTGACATTGGTTTGGGGATTCTTTCTCACTTACCTCAAAATTCATTGGTCCTTCCCTTGCCACTTCTATGAGTTGATCTCAGGTTGGTATACTCAGGACTTGGATGGGTTGCCTTTCATCATTTGGGAAATCTTTCCGGGGTCTATTTGTTGGGGTTTGTAGAAAGAGAGGAATCAGAGAATTTTTTATAACAAGGCTAGGAGTAAGGAGGAGTTGTTTTTGTCCATTCACCGGGCTTTGTTTGATTAGGGCGGATTTTGTGGATGGGGGGACTGAGATTCTTTTGGTGTCAGAAGTTGTAATTTTGTTCTTGTTGTTTAGGCTTTTGTCCCTTGCTGTTTCGCCTGCTAGGTGAAGCCTTTTTTTTGTGTTGCTCATTTTTCTCTTTAATAAATTATTCTCCTTATCTCTCAAAAAAAAAACCATAGGCGAAAGGGAAACAAACAACATGGAAATGAATAAAGCAATTCAGAAAATTACCATGGAGATCTTATTCCTATGTATAACATATTCCCATACACACATCAGCTTTACCATTTGCTAATTGTGAAGCAAAAGGAATGGGATGTTCAAGGAGTAGCCCAAGACTCAATCTTTGGTAACAATATGGGGTTTCTTCAAGAATTGTCTTCTTAGAAGCCTGGGAAGTGCATTTCTAGAGTTGCCTTCAACTGCAAGTTTGGACATATAGTAAAAACATTCATTATTTTTATGTAACAATGTAATGTTTGTTTATTGGAGTTGTAAACGTCAACCAGACCTAAGGATATAATTTTGTTTTACCTTTGAAATCCCACAAATTCCACCTATGCTTAGAAGCACCTAATTCTTTACCGAACTACTTTAAAATTGAGTATGTTGCATCTTATATCGGGGCCAACACTTCACCTTAATGCTGAAAAAGAGAGGGTAAAAGTAAAACTATCTCTCTCCAATTCGTACAAACACCCATGCTGCTAACAACTTTAAAATCTTCGGAAGTGAGAGCTTAATGAGAAGTTGTGCCTTTGATTTTGTCTATATTAAGGCATGAAAATTAGAGACTAGATTCTCTCTTTTTTGCTTTCTCTCTCTCTCTCTCTCTCTCTCTCTCTCTCTTTGTCACTCCCCTCTCTTCTTTCGTCATGTATGCTCCACAAGACAGTGTATAACAAGCATTTGCAAAGTATTTGACATTTTTTTTCCGTTGACATCGAGTCCCATTATGATATCAAGACCAAATATTGGAAAGGAATGGTATTTTCTGGACAAAAACAAAAGATGCCTACATGACTAGACATTTTATCTAGGTATTTATTTATTTTTTAAAGGTGACTAGAAATTTTAATTTTCTGTACCAATAATTTATTTTTTATTTGGGTATCCAAGAATGTAAAAGGACTCAAATGTTGATGATCGAATGAAGTTTTGACAAGTTTGAGGAAATTTATCATTGACACCCACTACTTGGCCTTTCTGTTTGTCTCCCTATTATGGGCCAGCATAGGGAAGGGTTTTGTACTTGTGGGTAATGGACAAGAAATCTAGGTAGAATTGAGAAAACAGTAACTAACTAACAAAGAAGAAGAAAAACAAGAAAGAACAAAGGCAAGAGAGTTAGAAAATGTTGATGAGAGAGAGAGAGAGATGGTAGGGGAAGGGCCACTTGTGGAAGAAGAAGAGAAGAAGGGGGAGTTGAGGATGAGAGCCCATAGCTATTACCCACAAAGGAAAGGGAGAAGATAAAGGGGCCGTAACCCACGCACAACATGTTCCAAATTCAAATCTTCATAATATTCACTAACTTTTTATTCCAGTCGTAGATGCCTTTATAGGCTTACATCATTTTTTTTTAAAAGATTCCTAATCTAACTAAAATCCCTAACTTCTAGTACTCCTTTTTGTAAACCTTTCCTAACTATAATACTTTTAAAATAAGGATCTTATTTCTAATAAAATTCATATTAAAATACTCCTAACAAATCAAGACTTTATGGGGCTGTCGACTAGACAGAATTGGGTCTCACTTGGACTCTTAAAGACTTCTGAAATAGCCGACACTGGAGCTATATGACTAGTATATAGTGGGTCCCATTTTGTTGATTTTAGCAACGCAAAAAAGGCCAACTTTGTGGCTAACGTGCTCGATAGAAAACCTCTAATTTATGGCAACTTTGTCTTGTTACATAGAAACCCCTTAAACAAAATAAACCCAATAAATCTCTTTGGCAATAAATGCTTGATTACATAAATCCACCCACCCTAAAACACTAAATAAACCTACATAAATGACATAACTTAAATTGGGCCCTCTTGCAAGGGGGCACATACATGAGATGCATCGTGTTGTCTGCATCAAATACCATGATTGTTTTGGAAAATTCCAAAGCAGTCCATTCCTCTCTGCTCATGTCCAAACCACCAAAAGTTCCCACCACTACCACCCAAACCACCATCTTGCCATCACAAACCACACCTACCCGCTGCGTTGTGGGTGTGGTGGATGTTGTGTGGTGGTTATGATGGCTATTTAGTGATTGTGGTGTGGTGGTCATAGTGGTTGTGGTTTTCTATATGGTGGCTGTTTGGTGGTGGGTTATGGTGGTTATGGTAGTTGTTTGGTACCATTTGTGGTGGGTTTATAGTGGCTGTGGTGTTTTCCTTCGTGATGTGGCTGTAGTGAGGTGGTTATAGTGGTGGTTGTGGTGCTATATGGTGGCTGATTATGTTTTGTTTGTATGGTGGTTGGTGGTTGTTTTGTGGTTATGTGGTGGTATAATAGTGGTGATTGTGATGGATGTGGTGTTGACTATATGGTGGCTATTTGGTGTTGGCTGTGGTGTGCTTATGTGTTGTGGCTTATAGACTTAAAAGTCTATAACATTGACATTTGTTATTGTTGAAGAATTATATACATTAAAGGTTTGTTGTGGTGGGCAGTGACATTAGGGCTAAGAAGGGATATGTCCTGCGGAATTAATTAGATATGTTGATCGAGTGGATTTGGATAGATATTCATATTCATATATCATAGGCAATATAGCTATGCTTATGGATATACCTGAGGTGACATATTCAATATGTATTATAAACTTCATGGATATGAAGGAATACATATGTTGCAATCTGACTAAGATGTTTTGAACATGTTTGCTTATCAGAAGAGAGTTTAAGACTATAGTGATAGATGTCATTAGTGCATCAACTATTGCCAATCTAGTTGTTGACAAAGATAAAAAAGTTGAAGGCATACTAGAGTTTTGTACAATAAAAAATGATTCTAACTTTAGTGTTTTTGATGAGGATGATGAAGAATTTGATGAAGATTTTGATTTGAGTGACGATGTAGAAGTTTCATCAAATTCATTTAGATGATGATGACCTCGCTAAGGAGTTGAGAGAGGATGTCGAATACTGAGGGCCTTTTGGATTATTCTCACATTGTCATATAAGTTGCGTCCATTTGATTGTAAAATTGATCATGGGACAAATCATATGGAGTTTAGTTTTGAGACTTCAGAGTTAAAGAAGGGTATGTTAATTATTGAAAAAAAAAGAAGGGTATGTTGTTTTCTCCGTTGATGCTTTTCGGAGGCATTAAGGGAGCATGATGTGAGAAAGGGGGTTAATTTGGTAAAGATGAAAAATGAAAAGCTTTGTATAACTATGATGTGTGTACAGTGCCATCTTATGCTTTCAGGGCTTATGCCTCCTGTCGAGATGATTTTTCCTCGACATTTGAAATAAAAACCATTCAACCCGAATATTCATGTCTAAGATTGGGTTCTAATAAATAAGCTACTGAGGGTTGGATTACGAATAAAACAAGAATGTTTGAGGGAGGACCCTAATTGGAGTGAACAAGAATTGAAAACAAAGTATCAATTGGATCATGGATGTGCATATTATGAAAGTATGCAAACCAAAAAGGAGAGTACTAAAAGATATCCAAGTTACCCATGAGCATTGGGTGAAGAAAGTGCCTAGCTACTGTGAGATTCTTTTGAGCACAAACTCAAGAAGTATAAATGGACAAACTAATTTTTAGAAACTCTTCATCAGTTTAGATGCTATGTGCCATGGTTTTAATGAATGTTGCCAGCGATTTATTGGATTAGGTAACACATTTTTAAAGAATCTCATTTGTGCTGTACTTCTTACAACAATTGGGCTAGATATAAATAATGAGCTTTTTCAGTTGCATTGGCGAGAGGAGAGTGAAAATATATACAGTTAGGCATAGTTTCTTATGCATCTCAAAACTGCCCGTAGTATTCTTGATGGGAATAGTTGGATATTCATGTCGGTTCGACAAAAAGTAAATTCAATAAGTTTAATATTGTTGTTTTTGTTGTGTTTTCCCCTATGCTTAACCAATTTTTCCATTAATAATTTTATATGGTATCAGGGATTGTTGGATGTTTTTGCTAACGTGATACTAGATGCCAACCATTGTTTCTATGCGAAACATTTAAATGCGAATTTTAAAAAGAAGCATAGTGGTATGGCCCTAAGGGATGCTTTTTGTAGTACTGCTAGATCCTATACTATTGTGGATTTTAAGTGGTATATGATACTACAAAGACCGTTAGCTTTGATGCTTATTAATGATTATCAAACATCCCTGTTAAGGCATGGTTCAAACATGTATTTGATCGATGTGTTTAATGTAATCAAATCGCAAATAATTTTTCTAAATCATTTAAAATTCGGGTCTTAAATGAAATATGTAAAGCTGTGGAGAGGTGGATAGTAATGATGAATGAGAGGTGTATGGAAACAATTAGACATAATGATATTTTGTTGTCTAATTTGATTTATTTATTGTCTGAAATGTTATTTGTTTATCATCAGTAAATATCAACCATATGTTGGTACATGTACTCAAAACACATCATCAATCTGTATAATACGACACCAAGCCACGCCTAACCAGTATGATACGACATACATGAATCTAACCTATTTGATATCAAACACATATCATCAAACAACAAATAAGACAATCAAATAAATCATTACTTATATTGTTTTCTAAGCTTCTTAATGTGTTTGGCTATTTTAGGTATGAGAATATCATTGTGTTTGGTTGCTTCTATACGTGTTTCATTCATCTTTACCATCCATCTCTTCATGATCCATTCCATCAATGGTACCACAACTTTATATCTTACATCTAAGACCCACATGTTAAATATTCTAGGAAAGTCATTTGTGATTTGATTACATTTAATACGCAAATCAAATGCATACTTGGACCGTGCTTTAATATGGATGTTTTTTAACCATTGATGAGCATCAGGGCTAATTGCCATTATAGTGTATCATTTGAAGTTCACGATAGTAGAGGATCTAATAGCACCCCAAGAAACATTTTTTAGAGCTAGATCATTCGTGCTTCTTAATAATGACATATAAATGCTTTGCACAAAAATGATGATTGGTATTTGGCATCATGTCAGCAAAGGCATCCAACAATCCTGGATATCATATAGAATTGTCAATGAAAAATTGGTTTAACATAAGGGTAAACAACAAAAATATTAACATTAAACTTATTGAATTTACTTTTTACTGATCCAACATGAATGTCAACTATTCTCTTCAAGAATACTAAGGGCAGTTTTGAGATGAGTAACTATGCCCAAATGTGTCTATTTTCACTCTTTACTCTTGCCAATGCAGCTATAAAAATCTCATTATTTATGTCTAGCTCAACTACTGTAAACATTACACCATCGTCTTCATTATTTAAGTGAATTGATACACCCTCTATGTCGTCATTCATATCAAAATCTTCATTGAATACTTCATCATCTTCATAAAAAACACTATTTATGGACTCCTCCTTAACTATACAAAACTTTAGTATGCCTTCATCAATTTCTTTATTTTTGTCAATAGCCTAGATTGGTACAATTGATGTATTAATGATGTACATTACTATAGTCTTGACTCTCTTATGACAAACAAACATGTTCTAAACATCTTGGTCTGATTGCAGTTTACGTATTTCTTCATGTCCATGAAGTATATAATATGTATCAAATTTGCCACTCTCGAGTATATCCACAAGCTTAGTTATATCGTATAGGGATACATAAATATGAGTACTTATCTGGGTCCATTGATTAACATGTCTAATTGATCTCCCAAGTATATCCCTTCTTGGCTTTGCCACCACTGCCCTCCACTATGAACCTTCAACACATATTTCTTTAGCCATAACAAATGTCAATGTTATAGACTTCTAGGTCTATAAGTCATAGCAACCACATAGGCATGCCACAACCGACACCAAATAGCTACCGTACAACCACCACAACTACCCCAATCACCACCATTATGTTACCACATAGACACAAAACAACCACCAACCATCATACAACCACTAATCACCATACATCCACCACCACATAATCAGCCAACACCTAACACCACAACCACTACCAAACAACTACCATAACCACCACACCACAGCCACACCATGGAGGAAAGCACCACAACGATCATATATCCACTATAACCACCACTAATTAGCCACCATACTGCCACCATAACCACTGCACAGCCACGTCACGGAGGAAACACCACAACCATGATAAACCCGTCACAACCCCTTTAAACCCGTCACAACCACAACCACAAACACCAAACAGCCACCATATCCACAGCACCACAACCATCAAACAGCCACCATAACCACCACACAACTTTCACCATACCCGCAACACAATGGGTAGATGTGGTTTGTGACGGTAGTGTGGTTTGTGATGGCAGGGTGGTGATTTGGGTGGCAGTGGTGGGAACTTATGGTGGTTTGGACAGGAGTTGTGATTGTGGATAGATGGAAGTGGTGGCAGTGGATGGTGGGTGTAGTCTCTGATGGTAGGGTGGTGTTTTGAGTGGCAGTGGTGGTGCTATGCTTTTAAAATTTTTTTTATTCAATTGTTCAAACACTTGTATAGTGTTGCTAATCTTCTTGTTATGTTCTAAACTGATGTCAAAGAGATCATGTTGATCAAACAAATTTGATGTTAAGAATTAAGATATAATGACATTTAAATGGTTGTCGTTAAGATTTAATGACATGCTTTAACAGGTGTTTTTGGCATCAGCTTCGATGATGTGTGTTTGATATCAGATTGATGTTGTATGTGTTTGATATCAAACATGTTAGATTGGTGTATGTTGTATCATACAGGTTAAGCAGTGGCTTGGTTAATGATAATGATTGATATCAGATTGATGATGTGTGTTTTTGAGTACAGTTATCAATAGGTGGTTGATATTTGTTGATGATATATGTTGAGCTTCACAACATATACCATCAAATCATCAGTCAAATAAGTTAGATTAATGTATGTCATATCATACAGGTTAGGCAGTGGCTAGGTATTTGATGTCAGATTGATGAAGTGTTTGAGTACAAGTACTAATAGGTGGTTGATATTTATTGATGATATAGGTTGAGCTTCATGACTTATATCATCAAATCATCAATCAAATAGGGTAGATTGATGTATGTTGTATCATATTGGTTAGACATCAACCATGATGAACATTGTGGTCTTATTGGCCAAATTGGACCGTTAGATGAATATTGGGGTCTTAATTGGTCAAATCGGACCATTCGATGAATATTGGGGTCTTATTGGACAAATTCTTTTTTCGACAATTCAAAAGTGGGAGAAGCTGTTTTACCAATGAATCGATATTCAAAATCATTCCAGTCGGACTTCTTTGCTTGCTAATCATAAATATTGGGGTCTCGATAAGTCTAATCGAACCGGTGGATGTATCTTGTGGTCTCAATCAGGATAATCAGACCATTTGGTGAATATTGGGGTCTCAATTGACCTAATTAGACCGTTAGCTAATCAGATCATTGATTGGACGACTTTGATTGGGTGTCGTAAATTCTGATGTGCTTATTTGAATGGGAATTGATGAGATAAAATTTGTTATTTCCAGACCGCTAGATCAGAATATATTATTCATACAAGATTGGTATAGTTATCTCTATTTGGGACAGGGGCACTTTCGTCAACATAAAACACCCCCATGTGTCATAAGAGTAGTTTTGGGTGTAAATAATAACTTTAGGTCATTTGATTCATCTGACTAATGGTCAACAACGGACAGTTGACGACAAGGATTTTTTGAAATGAACAGTGTCTGTCAAGGGTTTTGTTTTGTTTTTGGTATTTCAGATAAATAATGGGGGATCTGTATAGATTTTGAATCATCTCCAGTCTGAATGGACAGATATTACACCTTTACCAATCATTGCATGACATGTGGCCTGACAAAGGGTGTATAAGTCAATATACATGGGTTAAAGGAGGGTATTATGGTTAATACACAATGGACAAGTATTTGTGTATTTATTAAGCCCTTTGTCAGACATTGTGTCACAACCAGAGCAGAGACTGGAGTGGTACCTGTCCATTCAGACTGGAGATATGTGAACTCGATCTGTATTTGTCAGAAACTACATGAGTGCAGTTTGTAATTTACCCTAAATTTAATTACAACTTCTGACAAACACCTTTGTGAAAAATCATGTTAGTAACATTCTAAAATTAATCTTTTCTTACCTTTTCAGGTGTGGGTAAGAGTTGCCTTCTTTTGCGCTTTTCAGATGGCTCCTTCACCACCAGTTTTATTACTACCATTGGGTGGGTTCTTTTAATCTTTTGTATTATGACACCAGTACATCATTATTTATTTATAACTTCTGTCTCTAAAGGTCATGATTTCTTCTGCAGCATTGATTTTAAGATAAGGACAATTGAGCTTGATGGTAAACGGATCAAACTGCAAATCTGGGATACAGCTGGGCAAGAGCGGTTCCGAACAATCACAACTGGTAGATTCCTTTTCTTATATGAGTTGGCCTTTCGGGAAAAAAAAAGTTGTGTCTAGTCAGGTCAGGATGTGATGGTAGAGGCTGTTCTTACCTGTGGTTGTATATGTCACACTCAAATGGGAGGGGTCTGAATCTACATTGGAGATCTCTGAGGCCAAAAATCAACCCTGCCTTACTTTCTCATGCCTCATATTCTCTTGGATGGTTAGAATAATTTGGTGAATATTGAACTAGAAGTATAGTTAGGAACTTAGGATCTTTCCATCAGGCTGTTACCTGGCCTAGGAGATTCCTAAGTCAGGTTCATCAAAGGGTTTTCTTCCCTCTATAGTCTATACTGCTATTTCTGTGTCATATTAAGGGGATCAGCTTTTGACATCCTCGTACAGGTAGTCCTGGTAATAATTTAGTTCTCAAAGTTTTCTTATTGCTCGCATGGTAGAGAAGTTCAGTACTCTCTCTTTTGCAGCATACTACCGTGGAGCCATGGGTATTCTGCTGGTGTATGATGTTACTGATGAGTCATCGTTTAACAGTAAGTGCTTTGCCTTTCACTATTATTGTTGAAGTTCGGATAGTTAGATTTATATTTTTATGAGGTTCTTATACTCTGTTCCCCTCGGAACAGCCAGCCTTCATGGCTCTGAAATGCTGTACTTATGGTTTTTTTTCCTACAAACTTTTGTGTACCATTCAAACTGATTTGCCATACTGCAGATATCTAGTTTCACTGAAGTGGGTGGCTGGATTTGTACTGTCTCTGGCAGATCTCTTATAGTTACTCTTCATTTTCTGTTTCTGTTGGTTCTCATTTGGCTGCTTCATTTCCATGTTTACAGACATTAGGAACTGGATCCGCAACATTGAACAGCATGCTTCTGATAATGTCAACAAGATACTTGTGGGAAACAAGGCCGATATGGATGAAAGCAAGAGGGTAGGTTTTAATGGGTTTCTCCACCTTCTAAACTTGCTTTGTTTTACTCAAGTAGATTAGTTGGGATCATGAGCTCAGTGGTTGAGCAAGTACCTCCTTTTTGAGTTGCATTGCCTGGGTTGCTGGTTTGAGCCCATAAATCCTGGCTTAAAGGAAAGGAAGAAGATAAGCTGTGATTGAATCGGTGACCTTAATACTGGTATCCTTGTAGTTGAACAATGGGGTGATATGCGTGGTCCTTCTACTGCTTCATTCATTCTTATGTTCCCCCCCCCCCCCCCTTTGATTTGGGTTCAGCTTGATCTCTTCATCTTCTAGTAATGAACTGATAGGAAAACTCTGATTTCTTTTATAGGCCGTGCCTACATCCAAGGGCCAAGCACTTGCTGATGAGTATGGTATCAAGTTCTTTGAGACTGTAAGTAAAAATTGTTACTGATTTCAGGTCTCTGTTCTACACATATCAGTTCTTTCTATATACTGACCAGATATTTGTGTTCTGCAGAGTGCAAAGACGAATTTAAATGTGGAGCAGGTTTTCTTTTCAATAGCAAGAGATATAAAGCAGAGGCTTGCAGAAACAGACTCCAGGGCTGAGGTATAGAAGTATTTCCTCCTACTATAAAAGTGTGTCTATATTATTTAATCTCCTCGTTTCTCCTATAGGATAGGGGAAAAAAAGGAAAAAGGATTTGGTTTATCCCGCTAAATATTTGTGGGGAAACAACTGACCATATATTAGCTGTGTGGATGTGTATTGTGACATTGATATTTAATTTGTTGACATTTGAGTTCTCTGCTATTTTTTCCCCAACTCTTTTATGATTTATTTCAAAATTTGTTCTGAGTTTACCTTGTTGGGTGTTACAGCCTCAGACAATCAGGATTAACCAACCAGACCAGGCAGCTGGCGGTGCTCAAGCTCCCCCAAAATCAGCTTGCTGCAGTTCTTAAGAGAATCAAAATTACGTTTGGAGACAGGAGAGGGCAGCAGGTCCTGGTGGTTACACTTTTTTCATGAAAAACTAATTGTAATGACCATATGGTGGGTGCTTGTATTTTTCTCTTGTTCATTCTTTGCAACTACTTGTATTAGTGTGTCAAAAGGTAGTTTCTCACGTATTCGAGGAATTTATTATATGACAGACGGTTTTTATTTTTCGGCTTCGGGCTTGAAAACCCTAATGTTGTTGAATACCTTGATGTAGAAAGATAAATAGAAGACCCCTTCCACTTGTCCTATGAAACTGCTATGAATTTCTTCTGTTCCTTAATAATGATTTGGCAAATCAAAACAATTTCTTCTGTTCCTTAATAATGATATGGCAAATCAAAACAATACCCAGTGCATGGATTGAAATTGTGGTTTAAATGCCTAGGGTATTTAAGAAATTTGAATGAAATAAAAGTTAAACCTCATCAGTTGGTTCTAAAAAGAACCTGCCTGACAACCATTAGCCCATGCCTAGTTGTAGCTGAGGGTACTGCTCATTATGTGCCAGAGTACCTCTGTAATTGATGCATGTACATGTTTTTCGATAAGCTTTGAGCTTCCACTTTTGGATACGGTTGGCATTGGGATACAAGGTTTAATTCATAAAGAAAGACTATAAAAATGTTTCATATTCCTTATTTATAATCATCGACAGTATCTTTCCATGTGCTGAAGGATAAAATCTGATTGATTTTTCATGGTTTTAGCTTAAACCTGAAGCATAACCCATTTCAATGGTTGGATCGGCACAAATGACCACAACCCAACCCATGTCGGGCTTGGCTAGACACATTGGCCAAATGCCCCCTGCCCTGGGGGTTGCAGCTTTGCTATGCATCGTCTGAGGTCGAGATCTGAAAGGATCATAAATGAAAAGAAAACAACAACCACTTTCAGTGGCCATATCAAATGGTCAATGGGATTTTCCAACCCTTGAACTTGGGACCTTGTACTTGGCTGACGCAGAGGTAATACAGGGAAGGGACTATCAGATCTCAAATTTTTTCCATGTATAAAGCCGTAAAAAAGAAAAAAGCTAATCCAACGCGCAAATATAATTCACAGCAAAATGTAATATCTCGAGAATTTTTTTACAAGAATCACAGGAAAACCCTTCTTTCATGGCTCACCACGAGGTGAGCCACAGGTGAGCTGAGACACAAAGGGGGTGGGGCTCATACACTTTTTGCACTGGATATTGTTTTGTCTGCTCTGTAAGATCTCTGTAGGTGAATTTGGGCAGTTGGGCTTAGTTGCCACACAGAATTATTGAAAACATGCTGGCCCAGCCCAAATGGATTCGTGTTTTTAGCCGTGTGTTCAGTAAGATTTTTGTAACTGGAGTTGGGCTTAATGGGCCTGATACAGTATCAAATAAGATCTTGGCCCAGCCCAAATGGAGGATTCGTACTTCATTAACAAAGGTGAGAAAAGCGGGAAAGAAAAATCAAAAAGGGCAAAAGAAAAGCACAGAAAAAAGCTCACAGAATCTTTCTCCAAATAAAAATAAAAATAAAAATAAAAAAGCTCACAGAGTCGTCTCCGGCAGAGCATCTCAGCTGAGTTTGACAGCTACCCCGTTAAACGATAACGGGAGTGGGGACGGTTCCCGTTACCGTTCAATTGGACAGGTGTCAACACAACAGAAATGCTGAAGTGTCTATTCTTTCGAGAAGACGCGATTCCCGTTGCCGTTCAATGGAACAGGTGTCAACACAATAGGGATGCTGAAGTGTCAGCTTCTTCGAGAAGATGCAGGAAACACAAAGCCTCAGTAGTAAGTAACCATTCGAGAAGTCGCCGATTCGCGGCGCAACAAGATCAAGAATTGGATTTATGGTTTCTGCAAAATCAATGCGCTCAGATATGAATTCGATTCGAAAAATCTCTGATGTTTCTCTTTCTACTTCTTTTCTCTCCAATGGCCAACTGTAATCATTTCTTTGATTCCTGTGAATATTTCGTAGCTCTCACTCTCTCTTATAGATGTTTCTCTTCATTCAATTTAATCCGAAGCGATTTCTTTAATGATATTTCTGTTTGATCCTACTATGTTCGAGCTGTTCAGTGTAGAAATCATCGACAATGGCGATCCATTAGAAAGTTTTTAATTTTCTCTTTTTCTAGTTGGCTAGGTGTAGTTCGCGTGAGATAAAGAGAGGAAAACAGTAACTGAATTTAGGGTTTGAATTTGGATGAAGGGGACGAAAACCTGAGAAAATTAGGAGTTCTTGGTAATTGAGATAGATAGCAATGGCGTGGTTTAGAGCTGTTTCTGGAGCGGCAAAGTTAGCTGTTAGGGGAAATCTAGCTCAGACAAGGTCTTACACGACGACGACCCAGGTGGTTCCGTCGCAGAGCCGGTATTTTCACACTACGGTCTTTAGATCGAAGGTGGAAGCTGCGCCTGTTCCTCGCCCACTGCCCCTCTCCAGGCTGACTGATAACTTCCTAGATGGCACGAGCAGTGTCTACTTGGAGGAGTTGCAGAGGGCTTGGGAAGCTGATCCCAATAGCGTGGATGAGTCTTGGGACAATTTCTTTAGAAATTTTGTTGGGCAGGCAGCCACATCCCCTGGAATCTCAGGGCAAACAATTCAAGAGAGTATGCGGTTATTGTTGCTTGTGAGAGCTTACCAGGTTAATGGCCACATGAAAGCCAAGTTGGATCCACTGGGCGTAGAGCAACGTGAGATCCCTGATGACTTAGACCCTGCTCTTTATGGTTTCACTGAAGCTGATTTGGATAGGGAGTTCTTCATTGGGGTCTGGAGGATGGCTGGATTCCTATCTGAAAATCGTCCTGTACAAACCCTTCGAGCTATACTAACCCGGCTCGAGCAGGCTTATTGTGGGAGCATTGGCTATGAGTACATGCACATTGCAGATCGTGAGAAGTGTAACTGGTTGAGGGACAAGATTGAGACTCCGACCCCCTGGCAGTACAACCAGCAGCGCCGTGAGGTTATCCTTGACAGGCTTATTTGGAGTACACAGTTTGAGAATTTTTTGGCCACAAAGTGGACGGCTGCAAAGAGGTTTGGTCTTGAAGTTGGGGAAACTCTGATTCCTGCCATGAAGGAGATGTTTGACAGAGCAGCGGATCTTGGGGTTGAAAGCATTGTTATTGGGATGCCACACAGAGGAAGATTGAACGTTCTGGGTAATGTTGTTCGGAAGCCACTCCGTCAGATTTCAGTGAGTTTAGTGGTGGCACGAAACCTGTTGATGAAGTCGGCCTTTACACAGGAACTGGTGATGTCACAAATACCATTTGGGTACTTCTTATGATCGGCCTACAAGGGGTGTTAAGAGAATCCATCTGTCTTTGGTTGCAAACCCAAGTCACTTGGTAGCTGTGAACCCAGTTGTGGTTGGAAAAACTCGTGCAAAACAATATTATTCTAATGATGTGGAAAGGACACAAAATTTGGGCGTGTTGATTCATGGAGACGGAAGCTTTGCAGGGCAGGGGGTAGTCTATGAGACTCTGCATCTCAGTGCTCTTCCAAACTACGCGACTGGGGGGACCATCCACATTGTGGTCAACAATCAAGTGCCCTTCACTACTGATCCGAGGGCCGGAAGATCTTCGCGGTATTGTACTGATGTGGCTAAAGCCTTGAATGCTCCTATTTTCCATGTAAATGGTGATGACATGGAGGCAGTAGTTCATGTTTGTGAACTTGCAGCAGAGTGGCGGCAGACATTCCATGCCAATGTGGTGGTTGACATAGTGTGTTACCGCCGATTTGGGCACAATGAGATTGATGAGCCGTCTTTTGCACAGCCTAAAATGTATCAGGTAATCTCTTGTAGCCCTCTGCTTATGTTAGCGCTTGTTAGAGTCCCATTTTAAGGAAATTCTCTCCTAGTATCTGTATAACCTGGAAGTTCATTTAATGATATTTAGCGGGATGCTGCAAATAAGATATTTCTATTGAAACATTCACGTTCTTGACACTTGTGTGCTCATAGTTGATTCGAAATCATCCATCAGCTCCGGAGATTTACCAGAAGAAACTTCTAGAATCTGGGCAGGTCACGCAAGAAGACATTGACAGGATACAAGGCAAGGTTAACAACATTCTTAATGAAGAGTTTGTGAACAGCAAAGACTATGTCCCAAAGAGAAGGGACTGGCTTTCAGCTTATTGGTCTGGATTTAAATCACCTGAACAGCTTTCGCGTATCCAAAACACTGGGTTTCTGACTTTGTTCAACTTTTTTTCTGTGTTCTCTTTGTTGTACATGTCTCTCTCTAACTTTTGAAGGTTGGTCAATGAATATTCCGTGTTGTTCGACAGGGTTAAGCCAGATATACTGAAGAATGTTGGCAAAGCAATTACAACCCTTCCTGATAATTTCAAACCTCATCGAGCAGTTCAGAAGATATTCGAGCAGCGTGCTCAGATGATTGAAACAGGGGAGGGCATTGACTGGGCGGTTGGGGAAGCCCTTGCTTTTGCTACATTGCTAGTGGAGGGTAACCATGTGAGGTTGAGCGGGCAGGATGTTGAAAGAGGTACATTTAGTCATCTGCATGCAGTAGTTCATGATCAGGAAACAGGGGAGAAGTACTGCCCTCTGGACCATGTTATCATGAACCAGAATGAAGAGATGTTTACAGTCAGCAACAGGTGCCATGCTGCAACTTTTGTGCATGTTGTCTGTTATATGATATGCAGCTCTTCAGTTGTGTATTTCCTATTTGTATTTTCTGTAACATACACTTATTCTTTATTCTTGGAGGAACGAGATGAATATTTCTGTGAATCAACCATTTTATGATAAAAGTATTTTGAAAATGTATTTTAACTTGAAGAGCGTGTAAGATTTAACTGCCTCAAGATTGTGCAGATTCTTCTGCTTGGCAATCTATGTTATAGATTAATTATTCCCATCTATTGTGTGCCTGTTGCAACGTTCACTTTGAGTTAATGAACTCATGTAGAAAGAACAATATTTTCAATGTGAGAACTTGTTTTAGTTTCAAGTTTCAGATGGTGCATATGAGCATTCAATTACTGAATTTATAGGAAGGTTCTTACTGTAAATATTCTCACCCCCCTGCCCCCCAGATTTTATTTTGATTTCAATCCCCTGTAAAACCGGCTTCTAGTTTTACCAAGTGTTGTACTTTGCTGCACATCATGTTTTACCCTATTTCATGTTTTTCTTCTGTGGAGAAGTAATTTTTGCACACTTTGTTCAGATATGGTGCCTATCCTTTGGTCAGGATCCCCTCTTCAATATGATCCACCTAGATCTTCTAGGCTAAATCGAGTTATTTGATGATCATAACAATTCATCTATAAAGTTTTTCTCAAACAAAGAGACTAACATTTCTGACCATTTTAAAAGAATCAATAGATCCAATGATTGGTTCTCCTAAATTGAACCTTTTAAGAACCTGACTTGCACCTGTATGTGTGTCCACCTGTTAAATGCTACTGTATTGATATTTATATTTTTTAGACCACTTGAGATTTCCATTTTCTTATGCTTATCAGCACTACAGTACGTTGTAATGGAGGGATGTTCCCCACTTGAGGATTATCCAACATTCTCGATGTATAAAATTCTTTGTAGCATTCGTTATGAAAATTTAACAATGTGGTTTATGTGGTCTCTAATATGCTGTATTGTTTTCCCCTCTCTACAGTTCTCTTTCTGAGTTCGGTGTTGTTGGGTTTGAATTGGGTTATTCGATGGAGAATCCAAATTCATTGGTAATCTGGGAAGCTCAGTTTGGTGATTTTGCAAATGGGGCTCAGGTGATATTTGATCAATTTTTGAGCAGTGGGGAGTCCAAGTGGCTACGTCAAACTGGGCTTGTTGTGCCTCCTCATGGATATGACAGTCAGGGACCTGAACATTCAAGTGCACGATTGGAGCGTTATCTGCAGGTATTGTCTGACTATTTAATTTGTGTTCTGCTTGATGTATGTGTCTGTTTAGATTTGTTTATGTGCCATCTCATGTTGGTTTGTTTTTCTGAATTTTGATGTGTACCCCCACACCCCCATCCCGAGGGCCTCTCTTGATGGAATAAAACCTTTTTACTCCATTGAACTTAGCGCATTATTCTAGTGTTTATTAATGGAATGAATTCTTATACGCAGACTTCAATTGTTATCTATAAGTGTTAGTTTTTGCAAAGCTTTTAGTTGGATATCCTCAAATTGGTGACATGGGACACTGAAAGTTATTTCACTTTCTTTTTTTTTAAATCAACCTTTATCCAGGCGACCTTTTAGAGAAAAGCTATAATCAATCAATCACAGAGATAACTGCATGATCATGTTGTGAAGTGAAAACATGCCCTTAGTTTTATCATTCTGCAGGGATCAATCTATCCTGAATCTCACTTGGACATGGACAACTTGTTATTTATTTTTGGTCATATTGGACATAAACAAACTTATCTGCTCAACCTGCTCCCTTCTTATAATAAACCCTTTGTATCTCAAATTTCTCTAACCAACAGGTGAAAAGATGAGGGAAAGTTGACTGAGATGGTTCAATCATGCAATGAAGACCAATGATCAGACTGATGGAAAGGAGTGATATAGTGCAAATTGAAGGCCTTAAAAAGACAATGAGAAGGCTAAAAATGACATGGGTTTTAGTAGTTAGGAAATACATGAATACTCGTGATTTAATGGAAGATTTGGCCCTATATAGAGTGGAATCTGGAACTGTTTGTAGCCAATCCCAAGTAGTTGGGATATGGCTTTGTTTGGCTGAGCTGAGTGAGTCTGGGACTGCTGGTAGTTACTTATCTGTAAAACCCGAAGATGAACAGTATTCACCTTATTTCCCTTCTAATAATGTGTGCTTGAAAATCGCAGATGAGTGATGATAATCCCTATGTGATACCTGCGATGGATCCAACATTATGTAAGCAGATCCAGGAGTGCAATTGGCAGGTTGTTAATGTCACAACCCTGCTAATTATTTCCATGCTCTGCGGCGTCAGGTATGCTCCTAATTAATTGCAATATTTCCCGAAATGTTCTGGATAAATTTCTTCAAATTTCTTAGTGTGTGGTTTCATCTCCTAGATACACCGGGAATTCCATAAGCCACTTATTGTGATGTCTCCGAAGAACCTGCTTCGTCACAAGGACTGTAAATCAAATTTATCAGAGTTTGATGATGTCCAAGGCCACCCTGGTTTTGACAAGCAAGGGACCCGTTTCAAGTGCCTTATTAAGGACCAGAACAACCACTCTGATCTTGAGGAAGGTATCAGACGCCTGGTTCTGTGTTCTGGAAAGGTATGACACTTTAATTCTTGCTTTCTATTTACAATGACAAACACGATCTAAAATACCCATCTGGTATACGTTGAAGACATCTTATACATACTCTAAAACCTACCATCCATCAGTAGATCTCCTATGCCAATAATTGATCTGAGTGGATGATTATAACCATTGATCAATCTTCTTCATTCAGGCAGTGAGTAAAAAAGTATGGCTACAGTCCAAGAAAAATTTATATTAACTGAATGTTCATGATTATTTTGATCAGATTGTATTTGACTTATATGTTGTTCTAAGTGGGAACCATGGAATTCATTCCTACCTCCATGTGTGCCATGTAGGGTGCCCCTATGTCATTGGTATCCCTTCTTAAACTCTACCCGATGTGTTCCTTAAAATTTTTTTTTTTCCTGTTTTCACACTTTGTGTGCCTGTAAAATGTCTAATCTTATTGATTTTAATTTAGATTTTGGAGGTTATTATTTTCCACAGGTTTATTATGAGCTTGATGAAGAGCGGAAGAAAGTTAATGGCAAGGATGTCGCAATCTGTAGGGTGGGACAGCTTTGCCCTTTCCCCTATGACCTCATCCAGAGAGAATTGAAGAGATATCCAAGTACGTCAATCTAACTTGAAAAAAATGGAGTAGATATTACTAGAACTGAAGTAGAGGAAGTGTCTGTCTGCTATTCTAGGAGGCCCATATCAAGCCCATTTCAAACCTTAAAATCTTAAAACAGTGAGGACTATGAGATAGAGAGTTACTTCAATGTCTCAGATATATATATTTTTTGTAATATGACACATGCATCTAAGAAAAATTGTGAGCTTCACAAATGCAAAGAGTCCTTGGAGTGATGTTTTAATCTCACTTGGGATACACCTAATGTGTTGAACAACCCCCCCCCCCAAAAAAAAAAAAAAATAAAATAAAAAATTGAGTCTACAAATCAAATTGAGTCTACAACCTCAATTATATCTTTGTGGTTTATGCCACTCCTCTTGCTGCCTCAGCTGCTAGAGATCCTTTCAAAATATAAAAAATAAAAGAAGAAAAATGGTAAGTTGCTAGGAAATTGGCTCAACCCACACTGAATTTCCTTCACTGTCTAGAACTATGATCCTGCTCCACTTTGGCATCAACTGGAAACAAAATAAGTTTTTTTTTTTGAATGGTTACACTGAGGTCCGCCCCCCTCCCCCTCCACCCCCATTTCATGCACACAAAAGATGTGTGCTCGGTGCTGATGTGCCAGTCCCTTGGTCAATGCACACAACTTGCTCGCATCTTTTGTGTGCACAAAATCTGGGCTAGGTCTGTACTCACTTTAGGGGTTTTTGTTTCTTACTATAATGCAGATTTAACCTTTATCAGTCCTCTCTTTTGTATTCTTTTTCCAATAAGAGAATCTTGATGTATTATTCAGAGGATCCTTCAAGGATCTGAAAACCTAAACCATAAACCCGAATCGTGATGCTACTTTATTATGTTGTCATTGCGGCTATTTTCTTTCAGATGCGGAGATTGTGTGGTGCCAGGAAGAGCCGATGAACATGGGTGCATACTATTACATTGCGCCTCGGCTTTCTACAGCCATGAGGGCACTGGGCACAGGGACCATGGAGGACATCAAATACGTTGGACGTGCCCCATCTGCTGCCACAGCCACTGGTTTCTATGTAGTGCATGTGAAAGAGCAGACGGAGCTTGTACAGAAGGCCATGCAGCCCGAGCCAATCAATTATCCATACTGAAGGAATCTTCCAGAACTTACTGTCAACCAACCTCAAAAGAATTATGATTTTTGGGAAAATCATGTATTAACCTTACATATTTGATGCGATATATATATATATGTATATTAAACCCATGTCTCAGGTTTGCATGAGGTAAACTGTGTTTTTAATAATCGCTTTTGCTTTAAGCAGCAGAAAAAAGAGTAATAAATCAAATTAATGTAAGAGTCGAAGGAGCTTTGATCTTTATTATTACTAGAATTTGGGATGGTTTTTTTTTTTTTTGGAGGGGGGGGTGGTAAGTTGACGTTTGATTTATATCTGCTTGTTGCTTTTGTCATTGGAGTGAAGCATCAGTCTCCATTTGGTTAAAAACGCACATGTTGAGCCACGAGATCCCCTGGAAACTTGATGGGTAAGCAATGAATCCCGAACGGATTTTCTATGCCGATGATGACCTCCACCGAGGTCAAGGGGTGGCCACATCAGTGTCAGAAGTGATTTACACATGCTCCCAAAAAGTGAAAATCACTTTTGGCGCTGATGTTTCCACCCGTTTGACCATCAGCGGAAGTTAGAGGAGGATAGGGTTGGCATATAAAATCAAACCGAATCCAACATTGGTGCAAGAAGGAATTAGGTCCAAAATTAGCATCTAAAGCATGTTCATGGTAAATACGCCTTTGACAGACCTGTTGGGGTGTTGCAAAACATCGTTTAGAGGGAGAAAGAAAAACCCTCTCTTCTTTTTCCGGATTTCAGACCGATGGTGGGTGCCAAAACACTGGCAGAGTTTATAAAATTATCATTTTCGGATTGAAAAAAATCGAGAACTAAGAATCATGAGACATAGCCTGGAAGACTTTTATTTGAAACTTAAACTAAACACGTACAAAACTACAAAGTGGATCTAAGGTTTCTGCGTCAACAGCATGTTTCGGCATAAAAAGGTTGAGATACAGCAAGCAGCCGAAATGGGCCACACTCGACCAAAGACCTGGACAAAACCATACTTAGGGTTTTCTTCATATGGTTATTTGCTCCACGGCGAGTTTCTGAGACTAGTACCGTAATGACATGGACAAGAGCCAATCCATTTGGGAGACCAAATGCCAGCCATAGAAACCATTTGTTAAGCTAACAACATTGCATTGGTTGAAACCTCGTGAAAATCTCTATAGTTAATTGGATTGAGCATATGTAAAGTTTTTAACAGCCAGGAGTTCAGTGAAAGCTATAAGATTAAAACGAATGGCGAAAGCACGCATCATCCGATCATTTGGTTGGCAAAGGTGGTCTCAACTGAGACTGATCTACAGTTCCCATTCAACTGTGTTTGGATCCTAGGAACTGGAAGTTTAGAATGGATGATTAAATAATTGAAACTGAACTTGAATAACAAGTCAAAAACACAGGAAAATATCCAAACTCCAGCTCTTTTTTAGATTACAAAGCTCCGCATTCTGAATGCTATTGTTCTTCTACCCAAAACCAAAAAGCTTGCATTCTGAAGGAGAGATAAAACGGTAATTCCCGTGTTACAGTTTATAAATAAATTATGTAATTCCCATTCCTAGATCCAAATACAGCCTAAGAAAATAAAAATAGGATGACCAAAAAGGGCACTTTGGCTTAAATCAACGGCATCCCAGATCAAACGGGCATCAACATCCTTGCAGAGACGGAAAAAGAAAAGCTCATTTGCTTGACAGACTTTGATGATAATTTGGTATGCAAATTCGAATTAATCTTGATAATGTTTTCATTATTTTGAATGATAACAAAAATGACAAAAGATTTATCTGCATGTTTTGTTTTTAAGGATAGAGAACATAAATTGAACTCCCTTTTCCTTTAGGACGTTAAAGATTAGGCAATACAAACATATATTCATGATGCAGCAGCCTTAACTTGGTTGGAAATAACTTATCTTCTCTGTAGACGTAAGCCCAAACTATTTAGAAATGGCCCTAAAAGAAGAAAAATCATTTTATATTATTTTTAGAGATTTGTTTAGGTTTGTTTCTAGAAGGGATTTTATTTTAAGGGAACATTATGTACCAAGACATTAATTGCCAAGGTTTAGGTGCCGATAAGAGTTAATTTGAGTTTTGTTTGGAATAAATGTAAGTGGGTAATAAGAGTCTTAATAG
>JAOXJP010000003.1:2245002-2265743 GCA_025762735.1 Platanus orientalis
ATATATATCAGTATTTTTAACTATATACATACATATATTGATGCAGCCGAAAGATCAGAAGCCCAAGCATTAGGTTTGAGTTGGTCAGTCCAACCAAGTTTCTGGTTCTCTTGGCATATAGGTGATCCAAATAAATCAAATTGTAATTCATGAGTCAACCCATGTGAAAACTATTCACATGCACGTAATGAGGCAGTCTTTTTTATTATCTAAACTACTTTTGGTTATTAGGTGTGCTATTTTATTTTTAGACCTACTAGCATATTAGATAATAATATTATCTAAACCCTGCATATACTTTTGCAATCAGCAACACATAATTGAACTGTCACTTTCCTTCAAGTTTTCTTTCAATGCTAAGATGGCCTTCGCTGAATACCTTTCTATTTCCAGCTTTTTGATTTCTAACGTCGTAGCCGTTTGCAACCCTAATAAAGACTTTTCACATTTAGCCATTAAAGGTGAACAGAAATGTTTTTGTTTTGCTTTGCAAATAACCGCGTGTCCATTTGAATATCTGATAACCACTCTTACCCTTGCTTTTTCTTTTATAACATGAAATACTAGTTTTCTTTTCTTAAGAAAATAGCTCATTCATCTAATGCTAGATGGGAAATAATGGTAGTTGTTTCATAAAGCTGTTCAATTATTTATGTTTGGTTCAAAAATACTTTGCCATCGGAAATAATTACTTTTTGTTAATGCAAACTTAGGAGGGGGATATCACTCGCACTATATAAGAAGCCACATCATGTCAGGTAAAAGATGACTTGAAATTCTATAAAAAAAAATAAAAAAATATTTAAACTTGTTTGCCGAAGTTTTTGTTGTTGAGATGTCCACCATTGTTGAGTCTGAGTCGTTTTTATATCCTAAAATGACTGTCTTTCGTGATTTTTATTAAAATTAAACCTCTTTAAATTCACCTGCATCAATTGGATGTGAGGATATCATTTTTAAAACATACTAATTTTCATTTATTATATAGATAAACATTAAACTTTATTATATACCTTAATGGGCCTTCTACTTTATTTTCCAAGTGGCTTTTTTTCCCACATTAATGAACATTTACAGGCTGTTGTGAGAGCAAACACAAGCCGTGAGGAAGTCATATCTTCATCACGGTGAAGGTGCTAAACTGGACTGTGCGGATTTGGTATGCTCCCTTAACAAACGCCTACGGTCTGTCCACATGTAGGGATGAATATGAAGCCTCGAAAAAGTGATTTACACTTCTTGGGGGTGTGATTTTCACTTATCAACGCTACGTGTCTACTCTTACATGGAGGCGGGCTTAGGCATTCATTAAGGGGGGCTCACCAAATCCTGGGGGTAAACTGGAAGGGTGGCTAAAGATTCTACCATTGGAGAAACAGTAAAATCACGAGACTACTCAGCACAAGAGGATTTTCTACTCGAAGAAATTTAGAAATGATCTTTATTGATAATGAGGTTTGTTCAGAAAATTACAATGACAGAAATAGAAGCTAAATATAATCTAATCTAATTCTATGAAAACTAAACCAAAATCAATCTAATAAAATCATATCTTCATTACTTCTTTAATTCTTAATTGTCAGCTAACCCTAAACTGCAAAGAGCCACAATTGGGTTGGTGGGTTTAGTTTTGAAACGCATCCCATTCTTTTGTTGTTCATGCTAGTGACCATCTCTATCCGATAGGTCATCAGCAAGGTGTAAACTTCACTGTGTCCGATTTGATGTCTGTAACCATCCATAGTAATGAGGGTATGATAAATTGGATGGTTATGATCGGATCACCAAAGGGCAAACCATCGGACGGTCCCTACCGATGCCTACGGTCCACCCTACTTACACCGTAAAAATCCCACAAACACAAGTCGTGAGGTGCACATTATATTAAACGTCCACGCCAGGGCACATACACAAAGGTACTTAGGTAAGTTGCTTGATCATCAGCAAGAATGAGACACATAACGATCCAGCATTCCAATTACACAACACCCACATTTCCTTTAACCTCTTTTTCATAATCAGTTAATCACTTGTAGAGAACCCCTCTAGCAAGTTATCTTATGTTGTTTGGACATTGATACCTCTCCTCCTAATAATTTTTTTAAAAAAGGAAAACGATTAACAAAGTAGGTTCTCTTCTCCTTAAGCTTGTTAATTAAGGATTTTTAAGTGCACAAAAGCCACTGCTTTTGATTCTTGTGAACTGGGTTTCTGTTGTAAATTGGAGGTTAACGTAGTGGAGTCCCTAGACTTGAATGGAAAACGTGCTGAGATGGTTTTAATGGATGAAGCCATGGCATGAACATATACAGGGTAGTATATAAACAAGAGCATGGCTCTTAGCCTATTTGCTCAGTAGATTTTTCTGCCCGGGGCCTGGGCTACTAGTGTTTGTGATTATTAGATCAACTCTTAAAAGAGTTGTCTATAGAGTTTAAGTTGGTTTTGAGTTGAGATGGGAATCCAAATATCAACTCAGTCAATCTGTCGCCTATTTACTAAGGCAAAGCCATTTTTGGCTGTGGTCTTCTTGCAGTTAGGCTTTGCAGGGTTGTCTATCATGGCTAAGCTTGCTTTGAACCAGGGCATGAGCCATTACACATTCGTCGTCTATCGCCATGCCATTGCCACTGCTGTCATCGCCCCTTTCGCCATCATCTTAGAAAGGTTTCTCCCTCTTTCTCTCTCTCTGGAGTGTGTGTGTGTGTGTGTGTGTGTGTGAGGGATAGAGACTATAGGCTCCATGCAACATTTGAATATTAAGTGATAAGAGCTAGGTAAAATTAATGAAGCTTGATTTATGTATTTTATGTTTCAACAGGAGAGTGAGGCCAAGGATGACATTTCCTATCATCACCAAGATACTATTGCTGGGCTTATTAGAGTGATTTTCTGAAGCACTAAACATACAATTACTAAATTCTTACTAGATGATCTCTTGTATTTGCAATGAACAATCTAACCCACAAAACTATCTACATTTTCGACAGGCCAGTGCTCGACCAGAACTTATACTACGCCGGAATGAAGTATACATCGGTGACATTCGCATCGGCTATGTGCAATATCCTTCCTGCCCTAACCTTTGTTCTGGCTTGTATTGCAAGGTACCCCTATGCTTGTTGCCTACATCTCTTAATTTGTTTTATTCTCCCTCTAAAGGTCTAAATTAACATTCCCATCCATATGAGATGGTTATGACTTTTGGTGGCCTTTTTAGGCTTGAGACGGTGAACTTTAGGAACCTACACGGTCAAGCTAAGGTGCTGGGAACTGTAGTGACGATTGGGGGAGCGATGCTTATTAGTTTTGTCAAAGGCCCAATTATAGAAATACCGTGGACGAAAGGAAGACACCAGAGACTCACAGCTGGTGTAGACCATCAAGATTCGGTTATGGGTTTGGTCATGATCATAGTCAGTTGCATCTGCTGGGCTGGTTTCATCATTCTGCAAGTAAATGTTCTCCCAGCGCAACTCAAGCTATACATGAGAACCCATACACTCATATTGTTCTTTCCTTTTTTTCTTTTTTTTTTGTCCTGTGTTTTGCTTCTCTAGGCAATCACTCTAAGGACATACCCGGCCGAGCTCTCTCTCACTGCCTGGATATGCGCGGTGGGCACCGTTGAGGGTGCCGCGGTGGCGTTCGCGACAAATTGGGGCAACAATGCCATCTGGTCCTTGCACTGGGACAGGAAATTTCAAGTTGCTCTCTACAGTGTAAGTGAATTCATACAGATTTGTTCTTGAAAATGGTAATATTGTGCAGTGCCCACCATATCAAATAAAGGTATCACAGGCAGGGATCCTACTACTAGTGCAATATGGGCTAGCAGCCCCTCTGATGTTGCATAGGTAGTGGATCCTCCTGCAATTCAAAAGTGTGAGGTTGAGCACTATATGATATCCTTGTTCTTTTGTGGGCATGCCCTTGATTGAACGCATGAGCAGTGACTTCATTTGCATAGTAAGAATGGGATCATGAAGCTTCATTGGTATGTATGCAGGGAATAGTGTGTTCTGGAATTGCTTATTATGTTCAAGGAGTGATCATGAGAGAAAGAGGAGCCGTTTTCATAACTGCTTTTAGTCCACTAAGCTTGATTCTTGTAGCTTTTTTGGGTACCTTCATTTTAGCTGAGCAGGTGCACCTAGGAAGGTATATGTCAAGACCCTTGCTTCACAAAAAAGAAAACCCAAAGAATACTAATTAAAGTTTTGTTTTGTTTTACAGCCTAATGGGAGCAAGTGTCATAGTCGCTGGCCTATACCTTGTTGTGTGGGGTAAGAGCAGGGATAACATGTCTTCATCCCCACCAAACAATGAGCTGCAGATAATACCAATTGAGTCACCATCACTGTCACCGCCACCGCCGCAGCTGATGGCTGCGATCAGTGACGGGAGGGAGAACCCCGCTCCTGCGATCCATGTTGCAAACAATAGAGTGAGACCCTACCCTACCGAGGGACCTCTTTTTACAGCAAATGGAGTTGTATAAGTACATAGATATTGAGTCTCTATTTACTTAGAAAGGAGTGAGACACTACCCTACCGACGGACCTCTTTTTTACAGAAAATGGAGTCGTATAAGTACATAATTTTGAGTCTATCTACTTATCAAGTTTGATGCACCCTTAATCCACCTTCTATATAGAGTTTCTACTTTGTTAATCACTCTAAGATTTAAAGGTTTGCCTTCCAATAAATCATGTAATACATGTTTGCCTTCTAATAAAGCTCGTAAATACTTTTTTGTTTGTGTGCATGTATTGCCCAAGTATACAATGCCGCTCTTAATGACTCACACAAGTAAACAAGTAAACATCAGGACGAATGATGCATAGGCAGGGTGTTTGGCCCACCATTTAATGGATAATTAAAGCCCAGACCCCAAATGAGCTGGACATAACTTTGGGTTGCCTGACTAACTAAAGTTTGAGTAAGACACAATGGATGGCCGGGCTGATGTCCACACTTGGTCCAACACATTGGTCTCAGTTGTTTGGCCTCAAACAGATGGGGCCAGGCTTCCGCTGAGGCTGAGCTCCTCATGTCCTGGGGTCCTCCATGATTTGGTGTCCCCTCCTAAAGTGCCCCTAACCTGCCCCCTGGATGCAGGGGGCACAAATCACATCAAGAAGTGATTTACACCCCCCCCCCCACACGCCCCCTGAAAACTATAAATCACTTTTCAAAATGATGTGTCCTCCCTGCATGCAGGTGAACTTTAGGAGGGGGCACCAAATCCCAGCCGGTCCTGGGGCAGAGCAGGGTCTTGCACCAGCATGTGAGGTTAAGTCCTTAACATGATCACTTGCAGGTAGTAATGTAGAAAAGAAGGAAAGAAACAGATTCTATGTAATTACATAGTCATTACATATCAGCCTATATGACTGTTTTAAGAGGGGGATCATAAGAACCGCCTCGATGTTTCTGTCCGCATTAGGTAACACCCATGTCTGTGACACTGCGCTGCTGAGTATTGTTTTGTTTCTAACACAATCAGCTCCACATCCTGTATGAAAAGAATCAGAAGGGCCTGGGAACCATAAAACCAGAGAGCCCAGGGCAGATAACGATGGTCCACGGCATAGCTATGGGGCAGGTTTGGATTCTAATTGATGCCTACTCACACTGTGAAAGAAGGGTTTCACTTGCTCTTACGCTTACAGATATCATTGATGGTTTGATATACTTGCCCGCAAGGGCATGATGGCAGGCAATTCTTTCATCGGCTCTTCTTTTATATAATTCCCAATTCATGGTATGTTGGGATCGCCCTTCAACGACAAGTTGAATAAAGACGTGCTTGATAACAAGGATGGAAATCACGATGGGATTGAGAAAATAAAGGAAAGAAAGGATTTGGGATTGAGAGAGTAAAGGAAAGAGTGGATTTTCTTCCAAGTGGAGAGTAGCTGATTCGAGCCAAGATGCATGATTGCAAACCCATCTCCACTCCTATGGTAGCAAAACCTCATTCAAATGCCATTACAAATCTATATCCAGACTCAAGGTTGTTAAATTGATATCTACTTTCCGTAAAAAAAATAAAGGGGAAAACCACCAATAATAATGAAACATGTTAAAGAATCATTAAAATCATTAAAGGAAAATGAATAAAATTTAGGAGAATGATCGTCTCTTTTGAGACAGACCTCTGAAGGCATGCCATTGATTGACACATGAGGTGTTTTTGAATTTGATGTCTTTTATTGACCGCCTACTTTTTCAACTGAACACTTTTTTTGGACCTTTTTACCCCCTAAAACAACACATGTCTGTTTTTGATTCACCATATACACTACAGAGGCATTTTTATCACATAACATTTGCTTCATAAAATTTAATATTGTGCAACTTCTATACTTTTTATCTCTACTAACTAAGAAAATATTATACTTTTTTCAAAACAAATTACCTAGAAAGTAAATTCATTAGCTACAAAGTATCAAAGTTCCAACACTACAATAACAAAACATATTAAATTAACTAAGCGGATTCATATTAGATGGTTCGTATTTCAATCTTTTTTTTTTATTACAGTTAAAAACAAAACTTACGAACTCATTCCTTTTTCAGATGTTCTTGTAAAGGAAGGTATTTCATTCATAGATGGGACAGGTTCACCTTACAACAAGAAACATGATTATGACTGGCTTTACTCAACTTGAAACTCCACCTATGATCTGATATCGTCGAAATATGATAATTCCAATCAAACTAGCATTGGCTTGACTATTGTCTAGATCTATCATAATGAGTTTTACTCTTGAATCTTGATTGAAGAACAACTGAATAGGATAGGTTACAAGGATTGGTTGGCCCTGCTCAACTTGAATAGTTGAACTCTATAATAAAAGAAACAAAACAACGTGAACAATTTGGAAAGAGTTTGTATTTACTTATGATTTTCTTTAATAGTTTAACCTGAATTAAGTAATTAGTATTTATAATTATGGATTTTTTTATTAAGCTTTAGTGTTTTATAATTATAAAACATGTACTTTTTTGAAGTATCATAATAGAATCGATTTGGTTTGTTTGGATGATTTTGGATCGTAGGATCGTAAGATTCCATGATCTAGGATGAGATCCTATGACGATCTTGAACTCTAAGATTTTGGTAAGGAGACGGATCGATTGGATGATTTAGGATTGTAAGATCATGCGATTCTATGATCTGGATCAGGATCCTAATAACCATGATTCCAGACCTTATTCATTATCGAAATATCATGGGAGCGTTACAATATCCTACTTTTACCTGTCTGGATTTATTCGCCTGGATCTTTCCTATAGTGTAAATTTTGTTTGCCAATTTATGCATGCTCCTACCAATTATCACTTTCAAATTGTTAAGCGTATTCTCCGGTATGTGAATAATATTGTTAATTATGTTATGCACATATTATCAAACAGTACCCTAGATCTATGTGGCTTTTTTTTGTTGCTAATTGAACTGGAAGTTCTCTCACCCGTTGATCCACATCTAGATTCCGCACCTTTTTAGGTGTCAATTGTACTTTTTAGAGTGCTAAAAAGCAAACAACTATAGCATGGTGTAGTGTTGAAGCTGAATACCGTTCAATGGTTGAAATTACTTGGTTATCTTTCATTTTGCAAGATATCGACGAGATATTTCATCATCTACCCACTCTATTTTGTGACAGTGTTAGTACACTGTATATGACAATTAACCCTGTGTTTCATGCTCATACCAAACACATTGAACTTGATTATAATTATATTCAAGAAAATATTGTCCTTAATAATTGGTCACTTGATATGTTTCATCCTCCAATCAAATTGCTGATATCTTTACTAAGTCTTTGCCACGTCATGCATTTTCTGAGTAAATGGTCAAATTTGGGCTGTGCCCTACACCCCAGTCCAGTTTGAGGGAGAGTAACAAGGATGGAGATCATGATGTGATTGAGAAAATAAAGGAAAGAAAGGATTTGGGATTGAGAAAGTAAAGGAAAGAGAGGATTTTCTTTAAAGATAAGGATAAACAAGTGGAGTTTGATATATAGATGAAAATAAAGGATTCTCAAATATAAAGATAAAGATTGAATGAGAAAATCATGGAGTTTATAGCCATTGCTCTTCTAACTGTTGAAACATTCTCTAATATGGAAAGACATGTGGCTAGCCATTGCTACTTCTAATTGTTGAGCCTTCTCCAACATGAAAATACATGTAGAACGATTTGTCAAACCACATGACAACCGTGTCCCATGCAACATTATCCTCTGATTCTCTAAATTATTCTTATTTTGTATCAAACTCAATTGGGGTAACCAAGAATATTCTCTAAGATTTGATTTGATTTGATTTGTCAATAACTTAAAAAGAATATACAAAGACATCTTTCTTCTGAGAAGGAGATTTTCCACAAAACGTGAACACGTTTTCTTACTTGATTGGGTCCTTCAATGGTTACTAGTCTTAATCTTATGCTGCCTTCGTTCAGTGTGAAAAAGATAAGAGTTGTCTTTGCAACCTCAACAACTTTCCAAGTTACATGCTCAGATTTTTTTTCTGATTTTCATGGTTAATCTCAATTCTCAGATCATTGTCGATCACACTGTTGAGAATAGCTAGAAAAATCTCAATCAGCCACCTCTTGCAATAAAACCCCAGCTATCTACCAATCTATAACGAGTGCTGCATATGGTGGTTTGGTCTTGTTTCAGCACTATATCTGATGACTGCAACCCAGTCATAAGCAGTATTACAAGCTCGTATTAGTTTCCAGCGAACTTCCAAACTTATCCATTAAAGCTAAATCAGCAGACCAACAATTCATTAGATCTGTCCTGATCAGTGAGACAAATAATGACTGAGTGATCTCGCAATCAATCTGATTAACGTTGGTGGGAGGAAGTAAAAAAGATGAAAGAAGAAAGTCAAGTGCGCCGTCTCTTTTCAGCTCTAAATGAACATTCTTTGGGAAGCATCCTCTCTCTTTCTCTCTCTCTCATACACACACACTTCTGAAGAGAAGACCAAGTTGCCCTGAGCTAAGTTAAACAATCGTGACTTCTTGAAAGCCAACCAATGGAACCCAAAATAAATAATCTAATCGTGACCTTGACAGAGGCATCCTCACATGAGACTGGTCTCTGGGGACACTTTTCCATCTGGCTGTGTTGGATCCTAGGAACTGGAGGTTGCTAAAGTTTAGAATGGATGATTATTAATTAAGACTGGTTTTGAATATGATCAGTCAAAAAACAAAGAGAATAACATCCAACAACTCCTGCACTTCTTTAGATTTCAAAATTCAACCTATTTCGGCAACACAAGGAATTGGATTTGGGCAGGATAAAGGGTTATTTCCAGATCAAGATGGTGACTGATGCTACACAATCTAGGTAATTCCCATGGTAATCCAAATACAGTTGGCAGGACAATTCGAACAAGGCAACCCAGATCAGTCAAGTGTAAACATCTTCTAAATTTCATCATGTAGGCAAAAGCAATACTCTGTTGTAAAAGCAATACTTGACTGGAAAGAGATTACAAAAGAGAGAAAAAAATGTAAGAAAAACTCATTTGCTTCAGAGCTCTTGCAAATAATTTAGAGTGAAAATTCATAGTACATCCAAAAACTTCATTTCTGACAATAGGGAGAACACATGAGTTGAACTCCTTTTCATCCATTGAGGAAGTTAATGACTATGATGCAAACATATATACACAAAAGCCTTCTGGAAGAGAATGGCAGGCTCTCCCTTACTCTTATCTCTGGTGCAAAAGTTACTCTTCTAATTCTATGCAAAGGACCTTGTCTTAAAACAACAAAGGCATTTCTGTCTAACCAACACTAGTTGTGCAAATAAATGACAGGGAGCATAATTTACACATACCAATTTGACTTCTGTACTGAGTATATAATGTAAACAAGATGTATGCTTCTATGCACAAAATCAAAGAGTTTACCCAACCTTACAACTTGGGCAAGGCACATTAAGAAAGTTCCTTTTGAGATTGTTGAATTCCATCCTTCCCATAGATACGTTGAAGTTCACGGGTTGCTGCTTCAAATGATTCTGAGAGGAAAAGCACCAAAAAAAACAAAAAACGTGTCAGATTGCTTCAAACGATTCTAGAAGAGAGGATAAGTGCAGAGGGGTGCATGCGCGTGTGAGTCAAACAAAAAGAATTACACATTCACCATATATGCACAGAAAAAAAAGTGAAATGTCCAACTCTCACATGTCTTCAACCAATAACAGTTTAGGTAGGATTCCAGTCAAAACTCCTTATTTCCCAAAAGGAGTCTTAACCGTAGTTGCAGGGAAGCTTGGTCCAAAGTGTGAAGCTTGCTTCTTGGGAAGCTCGTTTGGGAAGCCAATTCGATTTGGCTTCCCCAAATATGGGAAAGCACATGGGAAGTGTTTGGAAAGCAACTTTGGGATACGAGTAGAAGAATTTGGGAAGCGACTAGGAAGATTTTTTTTTTCTTGAATGCAGAGCCCATGCTATTGGCATTAAATAAAACAACTTTCTATGTTTTAGCATTTACTTTATAGCAAAAAATATGGGATTTAGTATTTGATTATATTACATTCCAATAGCAAAGATTCAAATATGTTTTCCTACAAAGTCTTCTATAGTCTGGCTTATTAGTTGTAGATTGATTATTATTAACTTCTTATTAGTATCCCCCAATAACTTAATATTTTCATTTCATTTTCTAGTCACTTCAAAATAAATTTTTTTAATGGTTTTGAAGTTGCTCCCAAATTGCACTTGCTTCCCAATCACTTCATATTCATCCTTCAATCGCTTCTTGATCATTTCTCGCTTCTCGCTTTCCCGCATCTCAGTAACTATGATCTTAATCCTTAGCAGTAATTAAATTGAATAATTATGATTACCTTTCCAAAGAAGGAAGGCCTTCTGATTGATTGGTGAACCCGTCACAGTTTGAATCGTTTCAAAAAGCAAGTTCTGCGGTGTACTTCTTAGCTCTTGAACTATCCCATAAATAGTCTTCCCATTGTCGAAGTATATGTGATTATTTGGATGCTTTGTTTTGCAACCAGCATGGCGCTCAAACTCATAAGCATTAAGTGCCTGATAAGCAAATTGATTGATCAACGTCAAGGGGCTCAGCAAAAACATTACCATGGTTGAACCACTAGTAAACGAAAACTAAAACATCTGACTCACCTTTGAGAAATTGCATGACTGACAGCTGCATAAATATCCAGAACCTTTTATAGTTCCATGAAGCTCCTTCTGACATGCATATGAAATAACCAAACAAGTCACTAAGCAGTAAAAATTGATGTGAAAGATGAACATATGAGAACTAAAATTTACCTCTCGTGACCAGGAGATATACTTTACAGGGACTCCATCAAGCATACCAGTTGATAACAAGCTTTTGACATTTGATGGAAAGTTGTTTGGAGCTACCTTCTTAGACATTTTTAGCTCCATCTTATTCTTAAGAACAGTCTCAGTTCCAGCAGTGGCCAGTTGAGCAGTAGTTACCGGTACATTTGCATTCGATTCAAACAATTCTTTCCCAGTTAGTGCTTCTGACGGTTGAACTGAGGATTGATTCATTAACAAGTCATAGCTGCTTATAAGCCTGCCCGATGGGTTTGTCTCAGGTTCCTCATGAACGCCACCAAAAGATATGGTACAGCTCTGCCCCTTATAAGCATGACCCATCGAGATGAAATTGTTATCCTCCTTGTTATAGTCGTGACCCATTGATATGGTATTGTCTTCCCCCTTACTATAGGAGTGACCCATTGATATAGCATTCTCATCCCCCTTATTAAAGGTGTGGCCCATTGGTATGGTACTGAAATCCCCCTTATTATAGGTGTAACCCATTGGTATAGTATTGTCATCCCCCTTATTATAGGTGTGACCCATTGACATGGTAATCCCATCACCCTTATTATAGGCATGATCCATTGATATGGTATTGCTATCCCCCCTATTGTAGGTGTGTCCCATTGATATGTTAGTATTGTCCTCCCTATTGTAGGTGTGATCCATTGATTCGGTGGTATTATTGTCCCTGTTATAGGAGTGTCCCATTGATACAGACATGCCATTGTCAGAGTCCTTGACCTGATTAACTTTAACTTTTCTAATACCACCATAGCTGAGACATGATCCAGGATCTTCTATTGTATGAGAAATAGATAAACCAACATATGGATCATTTCCAAATTGTTCCTCTACACCCTTCCTTCCTATATTCAAATTCCCTGCATTGACAGATGGAAAGTTCCTACCGCTGAAATTTATAGTCCTTGCTAACTCAGATCCAAATAACCGATCACTGAACTGGCCCGATCCTGACTGGAAACAGGAAGCATTTTCCCATGGAGAAGTATTCACATTTGCAATTTCTAAAATTGACTTGCTGTTTGAAGCTTCTATGGCTTGCTTCTTGTTTGGGAACAGCTCTGGTTCAGTAGCATCTACAAACCATTGATGAGGGCGCTTTGGTTCAATTCTGGACAAATTATCGTAAACCATCTCTCCATCAGTTAAAAATCCAGGACCTTTAGCCATCCAAAAGCCCTTGTTCTGGAAAGATTACCAGAAACAATTACATTAAAAAAGATTCCACCAATTTAAGAGACGCTACAGATTCTACAACATGGTTAATAAAAAAGAATATAATGAGCCCATTCAATTGTGTCTTGCATCCAAATGTCAGAATGCAAGAAATCACACCCCACCCCACCAAAAAAAGAAAAAGGAAAAGAGGAAGAAATTTATAGACAGGCAATCATCCAGTTGGGGTTAAAAGCAAAAAGAAATAAAAAGGCCTAAATTAACTAAAATCTAAAACAATGTCCAATCCCATGAAAACCTAATCAACAGTCCCCATATCCATTTAAGAGGAAAATAGAGAAGGAGATGAGATGATCTTATCCAAGCTAATTAAAGCGCCTGGAAAACATGGTTCATAAATTAAACCTAGGCAGTCCATTGCAGAAATGAAATCAATAATTTCATCTAAAAAGGAAAAAGGATCTAACAAAAAAATCTGGTTGCTAAATGGGAGAATGCATGGATTTCCATACCCATTAATACCCATTTAGTAGAGATCCTTTCAGGGTGGACCTCCAAACATCAAGGTTCATGAAAGTCTATAGAAACACCTTCAGTATCCACTGCAGTCACATTTTTTACTGTAACTTTAATAGTTAGTCCCAGGGGCATTTCAGACTGGAAACCGTATAAGAATTGTTCCTTGGATTTCTATTATTGTAATGACAATTCATCAAAAAAAAAAAAAAAAATGTAATGACAGAGCATCCCCAACAGCGATTGTCCTAAAGAGAAGATCATGAACTTGTCCTTCAAGGCGGTTGGCTCCGTAAAACCCAATTACTAGTAACTGCACCCATCTGTGTTAAGACTAATAACTTGATGTGAGCAATTTGTTGGATTAGTTAGAATGTACTTCCCATATCTGACACCGGTGACATGAAAAACATTGATGGAAAAGGGCTGTCAATGAGCCGAGCAAGCTTGGCTCAACATGAGCTGAGCTTGAGCCTTGTTTGAACCTTTCACAGCTGACCTAGAGCCCCCATTGAGCTTGTTAAGCTAAGTGAACCTGAGCCAACCTCCACTAGCCTGAGCTAACTAAAATCTCGGCTCATGGGGTATTGGGCTTTAAGATTCAGGCCGGAAGCAGTAAGCTTGAATTTGGAGAGCCTAAGCCTATCTAACCCCCAACCTTAAGAGCTGAGCCTGAGCTCAGCACCTCAGGCTTGTCACAAGCCTGAATCTAATCCTTATGTGTTGATCCTGAGCTGAGCTGGGAAAAGCTTGGATTGTTGATGGTCCTAATGGGAAGCACCTCTGTGATGCAGATGAGGAATTTGCATACCTAGATGTAGCCAGACTCCTACTAACTGGATAAAGTACCGTTAGACACATGTTGGATTCTGACAGTCTGGATAATGTGCAACATTTATTAACTTTCCCCTTCATTTTTCCTTACTTGCATGTCATAACTTCTATGACCATACTTTATAAGTTTGAGGCATAAAAGATAACTTTTAATTTATTCATGCCTTTGTGTGTATCATCAAATTCATGAAATACACAATCATTTAATCCAATATGATGCTTCTATTGTATGATTTTTTTTTAATATAAGCATATATCTGGGTCCATTAATTCTATTGTTTTAGGAATCTGTCAAGCCGTACCCATGTTTGATTCCGATGCTCATAGCCACATACATCTGGCTCCACTAATTCTATTGTTCTTGGTTTTCCAAATCTGTTATGACATAGCCACATTAGATTCCAATGCTCAAAGCCATATCAATTTAACATCTCTGTAGACTTTTCACGGACCTCGGTAGCTGTAGTAATATCAAAGCTTCTTTAAGACTACCTAATATGAAAATTTTCTTGGACTAGGCCTCTCCATGAACTGGTAATAACTGGAACCTGGAAAACATTGATGTGAATCATGTTTGTTTTAGTGCTAAATGGACGGGTACATTTTTCAGGTGTAAACCATCCCTCCTACAACATGGCCAAAAAAATCTGTGCTTCAATTACAGAGATTATCCTCTTAAGACTCTATCCATCAGTCTTGTTAGGGATCTTATTGACCTTGAACACCACCTTTAGACCTTATAAAGATTGAACTTCCCAGAGATCATTTCCCTGTCCCTATGATGAGGTTCTAGTGAAAAACCTCCATTCAGTGAATGTTCTGCTTCGATCCCTTTTGCCAATTGGTTCAGAGTCTTCAGACAAATCTACAACAACAATAACAAACAGCCTTATCCCAACTATTTGGGGAAAAAGGGCAGTCCCAGTGCACGAGGCTCCCGCCACTGCAGGGTCTGGGGAGGGTCAAATGTACAGTACCACTGCTTTCATTAGAGGAGACCAATCCATGGAAGGGTCCTAAACCATATACTCAGGTCATGAATCCATAAACCTAACATGAATTCCCAATGTTTAGAAACTTCACTACTTTGTCAAAATGTTCACCATCATTGCATTAGGAAAATCTGCATCCCTATTTTTCTGGTAAAAGTGAGTTTTAACCATAGTTACTAGAGTGAGAAGTGAAAGCGTGAAGCAATGTGAAAGCGAGAAGCCGGAAGCAAAGCTCAATAAATCCTTGCGGTTTAGCGAGAAATGATTAAAGAGCATCTTTAGAGTGATTAGGAAGTGATTGGGGAAACAAATAGGTAGTGGTTAGGAAGTGAGTGTAATTTAGAAGTAACTTAAAACAATTTGAAAAAAAAAAAATTATGAAATGGATAGGAAATAAATGATTATAATAGGTGAATACTAGAATTAAATAACAAAAACTTCACAACCAATAAGTACAATTATAATAATTGATTACCAATAAGAAGTAAATAACAATAAGTTACAATCGATAAGTACAACTACAATACACTAAAGTGAATAAATATTAAAAAAAAAATGAATAAACACAATAAAGTAATTAACAAACCTAAAAACTATACTATACAAGTGACAAAAAAAATTACATATAAATCAATGTCCAAACCACTTTGTTATTAGTATGGCCAGCCATACCTTAGATTTTACCTTACATAAATTTTTTTTCTAGAAAATTAGGCATCTTTGAGTTAGACTAAAGAGGACCTATTATAAAAACCATTGAAATTAAATCTTTTTTATTTGAATGAAAGAAAATGATATAAACAATAAAATCAATACCAAATCATTTAGATTTTTTATTTATTTAATGCTAATAGCATTAGGTTTACATAAAATTCACTTCTTTGATTGCTTCCCAGTCAATTCTCTAAAGGCTTCTCCAATCACTTTATTGTGGGAAGCGTGCTTCCCATTATTTGGTGAAGCGGAACTGAATTAGCTTCCCAAATGAGCTTCTCAGGAAGCAAGCTTCCCACCTTCCACCAAGCTTCCCTGCAACTATGCTTTTAACAAAAAAGGCAAAAGCAATAATATCCCAAGCTAGGCTGTTTTATTCATCTCTTCCCTTGAACAAAATTAGTGACCAATAAAAAAAATAGTATTCACAATAACCAAATCACAAATAAGAAGTGTTGATCATTCATAAGACACACAACTACTCCTGGACTCACGAATGATCATCAACCACAATATCTCCAAGCTAACCAGGTAATTACTACTCATGCATAATGCCAACTATCATAATCTCTATGGACTGCTTGAAGATTCTGTCAATACATATGACATGATGTACTACAGTAGGGGTGCATCGTGGCATCCTACTAAAGAAAATTCTTCAAAAACACCTGTGTATGCCAAACGAACCAAATCTGTAAGTCTATTCTTTGAGGCTGTTGACAACTTCAACAGAGAATATTGTTAGAATCTATGCTACCTGGACTTATTTAAATGAAACAAAATACCTGTATAAGACACGCATTGGGTTCGACACTCCACATATTCAGGTGCGATGATTCAGATTTCCTTTTCTTTTCCATTCCAAATTTACACAACATAAATTATCGTCTACAACACATTACCAATTTTATCTTCTTACATAGAACATTTCTAGGTACAAAGACAACTTTTTTAGATTTATTTATTCATAAAAAAGACAATTTTGTTAGGCTTATTTATGTCCTTTTCTATAGGTATGTGATAACATGCATAAGAGAGGGAGCAGATCGTCTGCTGGTGAATCAGCAGGAAGTTCCTGCTGGTTTAACCACACAGCGACACCTATCTAATTTTTTTGGTAAATCGGTCCCGATTTTTTTCATCCGTTTCCTTCTAAATACGTGTCACGGTGTGGTTAAACTCAGCAGCAAGTTCCTGCTAATTTACCAGCAGAAGATCCCTTCCCCATAAGATATCCCATTATGCAATCTAACAAAATGCTAATTACTGTATAAATATATTTATTTCCTTTTATATTAAGGCTGAGTCCACAGATCCTACTTCCTAGGGTTCACCAAATCTGACACTCCATACCTATCAGATTCTGACACTTTTAATTGTATCAATGTAACGTGAGTTAGTTTCCTATGATGACAAAGCTGAGATTGAACCTAAACCACCGTGTGATACAACAAACCCCCCCCCTCTCCTCAACAAGAGAGAGAGAGAGAGAGAGAGAGAGAGAGAGAGAGAGAGAGAGAGAGAGATTGCAAAATGTAGGAAGTTGGAAAATGAGAGTGCCTAAACAGAATTAATCATTAACAATTTATGGAAACAGAAAATTATGCCCATCAAATATAGCAAGACTATGAAAAATAAAAATCTTCTGAGAGAATTTAGAGATTCGATTAATCCTCTATATTTGAGATATGAAATATTATCAAATATCGCATTCCATAGATCACATGATGCTAATTCAAGGTAAAACTCAAGTAACAATAAGAAATCTGTTTATTGACCATAATTACTAATTCAAAAGGTAAATCTCCAGTTCAAACAATTCCCCCCTCCCCACCCAAGTCACTGCAATTCTAAGCAAGTCCAGTTAAGCTACGTATTCAACCTAAAAGATACAAATTTTTTCCAGAGCTCAATCCATTAAATGGAACACTCCTCGTACACCAAAACCCATTCAAAACCCTAAATGTATGCCCGCACTCAGCATCTCTACACACAGAAAGAAATCAATAAATAAAAGAAAATGCTTTAATCAAGAACATACCATTTTCGCTCCTTTACTTCAAAGTTTACGAGCAAGCTTTATATCAATCGATTATGAACGTTGTGCTTTAATTAACTGAATCCGAGCCCTCGCGCCTCTGTACTACCGCTCTCGAAGTCAATCGGGAATCGAAAAAACTTCGTATCGAGTATCTACTTTCTTAGAGTCAGTTGCAATCAAGATCCTCCCTCGCTCTCGGAGAGATCGCTCTCAAACTTAGAGATTTGATGGAGATGCATTCGATCTTCTTTACAAACACTCCTTCGCCATCCAAATCTCTATCTGCAGAAACCAAACCCTAGCATGTTAAATCCAACATTTTTGGTTCAATTCGAAGCAGTTTCGTTCGAGTTTTGCTTCGAGACAGTGTGCTTTAAAGGGATATTCACGAACCGTACCTTCGATACAGGGCGGGTAATTCGAACGGGCAAGTGATGTCCTGTAGAGATCGAGAGCTTTTCCGGCCGCGCTTCACCGGCGAACGGCCGCCGTTTAATGAAAAATTTTATGAGAAATTGGGTGGGGTTGTGTTTGTGAGAAAAATATATAGGATGCTTGACGGCATGATTGCAACTCTTGGTATCTTATCTCGACCGTACACGTAGCCCTCTAACCGATTAATCTGAACCATTCATATGGACAGCGATTTACCTTAGAGCTCGTACCTAAATGGGGTCCGGCACACTCCCCAACATGGAAGCACATCTTGATATCTGACTATCATTTTTCTTGAATTAGAGAAGATCTGCTGTGGCAAATTTTGCTGTGGCTTTTTATAGCAAGAACAAAAGCATGGGTTTTTGGTCTTTCAACATAAATGGCGAATGAAGAAAGATGTTTTGACCAAATTTACCATCCAGGACACCATGGGACTTCACATGGAATGAAATGGGCGGGATTTTGAAATATTATCAAAGTCCCATCCATTTTATTTTATTTTATGTCCCCAAATTTGTGTGCTCTCCCATGTTACTTCATCACAGACTAACAAGTGCGGTGTATAGGATTAAAAGTAAAAAAATAGTGTTCAAACCAAAAAGCTGGTATCCAAAACAATAGGGTTGTAAATGGATCAGAGACGGACCGGATATAAATGGATCCCCAATCCATCAAAATAAACACGGATCTAGTATCCAATATACCCGGTGAGACATATAAAAAATATATTCATCTCTGGATCCGTTTTAATTACTGGATGTCGGATACGGAGATGGATATCTCTGATCACAAGATGGGCAATCAATGATTTGTGTGCTGATATACCCTTCATTTAAGAGGATAAAGTTCCAAGACATGAGCAGTGGATCCATTAGACAAACCTACAAGGGCAAAAATATTAGAATACTAATAAAAATAAGCTTCCAAAAAAAAAAAAAAAAAACCACCTTGTTAAAAAAAAAAATCAGTAGAATATTACATTAATAACATTTTTTTTTTAATTTATATTAAGCCATTATGTTAAACAATGGTCCTCTCTCTCTCTCTCTCTCTCTATATATATATATATATATATATATATATATTGATTTATCCAGATCTGGGTATTTAACAGATCGGATGCAAGTGAGTCTGGATTTTTTCCAAATAATTTGTTGTAAATAGTTTTAAAACATTAGAAGGTTGTTGAATAATGTAAAGGTTTATAGAGAAGTTTAAAGGTTTTTAGAAGTCTCTAAAAGATAAAGGAAGATTCTAGGGATGAGTGACAAGTTTTAGGGCATTGAAAAAAACACCTAGAGAAATCCAAAAAAAGCCGAGAGTGTTCCATCTAAGGTGGTGAGAGTGTTCTATAATGTCTAAGATACTCTTAGGCCCTTGAATGTGTAGCACTTGCAGTGATCTTAGGTCATCAAGTGTCATCAAGTAGGCCATGGGGGTCTATATGAATGAGCAACAAAGTTATTTTTCTTTCTTTTGAGTGTGTTTCTAGTTTTCTTCATACTTCAAGTGTGGATGTTGGGTTAAACTGACTCATCTACTAGTTGAGAATAGTTTTTGAGTGCCTCACACAACTTAGGCATTGGTAGAAGTTAAGTTTGTTACAAGTGGTATCGGAGCAAAGACCCTGTGTATAGGGGAAAAAAAAAACTATGTTAAAAATTGAAGAAGATGTTATAATGACCAAGGGTAATGAGAGAAACACCAAGGCCAAGGGTAAAAGAAACAAGTCCAAAGACGTTATGGAGTGTGGAGTTAAAATTACCACAAGGATAATGTTCCATGGTCAATGAGGAGGATTACTTCGAAGGGATTGGGGGGGTATAGAGGGCCTTAACAGGGGGCTTGAGAACCTCAGTAGGGAGATGTTCAGCAATCAAAAGGAGTTGGTCCCTATTCAACATCAGAGGTAAGACAAGTTCCAAGCCAATGTGTCGATGGCTATCGATGCGTTGGCCAAGGTTGTGAAACTAAAGGGAAAATTTGAGCCATGTTGGGAGAGTTGACTATTTCTTATACAAGGAAAAGCACCGGGTGTGGGAATGTCCTAGGAGTTAGGCACTTGAAGCACATGCTTCCATGCTTGGGGATGAGGAAGAGGAAAAAGATGAGAAAGAGGAGCAAAGGATGGAGGCCTTGCTACTCCTTGACGATATATAGGGCAAGAAAGAGGCATATAAGCCTTAATGCAACAGCTTCACTTACAAAAAAGGTAAGGTCAAAGGGAAGCCCTCGTGTGTGCTAGTAGACATGGGAGCCACACATAACTTTGTCTCAATGGATGAGGAAAGAAAACAAAGGGCACTAGTGACCAAAGAATCAGAGCAGCTTAAGGTATTGGATGCAGAGGTCAGGATAATTCATAAAGCGCCATGAGACTGGTATAACAGGATCGGGCACCATCGACACCGCATGGATGTAGGGACCATGGAGAGTTTGACTTGGGGGCTAAAGAAGCAGAAGACGTGTGGAAGATCAAATAAGTTAGCTAGATTGCATGACGTAGGAGAGGAGTCGGCATGGAGATGCTGTAGAAAAATGAGGCACTCTCTCTCTTAAAAAAATATATTTATTTTATTTCAAAAGAGGATAACAACACTTTAAAACTTGACCAACTCAAGGACTAAGACAAACATATATAC
>JAOXJP010000003.1:2265843-2277494 GCA_025762735.1 Platanus orientalis
CGTGTTATTATTTCTTTAATTCTTTATGCTCTCTCTCTCTCTCTCTTTCTCTTTCTCTCTCTCTCTCTCTCTCTCTCTCTCTCTCACACACACACACACACACACATATACTAGAATAAACAAGTTGATCAATATTGAAATAGCATATTCACTTGTCAAACAAGGGTCCGCTCATCTCATCTCATTTACTTGAATGCTTGGAACCTTACCATAAACAAGATGTTGGATTTTGAGAAAGTATTTGCTCATGCCATCTTAATTAATCAATTCAGTGTACTTCACATTTGTTTTGTCTCACATTTCCTAATCTTGAGTCTTAACTCATGAGAAATTTGTATGATCATAATTAAAAATACTCATATTTATCAAAGAATTTGTCAATACTTTATCCAAAATATTATATTTAATTTTTAAATATATATATTTTTATATTTTATAAAAATAAAAAATAAAAAGTGACATGGCTCCTCAAGTCAAATCCACTTCTGAGCTATCAGAGTCAAGTCAAAAATCCAAGTGGACTAACTATGATTCATAGCGCAAATGAACTTATTGTAGAGGATCCAAGTCACGACCAATTATGTATAGAATTGGCAAGAGAATAGAGAGAGCATGACCTTATTTAGCTCATCTCGGTGTGAGAATTTACTTTAATTGTTGAAAAGAGTCTTATTAGAGACCCACCAAAACATTCAACTTTAGGTTATCATTCGATGACATATTTTGTGTGAATAAATTTAACAGCCCAAAAAAATCAAACCCTCACTTGAGAGATGACATCCACTACTAAAAAAAATTAGGAAAAGAAGGATTCGTATTGATTCAACATGTCTACAATGCTTCTTATGACATGTTTAAATAAATCGAAAGATAGAAACAATATAAAGATCAAAACAAATCCAAATCTAATATAATCTAATCTTATCACATCCAATCTCACAAAATTTTAATCAAATATTTTACTTCCTATTATCATAAAGATCCTCATATGTTTGAAGATCACAGATACGTCTATGCCATTTGATTTGATGATGCCCATGTTAATGCCATTCAAATTGATGATAAGATGTCAATCGATTTTATGATACCTATATTTATGCCACTCCATTGATAATATGTGTATTAATGCCCGATGATGTTATTAAGTTTCAGTGGATGGATAAAGCATGGGTTTGTATTGATGGAAGAGATTGATTAGGTCTACATGGACCTTGATGTATTAGGCTACTTAGGCCTAATGGGTCTCTATGAACTGAAAGAAATGGACTTTTTTTAGCCAAACTGGACCTCTTGAGCAAAAAAATGGACCTCTATGGGTTAAGACCTCAATGGATCATAAATGGACCACAAATGGGGGCCTAGCCACAATGGGCTGAGTGTTTAGGGCTTGTTTTTCTATGCATCGCATGGAAATTAACCATAGTGTTTTAGGCGTGGACCAGAATTCCTCATGCACCTTTTTCTTCTTCTTCATTTTTAATTTAATATCTTCTTCCTCTTGATACAAATTGAAAAGTGAAAACAAAATCTTCTTATGTGAGAAAATGAGTAATTGGAGGCAGTTATGGTTAATAGAAAAGCCATCGACACTGATGAGGCTGCTATGGTGGATTTATCATCCATTGTGACAATTATTGCAACATCGTGGTGTTGATCTCTTGAACTGTAGATGCGCATGAATATGTTGCTGCAAATATGGTGGGATATAAAATATTGGAGATGAAATTTTATGACTTTTATTAATTGAATTGTACAAATACCATGATGGGGTTACTTAAACGAAAAGAATAGAAAAATAATTAAGTACATTGAAAAGGAGAATAATAATAACAATGGAAGATATGAGAATAGAGACAGTTCCTACTACTAAGAAATTGTGCATACGTGACCAAGGAGCATCAAGGCCCGATAAGCGGCATCTAGACCTAGGGGCAACGCCACCCACCAAAAACAGCAAGACGGAAGTGAACGATCAAGCGAGATCCGCTCTTGTACCAAAAAGAAATTTAGAGAAAGAAGAATTCTTTTATTGATTTAACATGATTACAATGCCTCTAGTAAGAGGTTTAAATAAATAACTACAACCATAAATATAGAAACTTATCAAATCTCATCTTATCTAAATTAACCGTAATCTAATCAAATCCTAATCTTATATTTTATTCCCTAATACTTCCCCTCAAACATATGAAAATTTTGGACAAATTTTTTTTGTGTTTGCCTTATAAATGCATGTTCGGATGACATTATGCATGTGCCACTCGATTTAGTTTTATTCATTGCCGATGTTGGATGATGTTGAACTGTAAATCTCCATGGATATGTCTTCCCTTATTTAGCCAAAAGTGGATGAATGGATGGAAGAAATCAATGTTTTGGGTTTCTATAGAGCATAAAGACCTCTATAGGTCAAAATGGGCCTTAATGGGCCAAGCCATAATGGGTAGACGTCACCAAATCATTAGATGGTTGGTAAAAATCATACCTTTGTGGGTCATTAAATGAGTATGGGTTGAATATTTTGGACTCCATGGGCTAAGTTTTGGGCTTGTTTTTTCTCTTGTGTCACATGAAAACTAGCCACTATGTTTTTGGGCTTGATGTCCACATTCATTGTATGGGATCTAGTCATAATGGATTGTTATTATTATTATTTGTACTCTTCCTCCAAACAAACCAAAACAATGAATGGTTTTCTGATGTGAGAACAATCTGTTAAGATCATGGGCATCAAGACAATGATAAAATACATGAGATCAATAGTAACAATAATAGTGATGAAACGTGAGATATTTAGAACATTTGGGAAGGATGAAACCACCTAATTAGAGACAAACTGTGTCATTTATTAAGTAGGCAGCCGCATGATGCAATTGTCCTATCTCTCGATCTCATGAGCACTCTTCCAGTAAGAGACAAGACAATAAGGAAGAATGGTGGCTGAATGGGAGGCACGAACGAAGGCTGGACGAGCGACTGCATGCTGTCCGCCGGTTAATGGTGAATACATTAAACAACTATCAAACCGAGATCTTCTATTATGATACCATAAATAAATTTAGAAAAAGAAGGATTCTTATTTATTCAACATGTCTTACAATGCCTCTTATGGGAGGTTTAAGTAGACCTTACAAAAGATAAATATAGAAACAATATGAGGATCAAAGCAAATCCAAATCTTACCTAAATAACTCCTAATAAAATCTAATTTAAACTTATCACATCTAATCTCACAAAATTTTAATCAAATGTTTTATTTCCTAATAATTACCTCTTGAACAACCCCATTTACGATGAAATAATTAAAGTATTCCCTCCATGCAAAACATTACTAGTCCTTTATAATTCACTATCAGTTAACAAGGTTAAAGCTATTCTATCTTTAAAAGCGTTAAAAAAAAACTGGTTGATCTAATTACTTTAATAGATAGTTTTCTTGAATAAGACATAATAATTTATGGGCGGCATAGCTTGTTGTTTTACATATTGGTCACTATTGCTACAAAATACAACTCTCTCTTTTTACCGAGGGGTATCCAGGCCTCTCAGAGCAACCAATTAAGTCCTCAAGGCATGTGAACTCCTTGCCTCTCTCATGCATCGAGTAAATTGGGTTTTTTTTTAATGTCCAGGCAAGTCCAAGATGAAATTCGATTCGATGAATTCAACTACATTAAAATATGAAATACTTAGCTCAACAAAGTCTTATCCCAACTATATTAAGATTTGCAACGGTAATCCTGTTTTGGCTCTATCTAGGGCAACCAAAAAATGAGCCATAGAAAGTGTGACATGTACCCAAAAATTAAAAAAAAATAATTTGGGTGGATGGTTTTTCAGTTTTCTTGGGCATATGTCACACTGCCAAGTCCTAGAGGATGCTTAACTGTAGTAGATGATTCTAAGGGTTGAATATAACAGCATTTTTTATTGTTTGATCTCAACTTTATATAGCTGTAAATGGACTGAATGCGAAGTGGATATAGACATATTCATTTATTTAATGTAATATCGGATATTGTGGATATTCATGAAACAATAAGGACCAAGGAACTATAGAGATGGAAGACAATTGGTAGGGTTCAACCAGAGAAGGGGATCTGGCTACTAGGGAGGATTCAACTAAGTTTCAGCTTTCTATTGTACGAAATGGGAATAAGATACAAGAAATGGGTATGGGTTAGGGTTTGGATTAAGGTATTCATATTTCGGAATCTATGTAACATCGCATACATTATTAAATACAAATATTAGTTATAGCAGGCTGAAGTAGAATACAAACAATGTAATAAGCCTAATTTCTAATTAAAATACATCAAAGCCCCATTGTCAATCCGGATAGTCTATCCTTAGACACAAAGCCGCTTTAACCCCAAAACATCCTTTAATAGTCAATAGATGCATCCGCAATCGGTTTAAGCTCACCGAATATGGATATATAACCAGATAATTGACAGGCCTACTTCAACAGTTCAAACTATCACAGCTACAAAATTAAGTATGATTTGATTGAGGTTTGCAATTGAAATATCGATGGCATCAAATCACACCCATGTGATGAGGAAATATCTTGCCCTGCCCACATATTAATTTCATAATCTGTTGGGGTAGGAAGTGGGTAAGTGTTGTGGGGCAGGAGAAGATCACTTGGGATTTTTTGACTGGAAGGATCCTTACCACACAAGATTTCTTGTGACCAAGAGAAGTGCCTGACATACCCAAAAAGATGAAAATCACCATCCAATCACTTTTTTGGGATATGTGTGCTCCTCTCTTGATCACAAGAAATCTTGTACGCAAGAGACCGATGGTAGCTTTATTTTTTTACTGTGATTAGGTGTGGCAATCAATGTTGGCATGTCATGCCGAGATAAGGGTATACAAGCATATGGTTCAACCTAAATCTAACTATCTATTTTTTGTGTCAAAGTAGGTTCATCCAAAACACATTCACAATCAACCCAAACCCACTTATTTCGTATTATGTTTACAGGTTATGTGATAATTTGTGTTGGCAGGTTAGAATTATGTCATATCAAGTTAAGGGTATATGATTATATGAGTCAATCCGAACCCCGACCCATTTATAAATCATGTCAAAATAGGTCAACCCGGTTCTGTAGAGTGATCTCAATCCATAGACGATATCCTCATTCTCCTTTCATCCCCCAACTCTCTAATGGTACAAGGCCCCTTGTAACAGGCGTGAAATCATCTACGCCACTCCCCCTGATGGGACACTAGGGGGGAATCAAAAATCTCAAAAAAGTGAATTGATTCCCCCCGAGTGTCCCATCAAGGGGGGTGGCGTAGATGAATTCAGCCCATTGTAACATCAATCCTTGGGCTTGGATTATGTGAAAACTGTGCCCTGTACCAGAGGGGCTCACATTAGTACAGAAAAGTGATTTACACTTTTTGGGGGGCACTAATCACTTTTCGTTGCTGATGTGTCTGCACCCTGGTGCCGTTTACACAGTTTTCACGAGATTAGTTTTCACCTCATTTTTTTCCCAATCCAATGGTTAAAAAGTAAGATATGATGTAATGAGATTCCAGAGTATATATAAAATATTGTTAAAGTTTATTAAATGCAACAGCTCTTTCTGAAACCATTTCAAAGAGTTATTTGGGACCTTACAATATAATAATAAAAATTTAAAAGAAAAAAATACCTATAAGTACCTTTTCCATCTCAGCCGTCATTTAACAGTCTTCTGCTAAAAAGGAAAATCTAACGTCTGAAATTAGATTAAAATCAGCGATCCGCGTGAAACCCCATCTTCCAATAGAACACTTTCACTTTTCTCTTATAAAAACGCCTAGCAGTTCCCGTTCTCACATCCACAGCTCGCAGGTCTCTAGTTACGAATCGCTTCGAAGTTATTTTTTCTTTTCTCCACTTTCTGTAGTCTGCAATGGCGCCCAAGGCCGAGAAGAAACCCGCCGAGAAGAAGCCAGCGGAGGAGAAGACCGTCGCAGAGAAAGCTCCGGCGGAGAAAAAGCCCAAGGCCGGAAAGAAGCTGCCGAAGGAGGGAGCGGCTGCCGGTGACAAGAAGAAGAAGCGAACCAAGAAGAACGTCGAGACGTACAAGATCTACATCTTCAAGGTGCTGAAGCAGGTCCATCCGGACATCGGGATCTCGAGCAAGGCCATGGGAATCATGAACAGCTTCATCAACGACATTTTCGAGAAGCTCGCCCAGGAGGCTTCGAAGTTGGCCCGGTACAACAAGAAGCCCACTATCACCTCCCGGGAGATCCAGACCGCCGTTCGACTTGTTCTTCCCGGCGAATTGGCCAAGCACGCCGTCTCTGAGGGCACCAAAGCTGTCACCAAATTCACCAGCTCTTAAGGCTTTGGCCAAGATTTTTAGGGTTTCAATACGATGTGCACTTAAGTTTCTTACTCCTACTGTGATATTGACTCAGGATCGATTCGATACTGTAATTTGTTTTTCCTTTTAAGTAGAATCGTTTAATCTCTTGTTAATCATTTGGACGACTCAATCTATGGATCTTGTGCAATCTATTTTACAACAATCTTGTCTCTAACCGGCGCTCTTTGCCCTCTTTCAATCTGAAACCATATTTTCAAATTCAAATTACTCACGATGGAAACCGAAAAAAAAATTCCCGCTCTCATGTATTATACATAAAGAAATGCCCTCTGCCCACGACATCATCAGGGAATGGGCGGGAATTTGAAATTTCATCTACCTTGCACATTTGGACGCCAAATCCTGGACAGAATATTCATTTCAACAAAAAAAATGGTAAAGTTGTTTCTATTAAAAAAAAAAAACGGCGAAATACAGTGTACATATACTCGCTAAGGTGCTTTGCGTCTCCTGATCAATAACTTCAATATCCACTGATGATAATCGAATGCCTAAATTTGATCTTGCACTGAACTAAAGAAACATTTTGGATAAAGCTTCAATCATGTTCTCAAGATTCAAAGTGTAGGCCAAATATCATTATTAGTTTTTTCTTTTCTAGACCCAACATCATTAATTCATTATCATTGGTAAATGTAGCCCAATTATCATTAGAAAGAGCACTTATCGAATCCATTCTTATTGGTTGAAACATGGATAAACCTAACATCACACCAGCTTGACCTAATACACTACCATCCCCAATTGGCTGAGAAAATTCTTCTCCAGCAGGCAGACTTAACGATGACACTCCAAAAGGGCTACGGATTTCATCTCCTGTGCCTTCAGATAAATCTGCTCACAAAGAGAAGATCTTTTGGGCAATTGTCTTGATTTTGGAGGGTCAATAGAAATAGAGTTGTGAGGAATGAGAATCAATAGAAATAGGGTTGGACCCTTTAATCATTGGTATTATTATTATACTCCAAGATTATAGCCCTTTTATAATATCATTGGATTTAAATCTTAAAACCTCATTTATAAGGTTAATAAAATTGGCGGTTGAGCCTCAAATCAGTCTATTAATTCTCAAGATTAAAGGTTATAATTCAACAGTTTAGACCCCAGAACAACCTTGGCTGTTCTACATGCACACCATCATGATTAATAGGAATATTTTAGCATTTTTTTGGGGGGGTGGGGTGATAATCTAGACAATTATCTTATAAAGAAGAAAGATGCTCGAGAACAACTACATCTTTTATTTTAGTTTTTTGGATACCACCTACATCTAAGGAGCGGTCTTGTTCCAACCACAAGGGAGGAATAGAGGACTAGCAGTTTAGAACCTTAGTACCCTGACCATACTTAGCCAAACAATCAGTCATTGAATTAGCATAACGTTTAACATGATTACATTCAAATCAATCGAATGTTTGATTTAAAGAGAAAAAGCCTTGAATGAGACCACTAATGACCCAAGGAGGCTGTCCATTCGGATGCAAGATGAGGGTGATGACTTCTAAGGAGTCACCGTCTAAGATCAAACTTTTAAGCTCCAACTCATGTGTAGTAATAAGAGCCAAGGGAGGAGCAAGGCATTCAACAACTAGAGCACCATCAATAGAATTCCCACTCGATTTAAAATGCAAAAAGAAACCTCTTTAATCCCAAACAACAAAACCGACCCCACAATCATGAAAGAACGCACAAAAAGTTTGGCCAAAATTAGTTTTCATGAACTCAACCTCCAATGGACGCCAACAAGGAATATCATCCCTATCATCTAACAACAATATAGAGTTTCTATCCATTTGGGTCTAATTTAACATCCGATATTAAAACTAATCTGAAGAGGAAATAATGTTTTGGCTTTGTCTTTTTGCAAAGATTTTGACAGAAACTGAAAACAGTGTGAGAAAATAATTTTTTTCTTCATAGAAAGTTATGTTCCACAATTGGAAAAAGATCTCCAGCACCCAATTTTTCTGATCTTTCACATCCTCGCAGCCAAATGTAAGTGTAGGAGATCCTTTTCCAATTGTGAAACATAACTTTTTCCACAAAAAAATAAAAATAAAAATTTATTTCTCACATTTTCTATTAAAATCTTTGCAAATAGACATAGCCATAAGGTTTTATTACAGAAAATAAGCAAACTGAACTTGGCCACAATATTACACTTAACAAACATTGCATGGTGGATTATTTAACCTCTTTACACGAAAACAGAGAATATATGATCTGAAGTTGTGCATTTGAATATATGATCCTTTCATTATATTGATTCTTTATATATGCATTCTTGTTAAAAATAAAAAATATATAATAAAATAACCCCTATTTCTTACTGATTTAAAGTGTTAAATAATAGATCTACCCTTGGTTTTCACTTTGTTATCTCAATTTAAATTATCGTTTTCTTGACATTTCGGCTATCTTACCTTTCTTTTTCTTTTTTAATTGATACAAAGGCTTTTTTCTCTAGCCTAGGCCTAATCGTAAATGAAGATCATCAACGGTATTCTCACCATTTGCCTCTTTGAGCAAACAACAGCATTTGTTAATGGCAAAGGTACGGATGCAAAGAATCCAATAATGAAAGGGGAGATCTGTACAAAAAAACAAAAGCAAAGGAACTCCCTCCCAAAATTTAAACCCTACTTGACTACTAAGCATACAATGAACATCACCAATTACCGCCAGGGTTTCTTCAGTGCAGAGATCCTCTGCCTATGGAAAAGGATTTTTCTTCTCCCCAATTTAGGTGGAGAGTATTCCTTACAATAACAAACAGAAAAATGCAAAAACACCAGAAGGTGAAGTCTCTCGATTAATCTCAGATCCGTTGATCCTTCCAACAATTGGCAACCAAAGGGTCAACCCCCCTCAACTATGACAGGAGGTCGATCGTTGTGGATTGTCCAGTCTGGTTGCCTTGAAAAAAAAAGAAAGGAAAATCCCACAAGAAAAGGAAAGAAAAGAATCATGAGAAAAAGATGAGAAAACCAACATTTCATGGCAAACAGACAGCTTAAAAATGATTTTCAAGAAAATCTTATCATGAGAAAACCTTTCCACGGCAACCAGAGAAGGAAACAGAAAAACTAAAAATAAAGAATGAACTTTAGGGGGAATAAGCACCTTCAAAGGCGACCCACTACTGTTTTACGGCCCAACCACAAAAAAGAATCCCATGGTCATACTTCACTTTTCCCTGATATTATCACTCAGCACATATGCTCTGCATTGACCCCCTTTTAAATAGCTCATATAATTAGATATACAATTGAAGAGATTCGAGATTCAATTATAACTTCTACAAATAACGCCTGAACAGAGAGGATTTAAATTAAAGCAAATGGTATTCGCGAACAATGGACTGAGCTGTCTACATTCTCATTTGTTACGGTGAATGGTGTTTATTTTGTGGAGCCTGATGTTAATGATGATCCAGGGGTGTACTAGTAATCAAGCCATAGTTTTGCCATGTTGTTCGGATTAACCCAATTTCGTTGGGATATTTGTGGCTTTCAACTAGGATTATAACCGTGTTTGTGTTTCTTCTCCTTTGAGTATTGTGAAACTTGTATTTGTGCTTCTTTCTTCGAGTAATGAAACTTATACGATTCACTCATTTTCCCTGATTTAGGATTCTTCACATATATCAATATATTGTAGGTATTCTTGTATGTTTCTCTTTGATTAGTTTTGCATCCCTGGCTAATATATTTGGGTAATTCTTAATAAGTTAACATGATAAAGTAAAATCAACAATCCAAAAGGCCCCAACATATACCTGTCAATAAAAAGATGGACCAATTCTAGACTCCGCAGATATTGGGTGAAAAAAGTATGCATTTACCAACTGTTGGGTCGGTGTCTTGATTCTATACCGTGTAGGATACAAATCCCAAAAAAAAAACATTTGTTTTTTTGAACTAATCTTTTGTGAGACTTTAACATATTTAGATTTCACTTTGTTTGTATATAAATATATTATACTTTGTCTTTTGATAAGTTTTCTTTGGGTTTTGTTTAAGATTCTCCTTAGATTTTGGGAATTTGATATTGTAAGTATTATACTCTCTTTTATTCACTATATTAACAAAGTTATTGTTTGTTTTCATCTGTGAATGTAAACAGATTTGTCAAACCACATTAAATATTGTCTTTTGAGTGATTGTTCTTTACCCTTTCTATTTTCTTGTTTTATTTCCGTACATTGCATACTTGAATCCAATCCATATTTCGTTCCGCTGTGCTGTTATCGCACAACACCAACAATACAAAATAAAAAAACATGACCTACCACCATAATTTAAGATTAGTTTTTCAACAATATGGTGTACATGACTTTTAATTAGAAACCACCATCTGTTCTGGTTGGGGCACTTATACGGTAGATTTTGAAACTTTGCTAGCTTAGAATAGAACAAAGTTCTAAGAAAATTCAAATTAGGGATTCAAAAACCCTGAGAGAAAGGCAACATTTCTTCAAAAACACCCAATGGCATTAAACCCACATGCCATGTTTCTAATGAAAATCATCAATCTTAACATTGTAATCAAGCTCTTCTGTATCCTCTTAAGATTTTAAAAGTTTATCAGCCAAGAACAAATCAAACATAAAAATTAGTGAGGCAAACAACAGTTATTAACAAATCAACCAATCTATTAAATTAGGGGGCTATTTGGCAGCCTCCTGTCATGTAATCATTTCATTTCAAATTTCCTATGCATTTGTAGCCATAAAGTGACGGTTCAAAATGATGAACTCATTCAGATTTATATTGATTTGTTAAGTAAAATTAGAAATAAAATCAATCTTAGGTTTTTTTTTATAAAATGAACCAACACCACCATACCATGTGCGACTACAAATGCTTTTGAAAATTTGCAATGAAATGAGTTCATTACAGGTGCCTGCCAAACACGGCCCAAAAATTTTTAATATTCGAGAGTCAACCAAATTCTCATCTATATTCATCCGACAAAATCTCTACATGCATTTGAAGGAATAAGTTCGAATGAACTGAAACAGTACCACGCAGATAGGGGGACCGCGAAACAATGTTATTCACCAAACTCAATCCAGAATAAGAGTGGTTTCTTCAGAGGCTTAAACCCATTTCCAAAATATCTTCAACATTAATTACATCAATCCAGCTCACAGATTTAAATCTAGGAACAGAACACACCAAACTTATTGACAGCTTAAGAGTTAATAGAGAATAATTTAGAACACGGTTCAGATTAAAAGAAACAAGA
>JAOXJP010000003.1:2277594-2289615 GCA_025762735.1 Platanus orientalis
TACCAACACTATTGAATTACTTTAAAATAGTAGCCCAACTGTACTGTATACAACCCTTTTTGTCTTTACTCTATAAGTTTATCTTCATAGTGATTATATATATATAATGTTGGTACCCATATCTTTCCAAAGTTTTATTTTATTTTTTACAATTACCTATATCCCTCTAATTCCTTTTTTTTTTTAAAGTAATTATTTTCTTGTAGTTGAGCTTTTCTATAGCCAAGAAGAATTATTGGTGATTTTAGATTAAATGAAAATTCTATTTGGGAAATATATAGATTTCAAAGACTTCACCCACATGTTATAGGATTAGTCAATATTATCCAAGTTTGTTTGGCCAATAATGCCTTATTATACGCATGAAAGTCTCTAAAGCCCCCACCCCCTTCTCCTTTGATTTTCCTCAAGGTATCTCATTTCACATAATTAATATTTTTTCTCGTTTTCTTTTAATACATTTATTTTTTTGGTAGAACTTTTAATACCTCTTGTTGATACCTCAAAAATAACAAGTACTAAAATTGTTATTTTTTAATGACCACTATAACAATGACATTGGCCATTGGGGTAGAAGACTATTTTGTGACCAGGGAAAACTAATTAAAAGTCACTAACAACTTAACCATGTCCGTACTTTTTTCCTTCTATTTTCTGCAGCTATAGTAAAGTCACCTGCAGAATTTTGACAGAAAAATTAAAATAATAACCGTTACCTTATTTCGTGAATAAAGAAAAAAATACTAGAGGTTAAGTTGTGCCCCACAAACACTTCCCTCGAATATGATTTCGCCCACTTTTGGATCTATTTCTCAATGCACAGGGATCCGATGGCCAGAATCCAAGATAAAATCATAGTTTCGAGAACCATATTGGTCATTGAACCGGTAAAGTGGATGGTTATGATGCAACTGGGTTTGACTATTGGTTTGCATGGTAAGCATGATTCGTCTCAAACATATTAAGATGTAATAAAATACAAAAAAAAAAAAAAAAAATCATAATGCATTAGAAAGTGTAGAAAAAAAATAGATTTGTCAAGGAAAAATAACACCTGAGATGAATACAAAACAAAAACAAAAAGTGACTCCATTTTCAAATATATTACGAAAAGAAAAAACATACCTAACGTGGTTGAGAATGGTGGAATGGCAGAAATGCTTGAAGACCTCAGCCTCCTATCCATTATTTCAAATAACCACTTGCTATTACTTGCTATTTAATGTTGTTCTAAGTCGCCTTCTTCAACCCCCTTTTTTTTTTGTATAAATCAAGGATGCCAACAAGAGTTTAAATTGCAATTGGAAAAGAAGTTGAAATGTTGAGGTAAAAGAAGATCGAAAGTGAGAGTGCAATTTGGAAGGCATGTTTCTAATTTCCTCCCTTAATTTGCTAAAAACTATCAAATCCCAATTCGTTATATGTGGTTTTTTACTGATTACGGTTTCGAGTTTCAATAGAATCATTTAGGATGTTGGTTATGGCCAAACCGGGTTGGACCATCCAGGCTGGTTCGATTTCAAAACTATAGTAAAAGAACCAAAACCCAGGATGATTGTACAGTCTTCCCTAATATATGGAGCCTGTCAATATCACCCTATAGACTTAGGAAAATATAAAATTAAATGAAGAAAGATTATAATTATGATAAAACAAACAATTAAACCAATGGATAAGATAGTTTATTTTTTCTCCTTAGAACTCTTGAATAAACTATCATACATAAGTGAAAAAAGTTTTGAAGATGATGGATAAACTTTTATTTTTTCACTTCTATGTTTAACTATAGGGATTGGGTCTTGTCATACCTAGATTCAAAGACGAGATGTATGGTTTTACTTAACCACTGAGCATCAAGTAACTAAATAATCAGGTGTGAGTGGGGATTGCAGTGATCATATTCTGTTTTGAGAAAAAAAGAAAGAAAAAGGGAACCTTTGTTTCCACAATTGAATCTTGCATTTAATTGAGTGAGGGACTTTGAGTATTATCTGAAATTCCTAATGGACTATGCGAAAATGTCCTAGAGGGGTGGGGTCAATAGGACTACTCAAAATTCTTTCATAATTCTTTTATGTTTCTACCCCAATTACTCAACTCAAGTGGAAGGTATTGATTATGTTGGTTACTTAGTGATTTAATTTGCTTTAAGTGGAATTGATTTTCACTAAGTGAATGCATGAGGATGCTGTCAAGTGTTTAGATTACTTAAAAGCCAAATGAGGGAAATGTAAAAGGTTAAGTAAATGTGTTAAAAACAGACAAGAGGTAATGCATGATCACACACACACAAGAGGAGCAAGATTTATAGTGGTTCGACCACTCTAGGGCATATGTTGTCCACTGTCCAAAAGCTCTTCACGGAGCCTATTGATTTTATTAACAATCTACAGCTTTTACGAGGGAAAATCAATCAACCTAAATACATGTGCTTGGTGTCTCCAGTAAGTACTTGTGCGTAGTGTTTGCAACATGCTCTCAATTCATCCTTGGTGCCTCTGGCAAGGACTTTTTAACTTTGGGTGTCTCCTACCAAAGCAATCACTAAGAACAGTGAAAATGTGTTTAAAGAAAAATCGTCCAAGAACATGCTCAATATAGTTTAAACCATCAAGCTTCAAAATGAAGCTAACGATATTTGTAAAATATACAGATTTAGGGCAAGGTGTGCACAGACAAAAGAGATGAAATCTCTAATTCAAAAAGCCTTTAGCAATAGGAGAATATGAAGCTTAAGCTCAAGTAAATACTACAACAAGTATATACTATGAAAAACAACACAAGCACTGTGTAAACGGTGAGCTGTAGGAAATAGAGAGTTGCTCAAACAACAAACTCTTGGTCTTCTGAGCATAAAGATGTATTCTCTAATGTAATGCCTCTTTCTTAGGCTGGTTAGCTCAATGAAAGTTCAAACCAAAATCACATCAAATATGTAATGATAGAACAAGGACCATATGAACATAGACGATTGTGATGAGTTGCACAGTGTGCAAACTCCACATATCACAAGCAAGGTATATGAAAAAAAAAGAGCTCTAAAAGTGCTCAATAGTGAATCAAAGAGATGTAGAGATATGTCAATCAAGATCAACAAAAGTTTAGAGAGAGCAGACTGGTATACCTCAAGCCTCTAGCTCTCAGAACTCTTGGAATGGGTTCACGGACATGGAATCCCAAACTCACGAGCTTTAGTAGCTCAGAGTGAGCTCTAACATGCTCACAATCTTCTTATCTTGAAGGCTCTTAAGCCTTTGTTGAAGGATATGTGGATATGATCAAAGGAGTAATCTCACAGAGTGATGATTGTCTGTTTTTGTTATTTCCTTATAGGATTTCTAGGTGTTCATTATGAGGCCAATCATTGGTTTTTATTGCCAAATGATTAGGGCAATCATTTACCTTAGGATGCTTATAGAAAGACCCACCTCAATGGTAAAATTTGAAAACTAAATGATAGAAGAAGTAGAATTCGAATCTAGCGGATTTCTACATTGGATCGATCTTGTAGCAATCTTTGGGCGATTATGGCCCATTTTGCATCTAAATGATTCCACTCCTTTTCCAACTGTGAGACAACTATGAATAGGGTATTTTGGGTCCATCTAATCATACCCTAAGGTATACAGTTTGGGTCTCATGAGTCAAAGGTTTGGAGACTTCCTTCTTTAACACCTTTTCAAGAGGAGGCAGACAATCTTGGAGGGCTTGCTCACCATGGGCTTCTTGGGGCTTGGACATGTGCGAATATATTCACAATTCCTACTTACAAACCCTAGGCATTTTGTCTATAGGATTGACAATGGCATGAACACCCATGCCTCGACAATTTCTTTTTATTTTGGTAACTCTCTCTATATTTCTTTAAGTATTTAAATAGAGTTATTTCCATGCTCCAATTCCATTTTATAGACAATTTAATTTTATGCGAATTAAAATATTATTTTTGACAATGTCATGAACAACCATTTTATAGAGTTATTTAGAAGACTGTTGTAAGTCAGAAATATTAATTTTGAAATCTTTTATATGAGAAATTTTTTTTCGGACAAAGCCTTTCTTGTGATTCTTGGCAAAATTTTTCTCAGGAAAATCATTGTCAAGATATTTGGTTGCCAAGATTGAGAAATACTCTAATTTTGAAATCTCTCACGAACCTATCTATTTTCCTGTCAGTTACCATTTTATTTTTTCATACAACCCTTGCCCGAAAATCCACCCTTCTGCTTGAAAATTGTTACATGCAGGTTATTTTCTTTTTTTTTTCCTGGGTAATTGAACATATATACAGAAAGGATAGAAAATTACAAATTTTATTTTACAATTTTTCTATTCAATTTAAATCAACCTGACATGGCTAAGGAAAAAAACAGGAAAGGTGAAGAAGAAATTTAGAGAGAGAAGTCCTGATCGATCCACCAATCGAACCAACAAACCGGAATCCAGGGGGTTGACCCAGCCGGGAATCGGCGTGAAAAAAATAGTTCAATAACAACTCATCACGTGTACAAGAGCGTAAGGTCCACGAAACCGTAGATTCGAAACAGGAAATAAACGGTCATATGAGCGCCATGTCATCGATCCATGCGTCTCTCAATCCTCCAATTAAAACTCATCAGCTACCCTCTATAAATAAGAAAGCAAACCCCGAACTTTCTTCCCATCCGAACCCAAATCGATCACTCAAATCTCGAGTCTTCGTTTACCTCTTGACCACTTCCAAATTCCAATGGCGCCAAAGGCCGAGAAAAAACCCGCAGAGAAGAAACCTGCCGCCGAGAAGCCGACGGAGGAGAAGAAGTCTTCTACAGTAGCTGAGAAAGCTCCGGCGGAGAAGAAGCCTAAGGCCGGGAAGAGGCTACCGAAGGAGGGAGGCGCCGCCGGTGACAAGAAGAAGAAGCGTGTCAAGAAGAGTACCGAGACTTACAAGATCTACATCTTCAAGGTGCTGAAGCAGGTTCACCCTGACATCGGGATCTCGAGCAAGGCCATGGGCATTATGAACAGCTTCATCAACGACATATTCGAGAAGCTCGCCCAGGAGGCTTCGAAGCTCGCGCGGTACAACAAGAAACCCACTATTACTTCTCGTGAGATTCAGACATCGGTTCGTCTTGTTCTTCCTGGTGAATTGGCGAAGCACGCCGTCTCTGAGGGTACCAAGGCTGTTACCAAGTTTACGAGTTCTTGAACGGCGGTAGTTTACAGGGTATCAGGTTCTTGAGAAACAATTAGGGTTAGGTTTTCCGTTTAGTCTTTTTTGTTACGTATATTTTGTTTCGTGACTTTGATGGTTTTGTGATGTAATATACTGATTCCTCATTCAGAAAGGATAATTTCTTCATGGATGTGAACTCGTTTTATTTTTGATTCGTTTCTTTTTTTATTTATTTCTTTTTCTTTTTGATTCCTTGATTTGAATTAGTGTTTTATATTTTTTATTTCATCGGATGCTACGTTTGTGTTTGAAAGAGTGAAATCTTTCCCCGTTTACCCATTTTTTCGTTGAAGTGCGCCTTAGGCTTATGAATTTTGTATTTGGAATTGCGGCGGTTGGTTGCTTTGCGACTCCATCATCAAATAACCACTCGCAAAGTGAGGTCTGTTTCTTGAGCAGTAGCCACCCTCCCACCCCCCCTGTAAATAAATATAAATACGACGCATGAATTATTTGTTTCTATTCAGTCTGGGTATAACACGTTTCTATGTTACATGCAAAGCTCTATATAACACTTTATTAGTCATTGTGTTGGCCTCGTGGGAGAATCTGGGTCGTGCATAAACGAGAATGGACCAAGCCCTACAGGGCTTGATTTGAATTTGAATAAGACAAAAAGTGTAACGACTTCTTTGAGCTTAATGAAATACTAAATGGTCTTCTCATGTGTCTCCTGGTGTTGTATTACTATTGCTCTCTATTATGTTTTCAGATATTATTCACTCTCTTTATTTGATTGAATAACAAATGTAACCCAATGATGGGTTAACCAAAAATCAAGAATTTCTCTTGAATCTTTCTTTCAAGATTCTGGCTGGCACTCTAATTTGAGTGGTGAAACAGTATTTAGTTGTGAGTTTGCTTCTGGTTCTTGGCTTACCGATTTGAGGATGCTATGAATCTGGTAGATTCCTGGGAAGAAGAGGTGCCACTGGTTCTTGGGGATTTGTCCCTGGGATCCCACAAAAACCATGCCGAAGATGTTTGTTCATATCTTGATCTTTGCTTTCTTATTGATATTTCTGACTTATGGAACTGCTCAGAATTTGGAAAGTATGGTGAATTTGGAGAGGTTCTATTACAAAAATTGCATATCTGGGTTTCCTATTGATGAATTCTGTATTGGTTTTGATAATTCAGTAGTTTGCAATTCTATTCAGGATCATGATTTGGGTACACTACTTTGCTGGGGATATAGTATCTCTCCTTTATGTTTTTATTGTTACTAGCTTCTCCAATGGTCTGGATGCTGGGTAATTGGTTGTTCATAGCTGCAAATTTGAAACCATCCTGGTATGCACTCTCTTTTAAAGCTGTAGCAATTGTGACATGGAATTGTCTTATAAAGTCGTTAAGAGAGCGAAGGATAGATGCTGTTTGTGGGCTGTAAACAGTGAAAAATTTGTACATTGTTCTCTTGTTGATGGGTCAATTTATGTAAGAAGGAAGTGAAATGCCTTAATTCTTCAGAGGCCCTTGTTGATGTATATGGCTTTTTGGGAATGCCCTGTCCCCTTTTACATACCAGCGAATGGTTTAGTGTTTAATATATTTTAGATATCTTCGTAAATGATTATTATTTGCAAATTTGTAACTTGATATGATCTTGTAGTTTGTATTATTGGATGCAAAACATTTATATCATGTATATTCATCTAGCAAACAGCCTATACTGTGGATATGATTACTAAATCTTGGAGTGATGTAGGATGGAAGCCAAGAGTCTCAAACAAAACCAATTAAAGTAGCGGAAGCAAGAATACACTTTAAACAATCAAGAATTGAACTTTAAACACATCTAAGTAGCCAAAATTGTAGAAAACAAATTAAGATTTGAAGGAGAGGGAATTAGAAGAGTTCAGATAAGGAAAGAGGGAAAAGAAACTTAGAGGACAATTTTGGATTTTTTTGGATAGAAATCCAAAATTATCAAAATACCCCTACTGATGTATCAGAAAATTCTGAAATTTATTTAGGTATCTAAGGAAGTATATCAGTGGTTTATTGTTAAATTTCATTGATTTCTGATAAGATTTGATATTGTGAAATCTTAATATTTCAGAATCTTGAAGGTTATTTTAGTGGAGGTTTTCCATAAACCAGTAGGGAATCTCTTCAATCCACAAAGGATTCAAAATGGAGTTTGCGGGTTTTGTAGAGGATCCTTAGGGGATAAAAACCTTAAAATAAAATTGAAGAAGGGGGCTGGAGGGGGGCAATTTGACTGTTTATGGAGCCCAAAAAATTCAGGTTATGAAGAAAAGTTGACGAGATAATTCAGGTTTTGAAGAAATTGTAATGATTAAAGATGATGAGATAGAACAGAAGCTCCAGGGAAATTATAAAAGAATTACAGGTATTAAAATAGAGTAATCTAAGAAGAAACTCCAAACAAAATACTTGGATTAGAAGACTGAGATTTGACCATAAGAACAATCAAAATATATCAGTCATGGGTTGTGTTTCTGCTGATATTCATGATCTCCAACATTGTGAAATATTCAAATATGGGAATAAGGCAGCAAGAATAATAAGGAAAATTGCAACAAGGACTTGAGAAAGGATAAAGAAAGAATCAAGATAATGATAAGAAGATTAGCAGATGAAAAAAAAAAAAAAGATTAGATGGATGAAGAAGAGAAGAGATTAGAGAGGAGGAATAAGAATGTAGAAGACGATAGAAGGGAACAGACCTAGGGAGCCCACAATTTCACCATCGGAAGGAGGAGGTAACATCACTACACGTGGGTTTTACAAAACCAATTTTTTATTTAAAATTCATCAACTGATCTATTACATGCTGTATAGCCTTTTATATAGGCTTTAAAACATTTAAAAAAAATCATATTTTAATTAGTACACTTATTAAACTTAAAACCTCTAAAACACTATTCCAATCACTCACTGGAACCCTTTTAGTAATTTGTCATAACTTTTCCAAATCATTTCGGATTTGTGCAATCTTGGGTTCTTTTGAAAGGTAACTGAATAACCCTTACAAAGACACCAAAATCTAGTAAAAAAGACACCTTTTGACCTCATAAAACTTGGCTAAAAGTAAGTTATGGGATTACCCAAAATCCCTAAAGTAATCTTGACTTTCAATCCTTATTAGATAAAACCCTGAAATTAAAGACTTCCTAATCTATCCATTGCATTATTAGCCTTATTACAATATTGTCCTACTCTTAAAACACTAAAACTAACTGATCTTTGGGCACCATCTTAAACTTGATTCTCTTGTGGGGCAGCATGTACATCTTCTTAATTATGTCCACATCATGTACGTATACCATGCCGCCAGCTTCTATATATCTTGGTTTTGCTGCATCAATGAGCTAGGCTGGGTTGGTAGACAAGCAATATTCGATTTTGTAACTTTACTTTGTTTTTCAACAAATTAATTGAACCGGAATAGATTCTTCTCTGACTGTATTATGGCCCAACAGGGAATCTCACTTCCACCATGCAGCCATGCAAAAGATTGCTATTTACTTGAAGGAAGGTCATTGGTAAAAGGAGAATTTTGAGGGATGTTTGCAAGTCACTAGGTGCATTGTCTTCATTTATTTTAGTGAGAAATTAACTACAAGCTGTTACTAGAAGAATAAATTTCTATAGGGATCTCCATTTTCCATGTAGATGATGATCCTTAACATGTCACATTTTTTCAGTTCATTGAGCATCTGATTTCACTTGCTCGGTTGAGACACGGAAGGTATGTGGTGTGGGCTTCTTTATTGAATCTTTGGCTGTCATTGTTAATCCATGCTGCTATGGTATCTCCTGGCTCAAAGTTAACCCCATCTGATGACTGAAATCAACTAATCAACATAAAGTTCTTTCTTTCTTGAGGGAAGGCCCTTTTGGTAACTTTGCTTTCCTTTTTCCAACTTTTCAATTAGGCCCAGTCTGGTTGCCATGAATTGCATAGAAAAGAAAAGAAAGGAATAGAAAATAAAATCCCACAAGAAAAGGAAAGAAAATAATCATGAGAAATGCATGACAAAACCAGCTTTTCATGGCAGCCAGATAGCTTAAAAATGATTTCTTGAGAAAAAAAATTCATGAGAAAACCTTTTCATGGCAACCAGATTGGGCCTTATGGTGTTAGTGTACCTCATGATCATCTTTTTTTCATTATGAATTTTCAATATTTGACTGAAGGAAATGCTAATTTGAGGACAGCTCAAGGTCTGGCAGAGTGGCAATAGGTTGTGTTCTTTCGGAGTCCGCTCATAACATTGCAGGCAATGTTGGTGCTGATGCTTGCTGCCCTCTGCATCTCAATAGATGTGTTTCTGCTTCTAACGCTTCAGGTAGAGAAGGTGTTTTCTTCATCCGGATCTGTATAGTCTTCTGCCTCACCGGTTTATTTAAAAAGCCTCTCCTGACCAGCTTATTCAAGGTGGATTGAAATGTTTCTAGTTAAAGTTGACCTGGAGGTTGAACAGGAAACAAGGCTAGCCGGGATGATCTTGTCAGACCGGTCTGCCTAACTGGATTGACCCACTGACATCAAGAGAATGTATACATTCTTCCTACATTCAAATACAAATATTTAAGGGGGCTGATCCTCTTCACCGGGAGGATGGTACGCCCCCTCACAGGTGGGTGTGGTCCCCATGCACTTTTTGCATAGGGTCCACACCCTTGGATGGGGCGCACCGTCCTCAGGTGCTCAGGATTTTCTTGCAATATTTAAACTAAATATAGCAATTCAAGCAGCACATGTGATTCATTTTCATGAGCGTGCTATGGGAAGATTATACTAAAATTAGTACCAAGCATAATTGGTTTAGGGTCAAGTAAACTAGACTCAGATTATGCTTGGGTTGGGTTTAGACCAAAAAATGTATATGGTTTACTGTTCCTTAGAAGGGTTACGCTTTGTTGGCGCTTAAACTCAACCCAGGAACCTGCCTGAGTTGCACCTCTCTCTCTCTCTCTCTCTCTCTCTCTCTCTCTCTCACACACACACACACCACCGTATGCCAAAATAGAGGATTTCGGCTTCAAAATCAGCTCCACCTTAGCCCAGGTCTGTATCAACACATACATACTTCATCGACTAGCCCAGTTGAAATCGGGTTAGCTAGTCCAATTGGTCTAGCATTCGTTGCTCGTCCATAAGCCAGCCCTCAGGATAAAAAGGGCACCAATGAAATGTCAGCAGAGTGCCTCTAACTGTCCAAGTTTTTTTGGCAAAGAGGATTGTGTCTGCTCCCCCTACTCCCCCTTTGTATATTTCTATTATCTAAAAAAAACACATATAGCATTTCACGACATTAGAAGTGTGTGCAATTCATATTACACACTCAATATTGAATAGTTGGATCCGTTGGTTTCATCAATTAAGACGGCGTTTGGTTGCCAATTGAAATGAAATATCATTTTAAATCTCACACCAGGGACCACTAAAATAATGCCTTGGATTTGGTATAACCCATAATGAATGACTAAGGTCCGCACTGGATCGGGGGTGGATACATCAGCACCAAGAAGTGATTTACACTTTTTGAGGATGCTTTCAATTTTTTGGCGCTGATGCGTCCACCCGTATCAGTCTTTTATTAAAGGATCGTACCAAATCCTAGGGGCTAAAACGATGCTTCAACAGGGTCATCTAGTCTTTTTTTTTTTTTTTTTTTTTAGTAGAAAACATAGACTAATGTTGACAAAATCTATCACATTAGGTTTTTACTATATAAAATTATTTCTATTTAATATTCATATCTTTGTGACAAATGAATATAAATCCAAAATGAAATGATTTTGTTCCAAGTGGCAACCAAACGTAGTGTAGGTAGTTTAACCACTTGGCATAGTAGATCATCTCAGTGAAATAACAAAATAAGTGTAATCATACCGAACCTAAAAACGGGCCACTTTATAGTCATTTCACGGGATAAATGAGGAGTAAGTCGCCTTTTTCTTCTTCCCCATCTCTTTTGTCTTCGATCACCAAACTCAACAGCAAATTCACGAAAGTAGTTGAGATTAGGTTCCCCAATCCCCTTCCCCTTATAAACCCCTAAAACCCTAAACTAACGAACCATTTCAGAGGAAGAAACGAAGAGAAACAAAATCACCCATCATCTCTCTCAATATGACTCTTTCTTACGTCCACTCGATCCTCCGGCGCATATCGATACGGCGGCCGCTGCTAGTATATGCGGTGACGTGGACGGCGTTGTTGACGGTAACGGTGGCTGTGGCATCATTCTCTCCGGAGATAGCCTTTGTATCGGCGATATCTCCGTCTTCGTCATTCTCTCGGGCGTGCGAGGCGGAGGGGGCCGTTAGGGTCCCGTTGGATGTTCCGGGAGAGGTGCTGTGCTTGCCGGCTCATCTGTTCAGAAGGTCGAAGATGGATTTCTTAGTTCCTCCCGTCTTCGCCGCCGTTGTTGTGGCGGGTTCGGCTTGTGTGGTTCGAGCCATGGCCTTATGGGAAGACGACGATTGAGCCTTGACTCTTGAAGGGGAGTATTTGCAAGCAGACGCTTGTTCTGTTTTATTTGAGAAGGGCACGGCCAAGCTTGTCCCCTTAAAAAAGTGCTAGTATAGCGAACTCATGGGGCTAAAATCAAGTTTTAGAGTTACACATTAATTTTAGTAAACCAATGTAATGGAAATAAACTAATCAATATATATATACAAAAAATGCTACAATGTATTGGATGCCATTGTTTTTATTTGGCCACATGACTTGATAGTCACATATAGGGTGCCATATCAAGTGCACCACACTCCTGATGTGACCACTCAGGAGGGGAAATCAAAAACCTCCAAAAAGTGAATTG
>JAOXJP010000003.1:2297706-2315738 GCA_025762735.1 Platanus orientalis
CGGAATGGCGGAACAGGATTCATGTAGCCGACCCCAAATAGTTGGGATAAGGCTGTTTGTTGTTGTTGTTGTTGTTTATAACTGAATTTCTTAGATTAAATTAGGCCATATTCATGACAAGCTAGGGAAAATGATTGTCTCAAGTGTGGAGTAGCATGTTTTTGTTAGCACTCTACAGTTGCTGGAAGTAAAGCTGTCCTAATGATAGTTTATGTTGTTAAAAGTGATGGGAGCCAAGAAAATCATTTTGGAAGGAGACTGCAAGCTTTTAATTTTCTTTCTTTTTGAAAAATCAAATCACATTCTATGGCAAATTAAACATTTTATGAAAGACTATAAAGATATCATACTTTCGTGTGATACTTTTGTAGTTAGATATGTTAAAAGACAGGTTAATTAAGTTGCTCATGAATTGGCTCACTAAGAATTATACATCTCAATACAGCCAAATGGTGTCCCTCCCTCCATTTGAAAGTAGAATGAGAGCTTCTCATTGATGAAATACTATTTAGAACCCCCTTTTGATTTAATAGAAGTGTTTTTTTTATCCAAAAGGAATTGTTCTGGACTATCAAAGTTCGTTCAATTATAGGAATTATATGTTCTTAGCTTTTATAGTGTTTTTCTTTTAACTTTCAAGTATTATGTGTTCTCAGATTTCCCTATGATCTTTTTTGAAACTCCCTGACTCTACAAATCATAGGCCTTCTAGTGATTCTTAGCCCAAGCAACTTTCCCCTCTAACCCATTTGGCCCAACTCCAACCCATCACTTATCACCTGTGATCTAAAGCCCAACTATCCAAACCCATAGCCTAAACCCAACCCAACCCCATTGCCTAACCCCCTCTCTCATGCGGTCCTAAATAAGAAGTCATATTTCTCCATCATTTGCTGAAAGATAGTTTCAAGTGTGACTGTTCTATAGCTCTCCCAGCCAGCTCCGATCTTAAGAAAAAACCTGGCCTTAGTTAATTTGAAGTCATCATCAACACTAGATCATCCAGTCTTGAAATCATTTTGCATGTAATCCCTCTGAGCAAGGAAATTCTAAAACAAATTAGGAAATGAAATCGGATGATGTCTGAGCACTTGGACCATCCCCCGGGTAAGAAATCTCATCCTTATCTCAGCAAGAATAAGATGGTTGATGTAACACATTCTCTTATTCTTTCTCTTTGTATGTTATCAGATTCCCAGGTATGCCTTCTCGATCCCACATCTTTATATTATGTGGTATTTTTTTATTGTGATTATAAGCATTCAATGAATGAACTTATCTAATCATGGACTTAAAAGTATATATGGATGATATATGTGCATTTTATACATTTTATTATTTTCCATTTCCTGTATATTCTCATTATCTTCCCATGAATAAATATACTCATAAGATGTCGATTGTGTATCTAAAATTGCTTCTAATGATTCATCCTTAGCCACTTTACACAAATAGGTAAACATGAGGTTATCCCTTTTGGAAGCAACTAATATTGCCTCCCTCTTTCCTTCCTCTCTATGTTTGCTAGGTTTTAGAATAGATAACTATGACTTTCCCAGCATCTAAGCTTTTTTTTTTGTAGCTCTAATATATGAAAATCAGTCAACATAAGACCTTGAATACTACTTATTTTGAAACCTATGGAAATTCAAGGTCCCTCATTAGGTCCTTAACTCTACTTCTTATTATGTAACCCACCCTTTCTCTAGGGTTTCTTCTTATCATCTCTAGCTTTTGCGGGCTGTGTCAAGCCATTTTTTTAATTTGAAAAGGCTCTGGCGTTTGTCCTAGGACAGAATCTTTGAGACCAACAAAAGTCCTAACTTGGAACAATCAAGAAATCAGGTAATCCTTGATAGTCAGGTTGTTTAAAGAATTAGTTAAAGCCAAAAACCTGAAATTATCTTTTTGTCTGAAACTAAATGTAAATCCTTCATATTTTGGTAAAAAAACTAACTTATGGAATCATGATTAAAACTCCCATTTTATTGATCCAAATGGTTTATTTGGCGGCTTATCCCTTTTCTAGAATAACAATATTAATCTTAATGTTTCTATAATCAACAATAGACTTATCTTTACCAACATTTTTTATACTTTTATCAAATTCTCTTGGTTTAATACTTTCATTTATGAGAATCTGATGGTCATAAGAGATTTTCATTCTCAAATTCCAGTATCTCCCAAAATTAAGAGTTGTTCTAGTCCTCTTCTTTGTATTGGGGATTAGAAATACATTTAGTCCCTAAATGATAAATCCAATGGCAAAAGAATTCTCATATCTTCTCTTAGGAAGACCTGTGCCATCTTGAATGAATGTCATCTAATTGATATAGAGTTTGATGGTCCCAGATTCATGTGAATAACAAACAACATGACAATTTTCTTATTCAAGAACATTTGGATAGATATGCTCTCAATCCCTCCTGAAAATCTTTATTTCTAGATGCTAATCTTCACCATATTATTGTTTTAGGATCGGTTTACCTCCTAATCCTTCTCAATTCTATTCCTGAGAAAAAGTTTCTTGTAGGCCTTTAGGTTTTAGTAGATGTGGATGACTCACCATGAATGTATTGATTAAATTTAAAAAAAATAGAATAAGAATCCTATGAGTGATAAAATCAATAACCTCAAATCTAGTCTATCCTTTATCCCTCTCATCCTCAAAAAGGGGAATCGTCAATCCTTTGGAAATATTCAGTACCATATGAAGGAATGCAAAATCCAAATTTCCACCCTTAAAAATAGTGTACCCCTTCGGAAGCACATCAACTCCATCCACTCCCTTGAAACCAAGCTTTTTGACCTTTTGCACAAGGATGAGATATTTTGAGCAAAGAAATCCATAATTAATAGAAAATTTTGGGGAAACAAGAATTCAAAAAATTTCCATCTATCTTAAATAGGAGAAGCAAAAAACAAGATTCCCTCCTTAGAAAATAAACATAGAGATTGGGTTAAAGGTCAATTTACAGTCGATCATGTCTCCCATAAGTATTTTTTCAATTTTTTCGAATCTTTTAATCCATCTCATTCTCAAATTGAGAAAATCACAGAGAAATTTCAATTTTCCCTATCTAATATCGTTAAACAATTTCTAAATATCCCTTTCTCTAAAGAGGAAATAAAAAAAGCGGCTTCTGATATAGGGCCCCTAAAAAACCCCTATACCTAATGGCTTCTCTACGGATTTCTTTCAAAAGTTCTCGAGCATTCTTGGGGATGATGTTGTTGGAGTGGTCCCTATAATTTTTCAATGGAAAGTATTTTATAGCTAGCATCAACAAGACCTTCATTACTTTTATCCCCAAAGTTGGGAATCTTGAATCAATGTCCTGTGATGCAGACATTAGCGCTTCATCTCCTAAAGCGTACTACGAAGGAGGGTCATCCATTTGTCATTGTGGTTTGATTATCTTGAGTCCATGATATAGGATGTATGTAGGCGTGTAAGTGTGAGGAGAATTGAGAAATTAACCTAAGCAATAAACCAGTATAATCAAGAGTCCTACTCACCAACCATACATTTGAGTTTAATTTAGAGATTCAATAGAAGTCCAACAACTAAATACATCAAGTTCAAAGAAATATAAACTCTTGAAATAAATCAAATTACCAAGCATACATTAATAGATAAAAATCAGACTTAAGAATTCAACTAACATTTAAGTAAAAGATCTAGTACCTTATACAACTACAAAGAAGGTCTGGTTTAGGAGGTTACAACAACAAAGTATACCCATGAATTAGGCACAATATGAGTCTATTATAAGGACTTTCAGGGCTATTCACAGAGGGTTGAGAAGGAAACAAACCAGGGTAAACATTGGGATTTAAAATGAACTATTTTGAGCCTAATATTTGGACTGTAACTCTTTGGGGAATTTTGTCAAACACAAAATAACATGTGTATGGACAACGAGTAGTCAAGGTTCTAAAACCTTGAAATTAGAAATTAGAAAACCCAAAACAGTAATAAGGTTCCCCAAACACAATCTCTTGTCAGTATTATTAGGATTTTGATTTAGGAAGACCTAAATCCACCATCAAAAGTTGTCAATCCAACTGCAATGCTTAAGACAATATGGGTCATGATCCCATGAATTGGAATAAAGGAAAAAACCCGTGTTGTAACAACAAGTTAATGGGGTTATCCTCTTAATTCAGCTAAAAAATAGCCTAATTTTTTTTGATTTTGAGGGTTTTAAGGTTAGGTTTCAAGAGTAGGTTTATTGGTTTGGAAGACAAGAGTATTTTGAAGAAGATGACAGATATGGGTGAAGTAAAAGAGAATCCACCAAAAAAATCAAATAAAAGAGAAGAAGAGAAAAAGATATAGGGAATGAAACGTACCTCAGTCCAAGGGGGTTCTTGAATTCCACTAAGGTAGCAAACCCCAAGAAAGGGGACCTTTCCAAGTTTTCAGCCTTCACACTTTAAAAAGCCTAAAAAAAAGGAGCCACTGATTGAAGAACAAGAGAACAATCAATTTTTTATGTTTTTTTTTCCCATCATCCCCTTAATTACAAGTCGTGTGGGATCTTTTATAGAGTCACCCAAAATCAAGAGTCTAACTCCAGTTAAATTCTTCTTAAAAAATTTAAAATTTATAACTAAATCCTCGTGCATTAATAAAAGTTCTATAATCATAAAACTAAAGCAACAAAGAAAGGCACATGATATGCCACATCCACTAAGTCATCATAGCTATGAAATAAGGCCTCCATAGGGGCTGCCACGTGTGGATCTGGTGTGGGGATCACTTACTCGAATCAAAGTAAAGGGTTCATCCTCCTCCTCTAATAGACCATCCAAGTGAGGTCACATGGACTGATGTCCTCATCAGTCCAAATGGGACCCACATGGGCTACCTTAGGGGGCACTTATTGGATATCATTTTTAGTCTTTTTATGCTGCTATTGAACTTTTATTTTATTGTTTTGTATTATTTTATTTATTTATTTGTCTGCTATTAACTATATAGGACATTGGGATCATATTCATTATTATTTTGGGGGTGATTTAACAAAGTCTTATATAAGCACAATAGGGTGTCAACTACATAAATGGATTATTTTATGTTTTGAATCAATGATCAATTGAATAATAAAAAAAAAACTTTGAAATGCACAATTGTAGCTTCTTCTTCCCTCTTCTAGTGAATGGAGGTGAGTAATCTAGGGTTTTGGGTTACTTTGTTGGTGAGAAGCCAATTCCATTGGATTCATTAGTGAGAAGCCATTGTAACCTTGTAATATCTTTTTATTCTCTCCTTTTTATTTTATGTTCTTGATGTTTGGTGATATTTAAGGCAGATATTATGTTTTCTTTACACCATAACTTAAAACCCTAAATACCTTAATCCTATTCCATACAATCCTTGCTATTTCATAATTTTCCCAGATAATCTTATGAACCTGGTCCCACCTTCGTTACTATTTTCATTAAGTCTAGAATTTTCTAGGCTACTAAAGAACTCGTGGGGTTCTTACTTACCAAAATTTTCTGGTTTTTGGAAACCCAGCAACCTCCATCAATATTGAGTGCTACTGCAACCCCTTTTTCTTGGAAACCCTACATCCCATTCATCCAAGACTACTGCTACAGACCCTTTTCTTGAGATTTCATACCCTGTAATTACATAAAACAGGACTAAGTTTTTATTTATTTATTTATTAACCCTGCGGCCAACCTTTGAATCCCTAATACTTCTTCAATTCTAGATCTTTGGATAGACTGTTTTTATAATTTGTGAACTACTAATTGCTATTTTGAAACCATAATTAATATTTTTTAATATATTTATTACTACTGGTCATCTTTAGACCATGTTATCATTATTCTATTAGTTTTGTTGTTATTGAATTATATTACCTTTGTTATAAAGACTCTCTCATGGTTTAATGATGCTGATTTTTCAATTCTAATGTTGGGTATAACATGCATTATTAATTAAACTCTATTTGAATGTTTTATGAGTCTATAATTGTGGGTGTGTGACTAGTTGAACCATAGCTGAGTACATAGTTGATACTTGAAATGAGCATGAAAGATGATAGGAATCTTGGTTATGCCTTATTATTACTTTGAGTATATTTACCTTGATCTTTACATGTATACATCCTATTGCATTATATATCACATTTGTTTTGTCCAATCAGTGTGTGCTATATTATATATAAAATAATTGTCAAATCTATGGTTAGAAGATTCGAAGAATGTTTTCTTAAGGTCAATTCCCCTAATTAGAGTGTTTTTATCAATGATAGGCAGATTTTTATGATAATATTCTCATTGCCCACGAAACCATCAAATTCCTTAATAGAAATAAGAATCCTTCCAACCTGGTTACTATTGAACTTTGACATGTGTAAAACATATGACCGGATCGAATGGCCCTTCATCTCTAGCATGATGGAGAAGGTTGGTTTTAGTGACAATTGAACTAAGTGAATTAAGGAGTTCATGTCTTCTGTGTCATATAATATCCTCCTCAATGACTCTCCTAGTCATCAAATTATACCCTCTCATGGTATTCGTCAGGATCTCATCTCTCCATTTATGTTCCTCATTTATGTTGAAGGCCTTTTTTCTTTTCTGATTTTTCATAAAAAAAAGAACGATATTTATGGGACCAAATTAAACCTTCCAATCCCCCCCATTTACATTTCCTTTTTGCTAACAACTGTTATATCTTCTCCAAAGATAATATGAAGGAAATTGACACGATTATTAAGTTCCTTAAGGAATTTGTGGAAGTATTGGGACAAACCCTTAATCATGACAAATCTAAACTTATTTTCAGTCGTTATACCCCGGAAAAATTTAGAAGCATTGTCCTAGGTGTGCTTAGAATTCAACAATCTTAATCCACTAGCAAATATTTGGGTCCCCCCTACCTTAGTTGGAAGGAATAAATGTTCTTTATTTTCCTACATTCAAGATAGAGCCTTGGTTTAAGATTAGAAAGTGAAATTGCTCTCTCCCACTAGCAAAGAAATCCTTCTCAAATTAGCTATATTAGATAGTTTTGCTTATGTTATGACTTGGTTTGTTATCCCAAAAAATAAAATAAAAAATGGTAATATCATTAGTGTCATCCAAAGAAAATTCTGGTGGGAAAATGGTAAGAGAGATGGAAAAATTAACTGGGTTAGTTGGGATTGTCTTAAAAGGTTGGGATTGTCTTAAAAGGGGTAAAAATAATTATAGGATAGGCTTTAGGGATCTCCTTGCCTTTTAACTTAGCATTGCTTGCTAAGAAAGCGTGTATATCCTCTAGAAATTTGACTCTCTCTAGGCTAGACTCCTTAAATTTCTTTATTTTACCAATGGGTCCTTTTCTGTTTGTTAAAAGTTATAAACAATAGTTCTTGGGCTTGGAAAAGTATTTTGAAAGGCCGTGACCTCATTCTCAAAGGGATTCATTGGAATGATGGAGATGGTAATAAAATTGGAATATGGTATGACCTGTGGATTCCCATACTGAATTCTCTATTCATTCCCCTCCCCCATTGCTATCGATCTTTCGTAGAAGGTTGCTGATTTGATTGATAGCTCTCTCCATGTTTAGAATAGAAATCTCCTTAAAAAGTTGTTAGTCTTGAGGACCTTGATAGAATTCTTCAAATTCCCTAAGGTTCTTCCCTTGAGGACAAAATGATTTGGCACCATAATAGGAATGGTATTTTCTCTTTTAAATTAGTCTGTCATGTGATAGTATCTCATCTCTTTCTTGGAAGAGAATTTCAAGCTTGAACATCCCTCCTAAGATTAAGCACTTTTTGTGGAGGGTGGCAAGAGATTTTATTCTTGTTCATGTTAACCTTGCTAAGAGAATCCTTAACATTGGCTCATTATGCCCTCTTTACAATTCAGCCTCCAAGTCTACCATGCATTACTTGGTTTCTTGCCTCCTACATCCTATGTGTAGTTCATTTCTCAATACACCATCAAAACTCTTCTTGATCTTATTGTTTCCTTCTTAGACTAAATTCTTTATTGGATTAATTTAGATCCGTTAGATGATGATGATTATTCTAAGTTTATCTCTTATATTGTTATATATTGTTGGAATATTTGGAAATGAAAAAGCCTTTTATAATTGACAATGTCTTATAGGTGATAAAAGAGATTGATAGTTTGAAGGATAGTTTGCAAGATGCAAATTCTCTCATTGTCAATCCCAATGGTAAGGCTTACCGTTAAAATCCTTGGTGGTGTGGGTTCAAGTCATGGAAACAACCTCTCTAGAAATTGGGGTAAGACTATGTACATCTTGCCCTCCTTAGACCCTGCATTAACGGGAGCCTCATGCACTGGATCACCCTTTTTAATTTTGATGTTGCTTTTGTTCTTAGTTTAGGTCTTGTTGGAGCTGGTGTTATCATCTAGGATGGTCTTAATATAGTCCAATTGTAGCCTACACTAGACAATCTGGTGCTTCCATTTCTCTCATGGTGGAATGCATTATTGCTAAAAAGGGTCTTTTGTTGGCGATTTCTCTTAGACTATCTAAAGTCATTCTTGGGGGGGGGGATTCCTAGGAAGTTATCAATCTCCTAAGTGAAGACATCTCTATTTGTCAATGGGCTGTTTTGTGTATAATTTTGGATTGTAAAACCTTATCACTAGTTCTCTAATATCTCATATCATTGGACCCGTAGGTTAGCAAACAATGTGGCTTACTTGCATACGTGTAATGGGTGTTTGTCCCTCCTCGCTGTGTGGTTTTCTTCCTGGCCTTCTTGGCTCAGATTGATAACTAATGGCAAGCTTGTTCTCTTTTCCGAGGCTTGCCTCTCTCTTTAATGGATTTTCTTTTATACCCCCCCCCCAAAAAAAAAGAAAAAGAAAAATCAATTGAAGGTAATGAATGTCTCTACTACATTGAAAGATTTATTAATAATTTCCAAACAAATGTTCTATGACCAAAGTTGTCTGTGATCCTCTGTGACCACACCAAATATTGACAGGTGGAATGGGGGTTAAAAGTGTCAAAAAAGTGTGTAGTTCAAAAAGTAGGTGCTGAAAAAGAGGCACCTAATTCAAAAACACATTATGTGTTAGTATGTGGTGTGGTCACAAAGGGTTACTGAAAAATTTGGTCACATAACAATATTATTGTCTACTTGGGTTGATTGGGTTTGGTTGAGGTCAACTCAGCCATACACAAGCTCAAGCCTGGCCTGATATCCTCTACGATGCCCCCCTCTGTGACGCACGAGGGCCGAGGCAAAGGGGGGAATCAATTCACTTTTGAAGATGTCACTTCACCCCCAAAAAGGGAATTGATTCCCCCCCTCTATCTCGGCTCCCGAGCATCGCAAAGGGGGGGGGCGCAGAGGATATCGTCCCCTCGAGCCCTACCCTGAGAGTTCAACTGACACCCAACCTGAATAAACCAACCAAGTTCAACCCAAAGTGTGAAGTTTGGATAACTATTTATAAATTAAAAATAGCTTAAAATTTCCAACTGCATTGTGTTGGATTGAACATAAGACCTCATTCTAATCACTATGAGGACTCCATTTGATTGTTTTTTGCTTTTAAAAATTATAATACTAGCACGTAGGTCGAGTCTCCACATACATGGGACATAGGTCGAGTTCAAGTAGATAGGGGTGGAGCCACATAGGAGAAAGGGGGGGCAACTACCCCCCCTCAATGTCTGAGTACTCTCGTAATACTAATGGGTCAGACAAATTTCATACCTGATTGGAATCAACTGCCCCCCCCCCTATTGGAATCAGTTGCCCCCACCCCCTTAATGTGTGAGTACCCCATGATTGAAATCAATTGCCCCACCTTATCAAAAACTGAGTTCACCGTCAACTCCAGTCTGACTCAACTGGTACCATTCCATTTTCTGCTCATGATGTGACATAATGTCTGACAAAGGGTGCATTAATAAAGTGAGCAAATTTCTTGTCTAGGGTGCTAGGTGACTTCATTTGGAATAAAAATGGGTGGGAATTTAAAATTTCATCCAACCACTACCCGTTTTGTTCCATGTGAAGTCACCTGGTGTCCTGTACTAAACATCTATTTTAATTAATTAATACACATGTACTTATTAATTGTATATTTATCATAATACACTCCTTTGACCCATATGTACTGGTTCAAACACCCTTTGTAAGGCCACATGTCACGCATTGATTGCTAATGGAGTGTTATCTATCCATTGAGACTGGAGATGATTTAAAATCCCGGAGAATCCTTGCCCTTGGATTAGGTGCGCCCCTTAATGGGTGCCAACAGTGTGCCCGCAACTAGCAGGTGACATGTCACGTTGAAAAAGTGATCTACACTTTTTGGAGGGGTGCTTTTCACTTTTTTGATATGGTGTGTCACCCTTTAGTTGTGGGCGTACTATTGGCACCTGTTAAGGGAGCGCACATAATCCTTTGCCTTGCCCCCCTACATGAAAATCCTGGCACCGCCCCTACAAGTAGTTGAGCTCAAGCCCAACTCAATGTATGAAATGCTCAACTTAACCTAGACAAGGGTTAAGTTGGATCAGGTCAGGTTTGCATTAGCCAACTCAAGTTGTACCCCAATTGGTAGGGCTGTCAATGAGCCGAGCTAGCCTGGATCGACTCAGCACTTAGCTCATTAGGAACCGAGCCTAAACCTTGTTTTAAGCTTGGTGAGCTGAGCCTGAGACTTGTTTTAAGTTTTGTGAATCAAACCTGAGCTTTGTTTTAAGCTTGTTTATTAAGTGAGCATGAGCGCTCACTAAAAGCTCGGCTTGTTAAGAGCTTGGTTAGCTTATTAATTTTATAATATTATTATATATAATGACAATAGTAATGATCAAATAACACAACTTAGATTAGTGGGTTATTAGGATGCTGGCCTCTTTTTTTTTTTTTTTTTTTTTTTTTTTTTTTTTCTGATGAGCCAAACCGAGTCTAAGCCTACCTTTATGAGCCTAAGTTTGGCAACTCACGAGCCTGAGCCTGGCCTTCAAGTGATGGCCGAGCTGGGCAAAGCTCAGCTTGTTGACCCAATTGGATTTGTGTGCTAACCATAGGGAAGACAACATATTCCCCAAAACTGTTGAATTTAGCCATTATAACACTCTTATGATTGTTCACGAAAAAAAGTAAAATTTGGACGGGTGTTTTAATTTTTTTTTGTCTACGTGTTGTGTTACGTCAGTACATTAACGGTACTTTAACGGCTGTAGAGGATCTTAGGAGGTCCACTGCACGAGGTTCCACTGTACCAGTAACCAAGAGCCAGGCGAGATGAAAGGGATGGTCTTTGGACGGGCAAATTACATTTGTAACCCAACATCCGGGCACTTGGGCCTTGCGGAGAGCCATGATATGAAATGAAGTCATAAGCAGGTAAAGCAGAGAGAGTTGCGTTCCTCTTCTATCATCAACAGAGAAAGCATTTGATCATTTGAAAGCAGAGCAAAATGGATGTGGATTGCGAGAAGACGTCCAAAGGTACAAAACGAGGGAACCCTGTTTAAGATTTCTTGATTGGACATCGATGATCATTTCAGTTCCTGATTTTTTTTTTTTCTTAAACTTTGTTTGTAAAGAAGAAGATAATAATAGAAAGGATGTCGTAGTGTTATTGGTGGGTGCTCCTGGTAGTGGCAAGTCCACCTTCTGCGAAGACGTCATGAGAACCGCTCATCGGCCCTGGGTTCGAATCTGCCAGGTCTCTATTTTCTCTCCATCTTATGGGTTTTCTGTTTAGCCACTTTTATGTGTACCTGAGCTGTTCGATAAAATGCTTCACTGGGTTCATGTTCAGCCATGGATATTAGTTTCACTATTATGTTGATTGAGTTTCAAGAATAATAAATATTATTTAATGAATTAATGAATTTGAAATAGAGAGAGTAACATGATGAAATGCATTGCATTGCCAAATCTTAAATCTCAATGTATGAATATCCGGGACAATAGACGGGGGTCTTCTTTTTACCCACTTTGATAAGCACTTATAATAAAATGACCTGACTACTTCTCTTGATGCTTTTATGTCTTGCTTTTTTTTTGGACTGATATCAAGCAATGGCAAATAAAATAAACACCAAAGAACTGCCTGAACATAATAGCAGTTATGCTGTCTTTTAGGATGTTTATAACGTTTTATATTAATAACATTTTATTTTTTCTCTAGTACAAGTGACATAGTAAATTACAAGTAATATGCTAAAAACAGGATGAACACATTGTCCTAATAGTATTCTAATTGTTAGTATGATGAATAATTGCCATGATATGGCCAATAAACCTGCCCTTTTAGATGGTATTTTTTTTTCTTTGTCCTGTACAGGATACCATTGCAAATGGCAAAGCTGGAACAAAATCCCAATGTCTGAGGAGTGCAGCTGATGCTCTGAAGGGTGGCAGAAGTGTATTTATTGATAGATGCAATTTAGAACGAGAGCAGCGTGCCGACTTTCTGAAGCTTGGCGGACCTCATGTGGATGTGCATGCTGTCGTCCTTGATCTTCCTGCCCGGCTTTGTATTTCTCGGTCAGTAAAACGCACTGGGCATGAAGGAAACTTGCAAGGTGGAAAAGCTGCTGCTGTTGTGAACCGAATGCTACAAAAGAAAGAATTGCCTAAGCTGGGTGAAGGGTTCTCTCGAATTACATTTTGCCAGAATGAAAATGATGTTCAAGGTGTTGTTAATAAATACAGTGCACTTGGTCCCCTAGATACCCTTCCGCCAGGATGTTTTGGGCAGAAAAATCCGGATGCTAAAATCCAACTTGGTATAATGAAGTTTCTCAAGAAAGTCGATACTGCTGACACAACTGGGCCTGATGCCAATTGCTTTCAGGACTCTTTCTCAAAACAAGAAACTAAGAAAAACGATCCCTCTTTTAAGGAACCTGAAAAGAATACCTTGTCAGTAGGGAACATAGATGAGGAGGTAAAGGTAGGTGAACATTTGCAAGAAAGTTCTGTTGGTTCTGTATCTTTGAATGATATACCTACTCTTGCCTTTCCATCTATTTCAACATCGGATTTTCAATTCAACAATGAGAAAGCATCTGATATCATTGTCGAGAAAGTTGAGGAATTCTTGAATAAGGTTGGAGACGTCAGGGTAGTTCTTGTAGACTTGACTCATGGATCAAAGATCTTGTCTTTGGTTAAATCCAAAGCTGCACAAAAGAATCTCGACTCCAAAAAGTTCTTTACGTTTGTGGGAGATATAACTCGTCTTTATACAGGAGGTGGTTTATGCTGCAATGTGATTGCTAATGCTGCCAACTGGTAAGCTTACAGACTAATATGGATTTTCCTTGGCGTATGATTCTATATATTTTTCACATATAACCTATCCATTGTTCTAGGTATGTCTTAAATTTGTAATCATGGTTTTTGGGGGCTATTTGAGTATGTATCACTGTTAAAAATAAGGATTTGGCTTACTCCAGCTATCACTCCTATGATGTGTTAATACTCGGACCTACAATATCTGGATACATTTAGTAAACTCAAATATCAATACTTACTGATTTTATACTGATACTGATAACAAACATTGGTGGAAAGTTTTAACATATATATATATATATATATTTGATAAGAGAAAAATTTTCATTAATTAGGGGGGAGGGGGATAAAATATCCCAAAAAAGCCAACAGCCACAAGGGCTTACATTGTATGGTGATCTCTAATAATATTTCTCCACCCTCTCTTCATTTCTACAAAAGAATAATCTCCACTCTTTATTGTATACCCTTCAGAACAAAACCAATCTTTTGTCTTTCTATATACATTCAAGGCCAGTTGAGCTTGGTTTTCAAAAAGCCAGTTGTTTCTCTCTAATCAGATTGACCAACACATAGCCGGGCAAATCAAACTCCATAGAATCCTGCCTCTTTTAGTGGTCCTCTCCAAATTCCAGCTTTAGAAAAGGTCTCCGAGGTTGCTAAGGAAACCCAAGCAACTCCCGCCTCCCTAATGTTAGGATCGTTTTACCTTCTTCTTTGGAGGGGAAACGAGATGCAATAAAATCAACAGGCGACAAGATGAAAGAAATCACGCACAATACAAGATGTACGTGGAAAACCCCAATTTGGGGAAAAAGCACAAAGCCGTAGAGAAAACTTTCACTATCAAGAAGAAAACACGTTCAAAGATGATTTACAATTTCGGAACCTCTCTCTCCCCTCCTCGCACGTAACCTTAGAAAGAAACATGTAAATACCCCAAAAACCCTAATACATATGTGGATGCGGTTCGGATCCGTTTCGGTTCATAAAAAAACGGATCATAAATTTTCTATATTTGGGTTTTCTTTGGGTTGTATCCAGGTTAGATTTTGGGTTAAATTCCTGGTGTTAACCCAACAAATCAAACTTCACACATTACACCTAAAATTTCCTCCCAAACTTCCCAAGCAAAAGGGCAAGGCATAAAGTGATTGACAGATGCCCCATTTTGAGAGCAAAGTGAGCACATGTTCTGAAATACCATAAATCTCTTCTAAAGGAGGTCAATCGTAAGCAACCTCTCCTTGCAGGCCATTTAAACAAAAAAGGAAACTTTGAAGAGGATTTTAAGGCATTATATTTGTTTCCAAAAGAAAAAAAAGGATATTTGCTGTCCCTAAAAAGAAGAGAGCATGAGCTCACCAAAAAAGCACCATTTTAGGCAAGGTCCATCTCCAAGAATTAGTCAAATCTCCCCTGAGGTGAACGTTATCCACCAACCCAAGAAGGTAAGCCATTCCCTCCCATTTCCCAGTCGTTAAGGTTCCTCCTAGTTGATGTAGACATTGTGAAGAAGTTGATGTATGTACCAATCCAAAAGAGATTCAAGTTCAAGATTGTGCCAAAATAGGGGTTATTTTAAGTGTTTTAAGGGTGGATAATCTTGTAATAATGCCTTTTGTGTCATGGGTAAATTTGGGTGTTAGTCAAAGGGTAGTTTTTGTAATAAGGCAATTGTTGTCAAGGGTAATTTAATAATTTTAGTGAACCAATAGATCAAAGTGGGGTCCTCTAGGAGTGTTGGTCAAAATTCTCTTAGAGGCCTTAATTTTTGGTAATTTAGTTTTTAGGAAGTCAATGTTCTAATAGTTTTAGGCTTAAGAAAGTCTTAGGTAGCAAGTAGGCTAATTTTCTATTTTAGCTCTTGCTATTTTCTTAGTGTTTTAAACCTATTTAAAGGGTTGCATGTTTTTGTATTAGTAGAGAATGAATTTATGAATTTAAATTAGGTTTTATTGGGTTTAGCCCTCCTTCTTCCCCCCCCTTCCCATGGTGTCACCATGTGGACTAGCTACTTAGCTAAGGTTCATCCCTATGCTTCTTTTTCTCTCTTCTTCTAATAGTTTATTCTCCTATCTAATTCTAACCATTGTTCATCTCCTCCTATCTTCTTCTTTCCTCCCTTATTCTCCTTATTTTTATTCTCTTTATTATGCGGCTGCAACAACACACATAAGATTCAAGTTTTTGGAAATAAAAGAATCTATAGAACATAATCTCACAGATAGATTTTCTGGGACAACTTCTAATCCAAATTGCACCAGTCAAACAAAGGTAATTTATACTTGTTTTCTCATGTTTTCTTCTCCCAACTATCCCCTTTCTTCTTCCCAAAATTCCTCTTGATTCCCCTTCTTCCCTACTAGATTATAGACAAAGATTCTCCACTAGTTTTATGAAATTTCCATTAAAGAGTCTTCTAAGGTCTGAAATTTTATGATTTCACATAACAAATCTTATCAAGAATCAACGAAATTTTGACTGTAAGACCTTCTGATATATATCAAAGTCTAACTTCAAATTTTTAGAATTTTGTGGCCCTTCTAGGTTTCTTTTCCACATTTTCTTTCCCTTTTCTATTATAAACCCTTTTAACTGCATCTCTTTTATTCTACTCTTCAATTCTTAGAATTTTGGCTACTTGTGTGTTTTTAAAGATCAATTTTTTGTTGTTTAAAGTGTGTTCTTGCTTCCTCATCATCTTTTTGTTATTCAATTGAGCTCTTGGATATTGTAATGCATCACTAGTGGGGATGTTCCAACCACCATTATCATTGTAGTTCCAACAATCAACCACTACAACTTCTTTGTTGGACACAATGGCATAGATATGAGGGACTTCATCCCAAGGGCTGGTTTGAACACCATTAATCACACCAAAACTTTGTGTCACTCCTTGACCCAACCTTTCACCTGAATAGCTTCCTTTAATTTTTCAATTAGTTGCACTATCCCTTTCCAACAACTAACCCCATGAGAGCAATGGGGCAAATTAGTTTCCCAAGAGTTAGCTAGATCATCTTTGCTAGCAATGAATTTTTTTCCACAAAGTCTCCCTCTCATGCCCAAATCTCCAAAGCCATTTGGAGAGGAGAGACTTGTTGATATCCCAAATTCTTTTAATCCCAAGACCCCCACACCATTTCGGCTTGCAAATGTCTTCCCAAGCAACCAAATGAAGGCCCACTTCCTTTACTTTTCCCCAAAGAAAGTCCCTTTTTTAATTTCTCAATAGAGTTTTAACACATTTTATTGCTACAACCAACTCTCCCCCAACCTTCATGTGTAGTTCTTTATATGGTAATGTAGGAGCAAGATACCAATGTTGGAATCCATATTGGGGCTTTGTCCATATATTCATGTTATATCTGAATTGTAAACTTGTATCATAGCTTGAACTGATCTGGCTCTTGAAGTTGGAATCTTCAGTTCCAATGTATTGCATGTGGATGTTTCTTGAAACAAAAAATATTGATGCTACTGGCTAGCAAAAGATAATAGCAATTTTTAGTGAAGTTAAAAGCAATATAGTCAACATGACCAGGTGGCAGGGCTCCCTAAGAGAAGCATTTAAGGTTCCAAATTAATTTAGTTTTTAAAATTAATATTAAATAGATGATGAATGATACAAAAGTAAAATTTGGATTGCAAAGGTAAAAGAACACCTTACAAAGTTCAAAGGGAATTATGAAGGGGAAGCCCAAGGAGAATGTTAACCCACTAATTGTCGTGCCCCAAAACCCATACCAATTGGGTTATGAATTTTGGCACTCGACATTAATCCATTCATTCTTAAATTGATACGATTAAATTTCTTATAAAATTTTCGTTTTTACATTCATACGTAGCAGAATTAAACATCTAAACATTCATCATTAAATCCTTAAGCCTGACATTCCATTCTCAATAAAAAGTATAGCCTGATATGCTAAACAATCCATGGTCTGACATTTAACCTAAATCAATTGATAAATAACAATTTTCAAATAACTGAAGTCCAAACTAATGAGTTACATCTCATAAAATAAATAGTCTCTAATAATCTGAACTAATACTGAATTGAAATAATTGTGTCCAAAATTGAATCTATAGCAAATAACTAAATAACATCCTAAATGTCTAAAATATCAAATAAAATTCAATCTATTATCTCCAATTCTCTATTTGAATCTTCCAATCAGCTATCTCCTTATCATTTAAAAATGTTATCAATTCGGGATAGGCTTAACAAACTCAATAAGAAAACATATAAACTATACAGAAACATGGGTCAAGACAAGCACACATACTTTGAAATTGAAAACTGAAATATGCATGTGGTCTAATCAAAATAGGGAATGATACAGTTCTAAGCATTCTTTCTAAAACAAAATTGATATCTCAGAATTCAAAACCAGTCAATAAAATCGAATCAAGTATTTGTGACTAAATTAAATACATATAACGGAATTGAACAAAGCAGAACATATCAATCGGATATCAAAACTAGACACACCATTTAATCCCTAGTGAGAAGGGCCAAATGCACCATTTAATGCCCGGTGAGAAGAGCCAGACACACCATTTATCCCAAATAGTTGGGATAAGATTGTTGTTACGGGTGGGCATGGGCATAGGATGGGCCATGGTAGGTCTAGGTCCCATGGCCCGGCCCTATAATTATATACCGGGCTCGGGCCGGGCTTCTGGCCGGCCCATGAATTAAAAAAAAAATAATGTTGAGATGTAGGTTTGAACTCTAGACCTATCCAAGGTTCAAAATTT
>JAOXJP010000003.1:2315838-2330442 GCA_025762735.1 Platanus orientalis
AAGGGTTGTTTATTTTAAAAAATCATTGATTTCACTAGGACTTGAACCTAATACTTATTGTAAAAAACAATTTTTATAAACTAAGCTATATATTATTGATAATTTTAAAATAATTAGTATATTATATATAATACATATATATTATGTATGTGAAAGTTCGGGCCTCGGGTTGAGCTAAGCCCAAGCCCTGCCCTCAATAAAAGTTCGGGCCTAGCTCAGGCCGGGCTTTTTCGGGCCAATTTGAGGGCCCGGCCCATGTCCACCCCTAGCTATTGTTGATGTTATGAGAAGGGTCAAATAGTTCTCACCATAAACCAGGTGAGATGGGTATCATCAAATATTCCCCTTGATGATAATGGGTGGCTTACAATAGATAACCAACATTCAGAACTTATTACATATTACTTCTAAAATAAACAAATTTAGAACAATTTCAAATCCGATGTACCTGACCCTCCTAATCACATAACTAAAGAGATTTCCTTAAAAAAAGATGAGAACAATTTTTATCATAACAAAACGATTCAATTTGATAAATCCTTTCCTTTCAATACTTATTTCGAAACCCAAAAATCCTTTGAAACAAATCTTGCTGGAAAATATCAATCATTTGAAATTAAAACAAGAATAAACCTTGGAAATCACTTTCTCTTCTCGAAATATTTGAAATCTGAATTGGAATAAAACAACCATATTAAAACTCCTTTTTTAAAAACTAATTTAAAACCCAAATAGCTTTAAAAAAATTATAAAAAAAAAAAACCAAATAGAACATACATGACTTTTTGCCAAAAAAAAAACGAGATTCAAATCATGCTAAGAACCTATAGAGATTTAAAACAAAGCATAGTACTAATGTTTGTTTATAGACATGATTTCTCTTTACAAAACAAAGGTTTTAAGAGCTTAAACAAATCAAAATCAAAGCAAAATGTTCACCATTCTTTACAAAAATAAAATCCAAGTATTCTAAGATCCTAAGAATGTTAAAAACCATGCATAGCATATATGTTTACTTACAAACCATGATTCAAAGCATTGTAGAACCTAAAGACATCAAACAAATGAAGTATAATGTATATGTTTACTTACAAAAAGTGGAATCCAAACATTCTAAGAACCTAGAAACATTAAAAACGAAACATAATTTATATGTTTACTTAAAAAACAATATTATTCATCTAAGATCCTAAGGAAAACATGTATAGTTCATATGTATGTTTACTTATTGATTAGAAATTGAAAATCTTTCCTAAGCTTCAATTTCTTCACAAAAAATCTCAAATCTCTTCTAAAACCTTGCTTTCTCTCGTTATTTTTCCTTCCTTCGTTCTTTGGGTTTGTAGATCGAATTAGGTTGAGTTCTATCCATTAAATAGACCTCATAAGAGTCTTAGGTGTAGTAGAAACCCTAAGTGAGTAAAAAAGTGAAAGTTTCTAAATTTTAAAATTCGTTTCTCGTGCGTGCGGATTGATCTGCAGGGATGCCGGATTGATCCTACATGTTTTTAGTCACTTTTTTACAAAATAGATAAGTTTTAGATCGATTTGCGAAGTATTGGATCGATCTAGACTGGGTCGGATCGATTTGCACTCCCAGATTTTTCAGATTAGACAATATGGAATAAAACGGTCATAAGTTTTTCTAGAAAACTTGAAATTGATCGCTATTTGTTGCGTTGAAAAGTAGGATCCTAGATCTTTCCAATGATGTATGCCTTAAAGTCTAGTTTGTATGGAATTAATCCAGGTTTTCCTTGAAAACTACCCTAAATCGACTGACTCAAACCATATTAGTTAATATAGACACCTTGTGGAACAATTGTCAAACTTCTTCTATGAAACTTCAATTCACACACCATTTGTTACATTAAAAAATAGACTTATAAATCTTTCTAATGGTGTATAGTTTGTTAGCTAATTCTTTCGAATTTGATACAAGTTTAACTTTAAAGTTACCCCAAATCTAATGTCTGAAACAACTTTAGAACTTGTCAAGTCCATGGCTCGTTTTTGCCTTATTTCCCTTCTATGTTTAATCTGACTTTCTCACTCACCAGTGTGTGTCAAAATATGATGTGTGTGTGTGGGAGGGGGTTGACTCTAAAGCCATTGTTTTTATGAAAGAATATTTTAATAGCCCTTGAAGGGAGGGTTCTCTCTGAATTACTTCAACTTGCTAAAATTATTGCTTTTGGTAAAGCTGAAACCATTGCTTTTGTTAAAGAGTACTTTAATACCCTTTGGAGGGAAGAAAGGAGGTTTCTTCCTAAATTACTTAAGCTATACTAAAAACCATTGCTTCTGTTAAAGAACATCTTAAATGCCACATGGACTACTAAAAGTCGAAATAGGAGGCAAAGAATTCTTGATTTTCAGTTCTACTTTTCAAATTTCATTTCTACCTTTTAAATGGCCTGCAAAGAATTATTGACCTTCAGTTCTACTTTTTCCATTTACACCCACCCTAAATTCCTATTTTTCTTTGCCAACTGTGCCCTTGTAGAGGATGATATAGGGATGAAAAACTTTAAAACTCAAGCTTTCTGCTTTCTTTATAGAAAAATCTGGATCCTTTTTGAGGGAGTTAGGTAGCCTCTTTTGTTGTCTTGCTCGATTTGGGGTTGGGGGACTTCCTTTACCATGCTGGTTTAGACCTCATTGCAGGTTCTAGGGGTCCTGATCATATGAATTTTGACTACACTGGTGAAAAATAGTGGTTATACTGGAGAACATCATTGCTTCAATTATATCTTGGCATATGCAAGTAGATTTGCAACAAATCTATCCTATTATCCCCAAGAAATATTGCTTGTACATTTGTCCACAAATACTTGATGGAAAATCAGATATTCTTCATTGCACCAGTATCATCTGTATATAAAAATAAAATTTGTAGTTTCTATTTCCATGTCAAGAAGTTCGTTTGAAAGATTTGTCCATGCAGGCGACTAAAACCTGGAGGTGGAGGAGTGAATGCAGCTATATTCAGTGCTGCTGGTACAGCCCTAGAAACGGCAACTAAGGAGCGGGTTGGATCTCTTAGCCCAGGGAATGCTGTGGTTGTCCCTCTTCCTTCAACTTCTCCCTTGTATAAAAGAGAAGGTGTAACCCATGTAATACATGTTCTTGGACCTAACATGAATCCACAGAGACCGAACTGCCTCAATAATGACTATATTAAAGGCTGCCAGGTACTCGGTGAGGCTTACTCATCACTTTTTGAAGGTATTGCATCTATAGTGAGGACCCAAGGAACAGTGCAGAAGGGAGGTGACCAAAGTCTGGAGTCAAGCTCTTCAGGGTTGCGTGACAATCTTTTTGACTCCAACATTATTAGTCGTTTTCCAAATAGTGATCAGAAAATTAAGCGAGAGGGTAGTTATAAGTTTGAAAGAAACAAGAAATGTAAGGGACTTCAGGATGACTCTGAGATACAACACGTGATGTCAGAACCAGATAAAAAAACAAGTCTTTCTGGACCAACTGATTCCTTGGAGAGGAAGGTACAGCTGAAGAATGATAAGGTTGATGGTGGTGGGACCAAAGTTTGGGGATCATGGGCTCAAGCTCTTTATCATGTTGCCATGCATCCTGAAAGACACAAAAATGATGCCTTGGAGATATCAGATGATGTTGTTGTGCTGAATGACCTTTATCCCAAGGTAATAGAGAGTTGAACTTTTATTTTATTATTCTTCTTTCTTTTTTTAATTAATTAATTAATAGTTATTTTTATTTTTACTTTTAGGAGGCGGGGGGGATCCAGAGAATCTACCCACCTACAATTCACAGTTTGAACCTAAAAGTACTTTAATTTGATTCTTCTATGCAGGCTCAAAAGCACCTTTTGGTTTTAGCAAGAATGAATGGTCTTGATAGTCTGGCAGATGTACAGAAAGAGCACCTTCAGTTATTAAGGACGATGCATGCTGTGGGTTTGAAATGGGTAGGGAAGTTCTTATCTGATGATGCTTCTTTGATCTTCCGTCTCGGGTATCATTCGGTACGTACTAGTTAATTTCAAAATTGTTTCCTAAATTTCTTCTATCATTTCTTCCCAAGGCCTACCACTAATAACTCCATAATGTGGCTCATCTACAATTTCTGACAAAGAGACAAGTGTTGGACATGGAGATTCTTAAGTCTTAACTGCAATTATACTGACATTTCTGCACAACTGATATTCAAGAGAACAAAGATGTATATTATATTCAAGATGCTATAGTAACAATAATTAAGGAATGTTGTCATTTGGGCACCCACTAATTTTGATGCAGGGGGCACCCTTCCTTGTGAAATGAAATAAATACCTTTATTTTTTTACCATTTAAATCATTCAATAAGGGTACTTTAAGTAAATTTGGCAGGGTATTTTAGGTCTTTTTACGAGGGGCACACTGTTTATCACATTTATCATCTGACATGATTGCTTTTCTTAAGGAAATCTAAGAAAAAAAAAATGAAGAAATCATGTAAAACTATTTTTAACAGGATCAAATATTTTAGGTAATGTTTCATTGATAATTAGTGAAGTAGCTTTATATGTTAATTTTCATATGTTTTCTTAATTTTTGCATAATGTTTTTCTATAATGTTTTGTCGGATAATATTAGTTACTGGGTCCGTAGTTCTTATTGTTTGATATAAATAGATAGATAAACAGATGTTGGACTACTTGCAGGTCCCCTCAATGCGACAACTGCACCTCCATGTCATTAGCCAGGATTTTAATTCAAAACACTTAAAGAACAAGAAGCACTGGAATTCATTTAATAGTTCTTTCTTTCGAGATTCGCTTGATGTGCTTGAGGAAATTGATAAAAATGGGAAAGCAACATTAAACGATGATGAAAGAACATTGTTAATGGAGTTGCGTTGCCACCGATGCAGGAGTGCACACCCTAATATACCCCGCCTTAAATCTCATATAAGTAATTGTCAAGCATCCTTTCCCGCCTTTCTACTCCAAAATGACCGTCTCATCCTTGCACCCAGTGGAGCTGGTACTGAAGCATAGGTATTTACAGGTCATAGAAATTCTGTTGTATATAATGTTGAAGGACTCCAGTTTTGCTAATGGAATGTCTTACATTCTGGAAAATCATTGCTGCATCATTTTAGTTTCTGCCTTTCACCTTTCTTACAAGTAGTGAATCTTGAGCTTGGATCATGGAAACAATACATTGGAGAACAATTAGGTGATGTTTGGATGCAAAAATATGCTGTCTAAATCAATGATAGCTGCCCAAAAGAAAGTTTTGTTGTTTGTCTTGCATGGTTACCAATGGATTGAGGAAAGGTAGATACTTGAAATTCGGTGCCGTTGAGGGGCCTTGTTTCCATTCAGGGCCATTCATGAAAGGAGCATGGATGCCGGAGTTCAAAACAGGAAAGGATGCCTATCTTGTCTTTGGGTCCAAACAATCCCTGGGCCTTGGTTGCAAGCATTCTGTTTGGCTTTGACATCTGCAGCATTTGCTACTACAGCAGTCTTCAGAACCATTCGCTTCCCAGACTTATTGGTGCAGACAGGTAACTGGACTATAGCATGAACCATTTGATGTATTCTTGTGACCTGAGAATTAACTCATGACCTAGTGTTGCATCAACTTAAGCCCAACTTATTGCTCCAATATGTTCCATGATATTGCAATGTTTATTTCAGGTTGTCCAAGCAACAAAAAACAAGAACGGTAGGTTCCACTCTTGGCTTTCAATCTTGAACTGAACTGAAAATTGATGGCTGAGATCCTGGTGCACAATGGGGTCGATCAGGGGTTCAACTTGTGTTAAACTCAACCCAAACCCAACCCCATAAGGATTTGGTAGGACTACCTTAAGTTAGCCTAAGGAGGACTGACATTAGGGGCCAACACATCAGTGCCAAAAAGTGAAAAGCATCCCTCAAAAGTGTAAATCACTTTTTCGGTGCTGATGTGTTGACCGCTAATGTCAGTCCTACCTTAGGCTAACTTTAGGGGTAGCACCAAATCCCGCCTGAAACCCAACTAACCCAAACTGATTTTGGGATTTTGAGGCAAAAGGATCTTCTGCAGTTAAAACAAAACCTAGCGGCAAGTGGAGATGGTGTTCATTTCACGCCATATTGCCAAAATTATAATATTCCCCCCCAAAATTGAAAACTCTGGGCAATGTGGCATGCACCGAACACCACCATCACTTGCCGCCTGTTGGGGCTGGCATTTTCAGGCCTGCGTTTTGAGAAGATATTTTGTGTAGTGGAAACTACACGAATTCCTTTTTGAGTTCCCAATCCCAGGGTGCCAAACCGAGTGGTTGACCGAAAAAAAAAACCTACACTCGACATGGTGCTCTGCGATTGGGAACCGCGACAGGAAATCAGGGCTGGCTAGGCTTGGGAATTCACAACAGAAACATAGGCAGGGTTTGGTATGGTTGCAGCCCGAGGTTGACAGTTTTATTGCTTAATAATATATCACCCAATCCAAACATGCCATGAGAATTACTCCCCTTTCTGTAATGATAGATGGGGAAATTTAAATCAAATATCTAATAAATATGAATTTGTCTAAGTGTACTTTATTAATTCTCCTAGTCACATTAATGATCATTTGATCTAGGGGGTCTGCGCCCTACCACAAAGTGCATGGTGCCCACCCCCCCCCCCCTCCCCCGTGTGAGGGGCGGAGGTACATCATCCTGGAAAAAAAACGTCCTTTCTCTTTTGAAAAATATCACATTAAAAGCTAATATTTTAGTGAAAATATCTCTTAAAATGTCTAATAAATATGTCAAGAGGTATCTTTAAAAAGTGGAGTTGAACTACCGAATATTAACAGATGTTGAATTCTTTGAGAATATAAACCCTAATGATTTCCACAAACGAATTAGTTGAATAAAGGAAGAAGGAAGAAAAAAAAACATATATATCTTATTAACAAAGGATCTAATACCATTATTAGTGTTCTAGGAATAAATCATAAATGATGAATTAAACTCTATACAATATAATTGTACACATTGCATAGCATTGTGCAGTAATAACAGTATTTCATTGGTACTAGTTGAAAGATCTAGTAATAAAATGTGCCCGGGAGATGTGTTGGAGAAGCTAGTGATTTATATTTGAATAAGCATGTGAGTATTCCTACTAGTTTTGTCCAGAGAAGGAATAGAACTTTGGTTGGTTCATGGATAGTAAATGGATCCAACATTTGTTGAAAGAGAAACTCTCTCAATTCAACTAATTATCTCTCTCTCTCTCTCTCTCTCTCTCTCTCTAAGAGAAAGGAATGAACAAAACTTGGTACAACAATACAGCATATGCAACTAGTTGAACAAAAGTAAATGGCAAAGGAACTACATGTTTTCGAGGAATTAAACAGGAAGACAAGCTTGTACAGTCATAACTAGTGAAAAGAAGCCATTTAGGAGCAATAGCCTGGAATTCACTGAGGATTTGGTGTCCGGCTATTGGCGTCAGAGACCCTTGATGCCCATTCAAGCAGCTCTTTGACACAGCTTGTGTCATCCCTGTGAACAATAACTTCTATGAAGCACAAATAGTCCTTTTTAGGACCCATCATCATTTTGATTGCTTCCACAAGCTCCTCTTCACATCGTACCTGCAACACTAAATTCAATTAAATTCTCACAATCTAGTCTCTCCACTTTACCACCAATCACCTCAAAAGCAAAGCTACCTTAGTTGTATAGCACTTCCCTTCTCCATTGTGGATTGCATCCACGAATCCAGTGTAGTTCCAGTTCTTGATCTTATTGAACGGCCCATCATGGATCTCGACCTCTATGGTGTACCCACCATTATTAATGAGGAAGATGATGCTCTTCTGCTCGCAACGCAGCATGGTAGACACATCTTGTGCTGTTACCTGTCTACCGTAATCATTTTGTACAAGTTCCAACTCGAGTCAGTCACTAGATTGTTAATATACCCGACCTTAAGACCCTAAGGCACTGTTTGGTTGCAAGTAGAATGTGAGAATGTCAGAAAAAGGTATAGAAAATTATATCGCTTTCTACCTATTATCCGAGGTTTTCCATGCATTTGTTTGTCTGCGACATGAAATCCTACTAATCATGTAGTCGGTAAAAGGTTTAAAAGTTAAATATTCCAACTTAGGGCTGTCAACTATTTGCAAAAGCATTCGTATCCGGTTTGTATTTGATCCACTTAAGGCGAATACAGATGCATCTATATTTGATTTGTTTAAATTATTCTAAATTAATGTTATAGATAAAAATAAAAATAAATACACAATAAAATATTATAACCAGATACATAGAATAATATATCTATATATTAGTACCAAAGTCTTAGCTGACACCTCCCCAACAGCCAGCTCTCCCTCTGTTATGGTTATTAGGTCTTTATTATCTTCGTAAACTTTATCAGAATCATTGTCATCTTCACCTCCATCCTTAAATTAGCGACACAGAAATCTCCAACATCTTCACTCTAGGGTGTACTAGTCTATGTTCTTCTTATTGATGTTTACTACCAGTCTCATCCCTCTCTACTTCTCTCACCCAATGTTTTCAGCCCCAAAATGTGTTACCACTCAAAACCTTAGTTTTCTGACAGTAATGAGACATTCTTGGATTCGTATCCATTATCAATTTAAGTAAACAAATATAGATACAAATCTTATTTTGTAAATATCCAAATTTATATTGGATATTTGATTAAGAAAACAAATACAAATACGGATAAATATATATCCATTCCGTTTAAGGCCCTATTCCAACAAACTTTCTAACTGCTTTCGAACTTTCAATCCAACAATACAGTACTTTGTTAATTTAACTTTACTTCATAGAAAAATCACTTCACTCCACTTTCTATCATTTAAATTCACTGCTGTGTCTGTCTGTTTAGAGGCAAAGGTGTGGGGAAATGTGGGAAAGTGTAACGATTTTCCCATCTTTTCCCACAAATTTGCTTGTCTATTATGTGATAAAAGGTAGGAAAACTACCACCTTGTAAAACGAAATTTTTCCATACTTTGCCACCACTTTTATAAACTATTTTGCTGCCTCTTCCTACCAAAGGGGAAATAAAGTGTGAGGTAGTGAATGGTAAATGGAGTGTAGGGAAGTGAAGTGAAAGATGACTTTTCCACGCAAACCTTTTGCATGCAATCAGACCTGCATTGACACATGAAATTAGGACTTTTTCATACTTTACTTTGCCACCTATTCCCATGGTGGTTTTCCCTTCTGCTCCTGCTCCTGTTGCGGGCAATTACCTCTAAACAGACACAGTAACTTCCTCACATTCTCTTTGCATCCAAACGAATTTCACTTCACTTCATTTAACTTCCCTTTTTTATCATTTAACTGCAATTAACTTTCTCTTTGCAACAAATGATGCCTAAGAAAGGAATACCAATTAGTCACCTGAAAGCTTCCATCACCAATGCAAGCAATTACTCGCTTGTCCTTTGCAGCCTGTGCATACCCAAGCGTTGCTCCAACTGACCACCCAATGGATCCATATTGCATCTGGAACTCATACCTGCAACACCAAGTTACTACACTCCATTGCTGATGTACTCATCAGATTTTCAAAACATAGCAACAAATGAGAAAACCCGATTTCTCTCTAGCTTACCCACAACCCGGTGGAAGTTTCAATTTCTGACAGTTAAACCAGGAATCTCCTGTCTCAGCAATCACTGCTGTGTGACCTGAAAGCATCCCCTGTATGTGCTTGAACAGGACGTTCACCCTCAAGGCCTCCTTTGGATTGCATTGGAAGGGAAGCTCACTTGGGATAATGATACAGCGGTAGTTCTCGAATGAGGTTGTGTTGCGTTTAAGTCTCTTTGCAAGAGCTCTGAAAAAATCCGTCATTAAAATGCACCCAAACTCTGGCCCATTACCAATCACCACCCGATCAGGTTTTACAATGATTGCCTTCTCCTTCTTAATTAGAAGCGAGTAACCCACTGAGCTATAGTCATTAAAAATGGGTCCGGCAAAAAGTTGAGCATCAGCCGATTCCACAATCTCTGCACAGAAGGCAGTACTAACAGCACCCCAGTAAGTCCCGATGAACCGGGGATGATGCTCTGGCACCAGCCCTTTTGCTGCCGGCATCACCACGACGGCGTAACCACAGGCATCTGCAAGCTCAACAAAGGCTTGACAAGCCTTCGCCACCCGGAGTTTTGGCCCACCCACCATTACTGGGTTCGCTGCCCTGTTCAAAAACTCTGCCGTGGCTTCCACTGCGGCTTCTAGACCCATTTGATTACTTAGCCTGTCAAACAAATTCAAAAATCTCAACAAATTGAGTGACATTGCATCATAATTTTGGTTCTGAACAATTGTTAGCTGAAATTACTTGGGTGACATGTAGAATGGGACGGGCTCTCGACTAAAAGCAGGATGAGGGATCGCCGGCAAATTACAACTAACGCAAATATAAACAGGCTTGCTTTCTTTCAAAGCCGTCGAGATGGCCGTATCGATCAATTCATGTGCGTCTTCCAAATTATTCACCACCGCCTAGGATTGAACAGCACAGATCATTATTTCAGAAATTGCTGATAAACCCACTAGAAATTGGTCATCAATTTATATGAATTCAATCAAACTAAACAGTTTCAAGATCACCAAATTATAATACCCACCAAAAATTTAAACTAACCCAGTCATTCTAAGAGGCTTACCTGGTAGCAGGTGACAGTTTGGAAGCATCGAAGCTCTTGGCTGAAATCTGGTAACCCGATTGTGTGGTGGAGGATTTTGTTAGTGCCGTAGTCGTTAGAGTTGGGACCACCGACGATGCAAATGACGGGGAGATTCTCACTGTAGGCACCGGCGATGGCGTTGAGAACGCTAAGGCCACCGACGGTGAAGGTGACGACGCATGCACCAACGCCGCGGGAGCGGGCGTAGCCTTCGGCGGCATACCCTGCGTTGAGCTCGTTACAGCAGCCAACGAGATTGAGGTCAGGCTCGGCGATGAGTTGGTCGAGTAGGGTTAAGTTAAAGTCGCCGGGGACGGAAAAGACGTCGGTGGCACCGATCTGAACGAGACGACGAGCGAGGTGGCGGCCGAGTGTAGACCCGGATGATCCAAATACACCCGGGTAGCCCACGTTTTTGCTGGTGGGATTGCATGTATCGATTGTTCCCATCTCCGTTTTCATCTAAGAAGCAAACACTGGGAAAGATGAGACGAAATTGATTGAAGCTAGACCTGACGAGGGTCTGGGCTTTCTATTAAGAGATGGAATTTGAGAGGGTTCTTGATTCAGAAACCAAAGATGAAACGAGGGGACTGAAATTGGAATTGGGACTCTGGGTTTTTCCTTTTCTTATTTCTTACACATGCATGCAACTCCACTTATGTTCGGCTCTGTAAACTTGAATGCAATGTTGTTGAGGCAAGACAGGCAAATGGAACTGCATTCTACACGTAACGTTTGAGGTGGCAGCGTAAATGAGTCCACATTTCTCTCTTGCCACTAAGGAATTTTTTTGATAAGACCCCTCAGGATCCTTGAAGTTATCCTATTTAGGATTTCCTATAATTATAGTGAAATTAAGAACTGATGGGGCGGTTAATTGACCATTATTTTGATTATGTTATGTTGAGACTTAGATATTTCAAAATATGGAAGCCCTGCAGTTGGAAACCGAGCAACGTCAATCCAATCCACCTTCCTTAACTCTCAAGACATGTGGGAGGGTTAGGGTTTTGTACATCTCTCCCTCTCCCTCTCCCTCTATAAATAAGACTTGAATGAATGATTTGTAGGTGATTATTTGACTGACAAGGTTCTCTCGAATAAAGAAGAGAAATGAAAAAGAGGGTAAACGGTTATTGCTGTGTGTATTTCAAAGAGAAATCTCCGAAGTATAAAAGAAGACCACTCTTTCTTTCTTTCTTCTTGTACTTATGGTTCTCAAACTCGGTTCCATTTCTTGAGAGGAACACATCTTTAAGTTCCTGAAACCAAGACCCTATTGGATCTACACTTTCTATTGAGGGAGATCGTTTGATTCAACTAAGTAACATCATCTTAAAATTTGGTATTCTCATTTAAAGAAATCACCTTGATCTATTGAATGATCTTTGTTCGAAAAAGAAAAAAAAAAAACCTTCTACAATGTCGTTATGCTGTTGATTTTTTTACAAAATTAAATCCTGTGACCTTTAAGTTTTTAGAACATAATGATTTATCATTCGTCTCTACCGGAGAGTGCAAATCCCTAGAGAAACAATGGTTTTATCTAAACTAGATTATATCCAAGAGTTAGCTTGGCCACTATCCCTTGCACGTTACAGGGACACCTCAACTATCTTCAATAAATGTGATAACGACACCTATACTTGGATGGATCAGTTAACTCAAAATTGAAGAAGACAATAAGAACTAAAAAGTCACAACTTACAGATTGAACCACAACTGAGATCGCTTCTCGCAACTAAAAGTTGAATACTACTTGCTAGAACGTCGTGATTGACTGAAGTGTTGTGACTAGACCTAGCTTACAATTGAACAATACTCACGACTAATAGTGTTATTCACCACTAAACTATTGTTTGAAAATGGATTGTGGTCCTCGATTTCATTTGCAACCAACTTAGAAAATAGTTTTTTGATTATTCCATCATTGTTGAGTTTCCCACCACTATAAAGTTAACATATTAATCCGATAAAATTCATCGACCGCTTGCCAAGCCTACTAGCCCCTCTTTCTGCTGCTTTTTCTTCTCCTTCTTCTCTCTTCGTTGACAACTTCAAGCTATCTCTATTCCCAAAATGAAATAAATGTTCTGTCTACGATTTGGTGTCCAAGATACTAGGGGACGTCATATGGAATAAAATGGGTAGGAATTTGAAATTTCATTGAACTTCCACCCATTTTATTTCATATGACATCCCTTGGTGTCCTTGACACAAAATCTTGGACAAAATATTTATTTCATTTTTGAATACATGTTATAAAGACTTGTTACACATTAATATAGTTTAAGTTGTTAGGTATAATGTATATTGTCAATCCCATTTTGAAACTTAAGTGCATGTATAGTGTTGTGACATGATTGCAAGTGTCTTACATTTATGATTCGATATGTAAATATGTAAAATCATGTAAGTCCAAGTTACATTCGGGAGATGTTACAAGAAGACCTTAAAGCTGGGAAGACCACAAGCACAAGAGACTCAAGCCTAAGGTGAAGATCTCAAAAATTCTCAAAGCTCCAATGACAAGTCACCTTAATAAGGAAACAATCAAATCTAAGGTAATTCAATGTAATGTTGGTAAGTGGGTATTTAGGTGAGACCGTGAGCCAAATGACCATGAGTTGGTTTAATAATGACCATAGTTGTTGGTGTTATAAACACCATACTTGTAACACCCTGCATTTACTTTAAACTTGCCAAGATGTAAATGTTAATGAGTTGATGTGAGAATGTTAGTATATGTGTTAATGGTGGATTCTTTTTGTGTTATGTGTCATGAGAATGAACCAAGAAAAAGTTAAGTGAATGGTTGTGAAAAAAATCTCAAAACTTAGAAAAAATATGAAAATCTGACATTTGTGACCGGTTAGGAAAATTCCTAACCGATCAAACCTTCTGACTAGTCAGAAAGGCATGACCAAGTAGGACACAAAGTATTACTCTCTAACTGAATGATAAGAGAAATTTTTTAACCAGTTAGAAATTTGCTTGGCCAGTCAGGAACCCGAAAATGTGAAAAATCTAGGAATTTTTTATGAAGTATCACTGTGCTAAGTATTCTGCATATTGGGTATATATTGTAGATAAATTTTTTCTTGGGAGGATTTCTTGGATAGAAAGCACAAAGGAGAAGGGATTTTACAAGAGAAGTTTGATTTTCTGTAAAGATCCAAAGAGATTATGAAGTGTAAGTGATTGTACAACACATGATTTTGTTCTTACGATCTTAGATCTATGATTTCTATTCCTATGATTTGAAGTTTTATGGCTTAAACTCTATGCATTTTGAACAAGTAAGTGGTTATATAAGATGTCACAGGTTTTTTATTTTAGGTTCTTAGAAATCCCCATTTTAAAGTTGTGATTTTTGTTTATTTGGAAGTTTTGGTTGATTAAGACATGTAGATTTGTCTATGTTTTCTCAAGAAGATTTACCAATTGATTTCTATGAATCTTGAAAATACGTTAGTTCGATGTAATACTAGGGCGTACCCTTTAAGCGACGCGTCTCATTCCCCGGATGTGGTGAAAAATTGGCGAGGGGCGCCTCATTCCCCGAATATGGTGAAAAATTGGCAAGGAATGTTGCATCGACACCCGGATGCAATGAAAAATATACAAGGGTTCCCACACCATAGATGAGTATAGGTAAAGAAGTTAGTCCAAGAGAGTAGGATTCGTTTAGTAACTTAGAACATAGGAACCTTAACAGGTAAGATTATAGAGTTAGTGGACACTATGAAAATGAGAGTTAATATTGCTTGTCTACAAGAGATTAAATAGAAAGGGGAAAAGGCTAAAGATATTGATGGTTATAAACTTTGGTACATAGGAGAAGCTAATAACAAAAATGGGGTAGGAATAATAGTAGATAAAGATCTAAAGGAGGAAG
>JAOXJP010000003.1:2330542-2346213 GCA_025762735.1 Platanus orientalis
GACCAACCCCAGTCGGGTCCGGTTCTCAAAACTATGGATCCAACCATTATTATTCCAAACTTTGCATCTTTCGATCTCTCTGGATGCAGCTGTGCATGGGAACAGTACTTGTCCGTGAATAAACTTGTGGATATTTGCTGCTTGGCCAGAGAAGGAAAGAACTTTCACTCGGTTAATATTTTGGAAAATGTATTCATCATTTTCTGAAAGAGGAAACTGCCCTAATTGAAAAAATATGTCAAGATTTAACTGAATAGAAAATTCTCTAATAGACCTTCAAATTCAAAGAAACGAATACATAGAACTTTGGTACTACAACTCTGTAACATTCATAATCAGCTGGAAGGAAAGTACCGGAGAAGAAGAAACTACATCACATACTCTAGGAATTAAACCGAAAGGAAAGCTTATATAATCATAATCACTAGAAACAACCCATATAGGAGCAATAGCCTGGAATTTACTGAGGATTTGGGGGCCGGCTATTGGCAGCAGAGACCCTTGATCCCCATTCAAGCAGTTCTTTGCTGGTATCATCCTTGTGAACTATAACCTCTATGAAGCACAAGCAACTTTTTTTGGGTCCAGTTGCCAAGTTGATCGCTTCCACAAGCTCCTCTTCACATCGTACCTGCAACACCAAATTCAACAAAATTGTCTCACAACCAGTTCTCTCAACTTAATACCATTAAAAAAATTTAACTAAACATCTCAAAGATTCCAAACCCACCTTAGCTGTCCAGCAGTTGCCTTCCCCATTGTGGATTGCATCTACCAACCCAGTGTAGTTCCAGTTCTTAATCACATTATATGGCCCATCATGGATCTCGACCTCAATAGTATACCCACCATTATTAATCAAGAAGATGATAGTGTTCTGCCCACAACGAAGCATCGTCGACACATCTTGGGCTGTCACCTGCGCACCAAGATCATTTGTTAGAATTACTAATCCAATCATCCCCACCAAGTTCTTAGATTGTTAAAACATTCCCTTAATTACCTGGAAGCTTCCATCACCAATGCAAGCAATCACTCGCTTATCTTTTGCAGCCTGTGCATACCCAAGTGTTGCTCCTACTGACCACCCAATTGATCCATATTGCATCTGGAACTCATACCTGCAACATAGATTTATTTCATTTTCATTGCAGAGATGCTTCTCATATATAGAACAGAGCATTATATGTGAAACTTCAATACTCTTTCTTGCTTACCCGCAACCTTTTGGTAGTTTCAGTTTCTGACAGTTAAACCATGAATCTCCAGTCTCTGCAATCACGGCAGTGTCAGCTGATATCATCTCCTGTATGTGCTTGAACAGGATGTTAACCCTCAGGGCCTCCTTGGGTTCACATTGGAGGGGAAGTCCATCTGGGACAAAGATCCTATGATAGTTCTCATAAGCTGTAGTGTTGCATTTAAGCCTCTTTGCAAGATCCCGGAGAAAGTCTTTCATCAGAATGCATCCAAATGTAGGCCCATTAGCAATCGTTACTCGATCAGGCTGAACAATGATTGCCTTCTCCTTCTTGAGTAGGAGCGAGTAGCCTACCGAGCTGTAGTCATTAAAGATTGGCCCGGCAAAAACGTAAGCATCAGCCGATTCCACAATCTCAGCACAGAAGGCAGTGCTCACAGCGCCCCAGTAAGTCCCGATGAACCGAGGGTGGTGCTCCGGCACCAGCCCTTTTGCCGACGGCATCACGGCAACGGCATAACCACAGGCATCTGCAAGCTCAACAAAGGCATCACAAGCCTTTGCCACTCGGAGTTTTGGCCCACCAACCATGACTGGCTTCACTGCCTTGTTCAAAAAGGCTGCCGTGGCTTCCACTGCTGCTTCTAGACCCATTTGATTACTCACCCTGTATCAAGCAAATCCAGCAAACCCAACAAAAAAAATAAACCTCTGAAACATAACCCAGCTTCTGAACAACTATAAACAAATAAGAATTCTTTATAGGATCAAGAAATTACTTGGGCGATAAAAGGTACGGGACGGGATCTCGACTGAAAGTAGGATGAGGGATTGCAGGCAAATTACAGCTAACGCTAATATAGACAGGTTTGCTTTCTTTCAAAGCTGTTGAAATGGCCGTATCGATCAATTCATGTGCATCTTCCAAGTTATTAACAACCGCCTAGGATTGAACAACAGAGATCATTAACCCTAAATTTGCTGATAACCCCCTATAAATTACTCCCTAATTTAAACAAATCAGATCAAATAACAGACACCCATGATCACCAAATCCCCCCAATGGAAACCCACTTAAAAAATTTCCACAAATTAAATCCGGCTTACCTGGAAGCAAGTGACGGGCTGGAAGCATCTGAGCTCTTGGCTGAAATCCGGTAACCCGATTGTGTGGTGGAGAATTCTGTTAGTGCCATAATCGTTAGAGTTGGGACCGCCGACGATGCAAATGACGGGGAGATTCTCGCTGTAGGCACCGGCGATGGCGTTGAGAACGCTGAGGCCACCAACAGTGAAAGTGACGACACAGGCACCGACTCCGCGGGAACGGGCATAACCGTCGGCGGCGTACCCGGCATTGAGCTCGTTACAGCAGCCAATGTTGTTGAGCCCAGGCTCCGCGATGAGATGGTCGAGCAGGGTTAGGTTGAAGTCACCGGGGACGGTGAAGACGTCGCTGACGCCGATCTGGACCAGACGACGAGCGATGTGGCGACCAAGGGTAGCCTCGGGTGATCCAAGTATAGCCGGGCAGCCGGAGCTTTGGATGACGGAGGCCGTGCCGTTGTGGGGTAGGCAGCCCACGTCGTTACTGGTGGGCATGCATGAATCGATCGTCCCAATCTTGGTGTCCATCGAACCACCAAAACTAAGAAAAGAAGGGTCTCTCAAAGATGAACAAAAGGGATTGAATTTGAAAGATTTCTTGGAAGGGGGAGATGGGTTTTGAGAAGGGCTTTGATTACTTTCTTTGGAGAGAAAATGAGATCTTTTGGGAGGGACTGAGTGTGTGTGGCTTTGGCTTTTTCTGAATTGGTAAACATAACTAGAAAATGGGGTCTATTTATAGGATCACTGGGAAGGTTTCAAGAAAACCAGGGGCGATTCTAGAGATCCTCTCTTTTACGGAAAAGATTAGGTACGGATTCAGTTTTACCTGATGAATTAGAATGGAATCAGGGGTGGACACGTCAGGGCCGAAAAGTGATAAACAACCCCCAAAAAGTGTGTCACTTTTCGGCACTGATATGTCAACCCCTGATGTTATTCTAATACATCAGGAATAACTGATTTCCGTACCTAACCCCTGCCCTTTTTTGAGACGGTGGCCTTGGTTTTATGACTAATTAGAGGTGCTTAGTACCCTTCTCCTTGCCCATTTTTCATATAAATTAGACAATTTTGCAGGAAATTCACCTCAAACAAGTTCAACCATTCGATTTAAGGGTGGTTTCTATTTTCGTTTCTTGTACCATTTCTGGTACTCATCCCTGTTATGGGAAATGAGGGAAATACTCTACTTCCAGTTAATGATCAACATTAATACCTTAAACCTTGAGAATTGCCCTATGATTTAGTCAGTGAAGTGGCTCAATTAGAGTCAAGTATAGGGTTTCATTCCTTAGAACTTGAAAAAGGAAAAGAAAGTCTAAGTGAATCGAGGACCTCAGATCATTTTTTTAATGGTGTTAATTGATGGTCAATAACAACATTAAAGATGGGTCCACTGGTTGAATTAATTTGAATCCATGTCATTGACTCAATGGGGAGGACTGAGTGGGATTGGACTCCGAACACTTAGGAAGAAGCATCACGTAATTCTTATAAAACTGGGGATTCCTTTGATGGTAGGCCGTGCTTCCATGAGGCGAATGTCCCATGGTTTTGAAATAAACACGAGTATACAGCTAGGCGTGTGGCTGGTTTTGGGACGTGGGTTTTGGTTTTCTTCCCCCTTTTTTATACTGAACACATGTTTGCTAGACGAGGATGAGTCGTGTAGCACAAGGCAGGAATCCCATGATCTTAACATGGAAATTTCACACAATTTCTCTTTTTTCGGTAGGGTTACATGGATCTGCTGTTACATCGGCGGCTCTACATTACCATTGGTGGAAAAGACATCAACGTGATTCATTGCAAAATAGCTGTCTACGAGATTTGAAACTCCGATCTGTATTAAAGATTTCAGACCTCAAACCTGATCTCTTGATAAACTGTCATCTCTCTTGTAGCAAAGCCGATTTCTTGTAGTGTTTTTACTGTAGTGAAACTTAAGCATTATGGTGTCAGGTGACATGTGGGTAAAAAAAGTGAACCACTACTAATGTGATTTCACTTTTTTGGCTCATGTATCACCCGACGCATTGGCGCTTCAGTTTTGCTGCAGTAATAGCGCTCCAGAAATCCGTTTTGCAATTTTAGAAGCACACATTTATACAATCCAATTTTAATGTGACATATTTTGTATCGTAACCCTAAAAAACCACTTTTTTTTAATGAAATTAATGTAAAATATCCTTTGAGACAAAGAAGGTAAAGCAATTTGTTGTTCTAGAATTGTGGCAGGTTAAGTGGAAATTCAAAGGGGTTTGTTGAATCATCTCCAGTATGATTGGAGAGATATCATCCCCACACCAGTCAATGTGTGACATGTCTAATTAAGGGTCTCTCGGTAAATATACGTGGGTCAAAGGATGGCATCCATAAAAAAATGTAAATAAGTACAAATGTATTTATCAAACTACCCTTTTGTCAGGCATCATGTCATATGGTAGGTAGGTACTAAGCATGATACATGTCCATTAGTAACTTGGGCCGAATTTAAAATGGATTTATATTGTTTTTCATGTCTATTTTACATATGACAAATTTGGCAGTCATTTTATTTTGTCTCATATGGTTATAGCATTTGGATTCATGGAAATTGAATAGGCCTTGGACTGTTAAAGTTGTTGAAATAGAGTCCGCAAAAATGAAAGCTTAATCTCCATGGAATTATAAATTAAATCTTCTTCATTCTTGTCACAATCTGGCCAAAAGGTTTGTAGTTTCTTGATATGAAAAATGGTCCAAATCTGTTTATCAGGACTTGGGGCATCCAAGGTAACTAAATTAGTGAGCTTTGATTACTAACAACCCCTTAACAAATAAGTGTGAATGGTGTCAAGGCAGCTACATCAGTGCTAAAAATGTGACTCACACTTTTTCGACGGTGCTTATCACTTTTTGGTACTGATGTGTTAGCCCCTAACTCCATTCGCAGCTATTTGTACTTGGATTGTTTGAACCTAATTCTTTGGGGAAATTAGTAGGCTGGTCGGATGAAACAAGGAATTGGTGTATAATGTCTCTTTCTTAAGGATATTTAATCACACAAAATGAATTACATTTTCAACTCTTGAAATCCCCATTAGAAGCTAGACAAAAGAAGTCCTATGTTAGAAAAATTATTGAATTCACTGATTTCATTTGCACCTATTTGTACATGGATTGTTTGTATATAATTCTTTGCAGAAATTAGTAGGTTGGTCGGAGGGTGTATAATGTTTCTTTCTTAAAGATTTTCAATTACCCGAAATGAATTACATTTTCAACTCTTGAATTCCCGGTTAGATTTATCAATTTCCATCTGGTCAAAAAATAAAATAATATCCAGTGATCTAATTATAATGCTACTCTCCCATTCCACAAATCCAAATCTTGTGGAAAAACGTTGCTAAATTATTGTAGACAAATATAAAAATAATAAAAGAAATGGCTTCACGCCCATTTTGAATCTAAGAAACCCTCAATCACATGCAGCCGTGTCATGTCCTCCACATGGCAGGCAAGTTTCACACCATTGTACATTTCACTATAAAAAATCTACCTTGTCCATAAAAAAAAGTACGTAAAGGTGATGTGAACCAAAAGCATAAACAACAAATGGCGAATATAATGAATTCACCTAATTGATTAATGTACTCGGGAATGGGCTGTCAACGATCCTAGCTTGCTTGGCTCGGTTTGGAGTTTGGCTCATTAAGAGCGGAGCATGAGCTTTGATTTAAGCTCATTTCCTAAGTGCGCTTGAGTCAAATTTAACTAAGCTTAGCTTGGGAAAAGTTCAACTCGTTAAAGGCTTGTTTGGTTAATAGTTTTATAAAAATATTATATATTGTGACAATAATAATGTTTAAACAAGGATGTTGGGCCTTTTTTTTTTCTTTTTGGTGAGCCCAACCCAAGTCTACCTTCATGAGTTCAAACCAAGCCTGAACTCAACAACTCAGACTCGTCATGAGCCTGAGTTTGTCCTTCATGTGACCAGTCCGAACTGAGTAAATAAAGCCTAATTCAGCTCAGCTCATTGACAGCCCTACTCTGAATCCACTTAGGGTTGTCAATGAGCTGAACTAGGTTGTCATGAATTGAACCTGAGCTTTGTTTTAAGTTCATCGATTTGAGCTTCACTAAGCTTAGCTTGCTAAAAACTCATTTTGGTTAAGAATCTTTTGATATATATATAATGATTTTATGTATATATTATACGGTGTGAGAATAGCATGTTCAAACATGACAAGTTAGGGTAATGAGGTATTAGGGTAGACTTTATTTTTCCTAATAAGCCGAGCTTGAGTTTTGCTTTCATTTGATGAGCCCGAACTGAGCTGAACAAAGCTCGATTTGTTAACCCCCTAGATCAACTATAGCTCTTTTATGTGTTGCACTCGTCAAAGAACAATGATGGGTGAAAACATAGTGTTCAGGGTAAATAAAGTCATTTTACCTTTTCCTTCTTTTGCAAGGACCTATATAATGCCTTTTAAGCCACATGTCACTCTGAAGTAACATGAGAACAACGCTAATTATCTACAGAGGACCCCATATATGATGAACGAAATTGTGGCGTAAACAATGGAGTCATTTGTACAACCAGGGGAGCCAAAGATTCTATATGCTGTCCATCAGAAAAATTTCACCTTCAAAAGTTTAATTAGATTGTGTCTGTTACGTGGGAAACAGCCGTGGAAAGGAAAAAAGAAGCTTTCGTTTTAGATTGTCCTTGTTGCACGATGGGGTGTGATGGCTAACTCTAATCCACTTATGTTTTTTTGGGTTGGTAGATCCACTGGTTTCAATACGGTAGGCGTTGCCAGCTTTAAATGGAATAGAAAAATCCCGTTGTCTATTTGCCGACCATTTTTCCGTGGGTATACACGGTTTCGATCTTGTCCCAACTCCTTATAACCTGTTAGAACCTGTCTGCCTTAACAGGTTGATTTTACTCGCAGAGATTCAGATCTGATGGTCGTTATCATCTATAAATCTCTCCAAGTCATTGATTTTGTTGATCGTGTATCATCACCTTTCACTAATGCCATCATCACTTAAAGCCAACGAACGGTCATTTGATTAGATTCTCTTCGGTGGGATCCAATTTTCTTTGGTTTAGACCAAGAGTTTTCAGAATATCCGGCAACGCCGATGCTAACCTCTCCTGATGTCAAGGGACGGTCACATCGGCGTCAGAAGTGACTTACACACCGTCCAAAAGTGTGAATCATTTTTGACCCTGACGTTTCCGTCTGCTGGAGGATAGGATCGCATAAAATCCAAGCCGCAAATTACCAGTTTGTATCATGTCCAGCTAAAGTCCAGTCTAACCGGTGGGATGACACTTTTGGTGAGGAAAGTAAATTACAAATTTTGTGGCCATTGAGTGGCTCACAAGGGACTGATATCCTTTATGCCACCCCCCTTGTGAGCCACTCAAAATTGTGTGGCCTGTGTGGCCATTGAGTGGCTCACAAGGGGGGTGGCATAGAGGATTTCAGTCCCTACTAGACAAGACCTTAACACAGACTTATATCCTCTTTGCCGAGGAAAAAGTGAGCCACCATGAGACACAAAAGGGGGTGAAGCCCATACACTCTTTGTAGGCCGCACCACCCTTTTTGTGTCTCGACTCACTTTTTTTTTGGCGTAGAAGTCCCCTTAACTGAGATTTAATAGGGCATTAGGCTGTAAGAAATGTTCCTTTGTTTGGCCTAATAGGTCAGCCTGTCACAGAAAAAAACAAGCTAGTTTTTTCATGACCTTTTTTTGGTGACGTGTCAACCTATTATATCAGATCCTAACAGATTGTAAGGAGGATGGACAAGATCTTTACCGTCAAAATATCTGTCATACCCAAGGGCGGAGCTAAGATTTTTACGTGGGGGGGCATGCTGAAGAATAACACGTTACATCAAAAAAGTGTAAAGCATCCCAAAAAAGTGTAAATCACTTTTTCAACGTAACATGTTACCTACTGGTCATGGACACACTATTGCCACCTATTAAGGGGTGCACCTAATCCGATCATGGGACAAGGATTCTCTGGGATTTTAAATCATCTCCAATCTCAATGAATAGGTACCATTCCATTAGCAATCAGTGCATAACATGTGACCTAAGAAAGGGTGTTTGAACCGATACACATGAATGAAAGAAGGGTATTATAATAAATATATAATTAATAAGTACTTGTGTATTTACTAATTGAAATAGATGTTCTGTCCTAGATTTGGAATCCAGTACACCAAGTAACTTTACATGGAATAAAATGGGCAGTTGTTATATGAAATTTTAAATTCCTACCCATTTTACTTGACACCTTAGAAACCATTTGACCGAAAATTTGTTCTCTTTATTTTATTTTATTTAGTTTTTGTTCATTAATTTGTTTTTTTACATCCTTTTTTTACATAGTGTTATAGTTTGTGGACATCAGAATGGTACCGGTTTAATAAGATTAGAGATGACATGAACTCATTAATGATAAAAGGTGGAGGGGGGGGGGGTTGTGACTAATTCCAATCATGGAGTATACATACATTGAAAGGGGCAATTAATTCTAATTCGGGCAACTAATTCTATTTCACACATTCAAGAGGACAAATCACACATTCAATGGGGGCAACTGATTCCAATTAAGCGTAACATTAAGTCTGGCCCATGACCCATGATTTTTACAGGTACTCACACATTGAAGGGGGGTACCCACCATAAGAAAAGGACGACAATAGATATTTGTTGAGAAATCGAGGCATCAGTGATTTAAAGAGTCTGTAATCACACGTTACTGGTGCCGTCCATGTCTATCTTAATTGAAATTTTTTCAAAAAGTCACTGGTTGGAAATTGAGACTTTTCAGAAAAGAGCTGGAAGGGTCACCTTAATATGACTCGTCCGGTCCATGGCATATTACATTCTCCATCTTTCAATTTATTAGCCAGTCTCTGGACATAATCCTCTGAAAATCCCATCAAGTCACACCTTGTAAACTGGAGAACAATAGGGCTGTCGATGAACCAAGCCAGCTCGGACACAACCCATCGAAAGCTGAACTTGAGCCTTGTTTCAAGTGCATAAGCCTCCAATTAAGCTCATTTGCCTAAGTGAGCTTGAGTTAAGCTGTCTTAGATTCAACTCGCTAAAAGTTCAATCTATTACGATTTTTATATTGGTATATAATAAATATAATTATAACTTATTTTATTATATATTTTAATTATACATAAATTTTAAATATATCATATAATATATAAATATATTTATCTTATATGAACATGTTTGGCTCATGGGTTATTGGGCTTTAACATTCTGACATAGAAAAATAAGCTTGAGTGGGTAAACTGAGCTGAGCTTGAACTTGGCACCTCAAACTCATAATGAGACCAATCCTTATGTGACAAGCCTATGTGGCTGGGAAAACCTCAACTCAACTTAGCTCATTGCACTCTTTGGAAAACTATGTGCCAACCTAAATCAGCTAGGAGAAACCCATTCGGAGGAACAATCCAATTTGGCTTTGCAAAATTTATAGGGTTTTCCACAAAAACGTTTTCTCATTTCAAGAGTCAACTTCTAAATAAAGACAATTTTTATTTTGGAACATTGGACACAACTTCTACGATCCTAATCAAAGTGAACTGTAAAGCTCGAACTAAAAGACATTATATTTAATAAATGGACGATGAAATATATCCTTAATTGAAGGTTTTCTTCCTTAGTGAATTCTTGACCAAAGTAGATCTAACCCTGTACATGTATCACCCATCAAAAGGACATGTTAGTATGTTACTATGACCTTATTCTCAACGCATAAGATATTTTTATTTGGCAATGTCTCCATCAAAGGAAGACTCCTCATTGCAAAATTTAAGTATAGTTTTTCTCCAAAACGGCCTTATATGTATGTATATAATAAAGGGAATTCTACAAAATCGGACCAAAAGTTATGCATATTTGTCATACAAAATGGGACCAAAAGTTTGGTAAATTTGCCAGATAATGGGGTAATTCAGAATCTTACATAAAATGGATTTTTTAAGGATAAAATTGTAAAAAAGAGAGTTAGTTAGTGGTAGAGCTGTCAATGAGCTGAGCTGAGCCGAGTTGAGTTTTGCCCAACTCAGCTCAGGCTCGTTACATAAAGATTAGGCTCCGGCTTGTGATGAGCCTAAAGTATGGAGCTCAAGCTCGGCCCGAGTTCATAAAGGAAAGCTCGGTCAAGCTCAGGGTCGCTCAAATCTTCTGACATGAGACATCATCACCATCTCCACTAACCGTAGAGGTAAAAAAAAAATGTTACGGATAAATGTGTCAGTTTCATGCAAATATTTAATTTTTTTCGGTAAAAGCATCAAATCCTTCGACAAAACATCTTTTTCTTTTGAATTGCAATCTACAAAGTGAATTGAATAACCCAACATATCCGTAAAACCTTCCTGGCTAAACCCTGGGCACTTCGTCTCCGGCAGATTCTCGGTCATGTTTTTCATGTCGCCTTTTTCAATCTCCTTTGTCATCAGTTTTATGCAACACAAGGACCAAAAGGCAACATTTTCTGGTATTATATACAGTTCCAATACGATTTTTCCTTATGATGACCAGTCTTATATTTTTCTTTCCTCTGCTAGTCTTTAGAAGCTCATTGTCAGTCAAATGGTTTTTGAAGGCTTCAACAGCTTAATGTATTAGCTCTATTGAGTGTCAACTCCCATCCAAACCAGTAAATCGTAAAACAGAAATTTGGGGCTTATGGATGGGTATTGTTTTCTTACACTTAATTTTTCTTCTCTTCCATCATTGAAGATGGATTCGCTCACCGACCTGTTATCAGTAAATCTTTTTACTAAAGTAAAAAAAATGAAGCAAGCTAGAACGGCGGTTGGGAAGAAGTAGTCATCTCTGTTTGGAGAACAGTAACGAGCATAAGACGATACATTATCTTTACTTTTGGGTTTAGGACTCCTTGATGGGGTACCCCGACTTAGGACCAAACCCCGACAGCCTATCCATTACCTAGTCCTAAGCAGTTTGTCTTAGAGGGTCCCGAGGATATCCTACTCGGGGACGCACTCACCCGTGCTCTCGACAAAAAAATCACGAGACTCAAATTCCAGTCTTAGTGCTCTATAAAAATCTCTACCTGGGCACTCGAAACCCAGAAGGCCATTAGATCCCGAGAGTCCTAAAACCCTTGACTCTCAAAGTCGGGTTACCCTTTTTCGTTGGAACACTAATACCACCCGAGACCCCGACTATATGACTTAAAGGATAAACTACACCTAGAAACCATTACCCGAATAACATGACTTCCGCAACAAATCTGTCAGTAGGCCTGCCAAATTTAAAGAAAATGACAGAAATGACAGAAAACAGGAGAGACACGGCCAAGAATGTGAGAAATAGTGCCACACGAGAACATGAGGGGAAAAATGACTGACGAGATTCACCTTGATACACCCCCAACCCGAGCCTATAAATACCGGTATTGCTTCGTTTACTAGGTATGGGATTTCAGAAACCCTAGCAAGAGATTTTTTCATTTAGCTCCCCCTTGCTCTTTTTGACTTGATCGTCGGAGGACTAAAGCCAGCACCATACCGACACTAGTCCATTGACATTTGTCTAGTCTGGTGTGTGCAGAGCCTGCCTTGCAGAAGGCCGGAGTCAATTTTGGACCATCTGATTGGTGTAAAGGAGACCCATTTTCCGATACACCATCAGTTGGAGCCGTCTGTGGGAAGCATTATGCTTCAAGTAGTTAAAAGGTCCACATGGTGGAGACCAAGTCAATGGTGGCTCAGCATGACCCAGATGCTAGAGCTAAAGAGGTAGAAGCTTCAGTACCCAATGGAGTGCGTCTGGGAACCCCTAAGGTGGAAGCACTTGAACGAAGGCTTCAGGAGTTGACGGCCAACGTGCTGTTGCTAATGGAACAGAACTAGGAAATCATACAAGAGCTGCGAGGCCTGCAAGAAGCTCTCGATAGCGATGACGCGACATAGTGAGGGTCCCGCGTACCTCTAGTCAGAAGTTGCGACCACAAGGGGGAGGATGAGGCTGTTAGCATTTTGAGTTCCCATTTTCGAGGCACATCTCACCTAGAAGCAAAGGTTCAAGTACCATGCCTCTTGGAGGAAAGAATGGAGGAAGTAAGGAAGGAAATGGTGACGATGAGGGAGGCATTGAGAGGTAAAGCCCCAGCCACCGTTGACAAGCTCATCCAGAGGATGGATCATCCCTTCATCGTAGAGGTAATAGCCCATACCCTCCTTGATAAGTTCAAACCACCGCAAATGGAGATGTTCGACGATGGTAGGGATCCTTTGGACCACTTGGAAGCCTACAAAACGCACATGAGCCTCCAAGTAGCGTCAGACGAGGTAATGTGCCAAGTGTTCCCAACCACGATCAAGGGACTTGCTAAGGTATGGTTTAGCTAGCTAAAGCCTGGAAGCGTATCTAACTTCACCGAGTTAAGCCAACAATTTGTCTGCCATTTTGTTGGCGGTTAGAGGCACCGCAAGCCGGTGACTCATCTCCTGAACATCGAACAAAATAAGGGAGAATTATTGCAAGATTACGTGTCCCAGTTTAACAAAGAGACTCTGCAATTCGATGATGTAGACGAAAAGATGGTGCTAGCATCCATGATGGTGGGATTAATACCCTCCAAGTTCCTATTCTCTCTATTTAAGAACCCCCCGACCATAATAGCTGACCTCATGGTGAAGGTGCAATGACACATGAATGCCGAGGATGCTCTCAATGCCAAGTGAGAATGAGACACCGAGCCCAACCTGTAGCACGATAAGAGAAAGCAGGAGTAGTAGCAGGCGCCCCGAGAAGATAGAGGTACTCGGACAAGAGAAGGAGGCGGCGGCCAAGGAATCAGGTCATGAGTCAACCTTCCCCAGATTAAGTTTTTGAACTACACCCCCCTCAATGCACCTATGGAGCAAGTATTTGTTCACATACGAGACGACCCTAGTGTCAAGTGGCCTGAAAGAATCTGTGCTCCATCGGTGAAAAGGAGTAGCGATAAGTACTACCGTTTCCACCGGGACCACGGCCATGATACCAATGACTATTTTGACCTGAAGGAACAGATCGAAGCTATGTTCTAAAGAGACTGATTGCAAAGGTTTGTCATAGGGCCACAACGGATTAGATGTAAGAATACCCGTAAAGACCCCCCAACCCGAGAAGAGAGAAGACCCGAAGGGCCCAAGGGGGAGATACGGGTGATATCCGGGGGCTTCGTGGGAGGAGGAGAGTCCAGCTCAGCCAGGAATTTGTACGTGAGGCAAATCCATGCAGAAAGAAATCTACATCCCTTGACGATAGAGAGACTAGTGAACCAGCTCAAATTAGAGTGCCCACCCATCACCTTCTCGGCGAAGGATGCCCGAGGGGTGAGCCAACCACACAATGATCCGTTGGTGGTAACATTAGTCATTTCAAACTATCTCACGCACCGCAGCCTCTTCGACAATGGCAGCTCAGCAGAAATTCTTTATCTCCCCGTCTTTGAGTAAATGAAAATCAGGTGGGACAAGCTCAAGCCCGTCCAGACATTGTTGGTGGGATTCACAAGCGATCAGCTGCTCCCATTGAGAACAATCAGCTTGCCTGTCACAGTAGGTAAAGGAGAACATCAGGTGACCAAAGCAATATATTTCTTGGTGGTCGATTGCCCGTTAGCCTATAATGCAATACTTGGAAGGCCTGCGCTGAACCGGTTTAGGGCAGTTACATCAATATACCATCTGTTGATGCACTTTCCGATGGATAAGGGAGTCGGAGAAGTTAAAGGGGATCAAGCGACTGCCGGGGAATGCTACATTGCATCACTCAAAGGAGGGCTAGGTAACAGAGAAAATATGTTCATCGACAGCCTAGAAGTCCGAGATGAGAAGGCTTGGGTATTGGAAAAGCTAGGAAGAGAGCTGGAAGACATTGTCCTCAACCCTGACACGCCTGATGAAACCACTCGGGTTGAATCAGACCTGCCAGGAGAATTCAAGGTCCGACTACGGGACTTCTTTGTCAAGAACCGGGATGTGTTCTCTTGGACACATGAGGGCATGCCGAGGATAGACCCCAGGATAGTCGTGCACAAGTTGAATGTCGACTCGACATCGAGGCCTATCAAGTAGAAGAAGAGAACCTTTACCCCAGAGCGCAATCAGGCAATCGTGGAAGAGGTACAAAAACTACTAGCGGCTAGTTTTATGTGAAAAGTTTACTATCTCGACTGGCTAGCCAATGTGGTGATGGTACGGAAGCTGAACGAAAAATGGCTAATGTGTGTCGACTTCACCAACTTGAACAAAGTATGCCCAAAGGACAGCTTCCCGCTCCCGAGGATTGACAGGTTGGTGGACTCAACAGCAGGCCACCAAATCCTCAGCTTCATGGATGCCTTCTCAGGGTATAACCAGATCAAAATGTACGAGTCTGACCAAGAAAAGACCGCTTTCATCACCGATTGGGGGCTCTACTATTATTAAGTGATGCCCTTTGGATTGAAAAATGCTGGAACTACCTACCAGAGACTAGTCAATGAGATGTTTCAAGGTCAGATCAGAAGGAATGTTGAGGTATATGTAGAAGACATGCTGGTAAAGAGCCTCCAAACCGAACAATACCTCTTGGACTTAGACGAGACCTTCCAGACCTTAAGGAGGAATAACATGAAGCTCAATCCCAGCAAGTGTGCTTTCAGGGTCTTAGCCAGAAATTTTCTTGGGTTCATAGTGTCCCATAGGAAAATAGAGGTAAATCCCAAAAAAGTAAAGGTGATCCTCGATATACAAACACCCAGAAGCACAAATGAAGTATAGCGTCTGGCCGACAGGGTCGTAGCTCTTAGCAGATTCATTTCTCGTGCTATTGACAGGTGTTTGACCTTCTTCCACTTATTAAGGAGGGCCTTCCACTGGGATGAAGAGTGCGACAAGGCCTTTATCGAGCTCAAAAACCACCTCAGCCATCTATTGACAATCAATCAGCCGAAACAAGGGGAAGTGCTCTACGTGTACCTATCGGTGTCGAAAACAGGGTTAAGTTCAGTTCTGCTAAGGGAAGAGGATGGGGCACAGGCGCCCATGTATTACACAAGCCGAGCCTTTCGAGGAGCGGAGGAAATATACCCGAGGGCAGAAAAAATGGCCTTTGCTTTGGTCATCACTGCTCGGCGATTGAGACCCTATTTCCGAGCCCACACCATCTGGGTCCTAACGGACTAACCACTCAGGACAATACTACATAAGCCTGAGACTTCGGGAAGACTAGTAAAGCGGTTGATAGAATTAATCAAATTTAACATCGAGTACCACCCTCGAGGGGTGGTTAAGGGCCAAGCCGTCGC